>CM050421.1:28725635-28780635 GCA_027564155.1 Gymnocypris eckloni scoliostomus
CTGCAAACAAAAACAACAAAGACTAATCTCTCTGAAAAATGTATTTAATACCATTTTAATGCAGTATTAATATAATCTTAAAGTGTTGTATGCCAGTAAACGAATGTAACACTAATTATAGAGTTTGCTATATGTAAATTAATCAATTCTTGTTAGATACCATTTAGGTTGTGTGAAAGTGACTTGTACATTGGTACAGCTGGTCGGTAAACAGCTTGCATGCTGCTATCTTTATTCATGTACCCACTGGTAAAACATAAAACATTTCACTGCCTTTGAACTGCTATATAGCCTGCCAAATAATACACTGAACTTAAAACTACAGAATCCACCAATAGTGGCTATAACTGCTGAACATAACCAGCTCAATCCTGCCTCCTTGTGGTCTATTATCACTGAGATGTAAGAATGCAATTATTAAACAATACAAGTAAATGTATTTATGAAGTTAACTGTTAACATCAAACAAAGTTATGGACATTTAAAGGACAGAACTGAATCAAAATCCACAATAAATATCCAACTATATCTCTATTTTTCAGTCTGAGTGAGGGACCGTAAGAAGGTTCTGATCACTCAGTCTTAGACTTAGACTCTAAGTATTAGAGTTATGAAGGGATTTGCACACAAGTAAGATCATTTTAAAATAAATTCTAAATGGGACAGACAGCCAATGGAATAGGAAAGATGTGTTTGCTTTTACAGCTTTCCTGTAGAAATCTAGCATTGTATAGCTATACAAGCTAAAAGGCTGACTTGAGCATGCTAAAATTCATTTGGATGGACCTGTGGAGTTCCTGAAGAATATTGTAATGAGTAATTAAAATGAGTAATTAAACATTTTGGACCCATGAATCAGCAGTATGTCTGGTGCAAAAAGGCAATGCTTATAAGCAGAAGAACACCATCTCCAGAAGTATGGAGGTGGACCAGCCCTACACATCTACTCGCTTATAGCGTTTATTGGAGGTTATAAATAATGCACCAAATTTGACTTTTGGGGTTGAATAATTTTGAACATTAATGTTTAGAGCCAGTTTGATTTTTTTTCATTACTCATTGGTTGTTCTAACGAAATGTTCTTGGCAGCAAAATGTATTGCAGGTCAAGGGGGTTGAATCATTTTGATTGTGTGTGTGTGTGTGTGTGTGTGTGTGTGTGTGTGTGTGTGTGTGTGTGTGTGTGTGTGTGTGTATACCTTACACTTTACATTTGAGCCCCTGTCCCTGAGAAACTCTGCACATCCCTGTATGCATTGGATTGATTTATAACTAATATGCTTGAATTATGCACAAACAGAGAAATGCACTGGTTACTAACATAACCTCAGTTTCCTGAGATAACAGGGAGTATCCCATTGATGTGCATTGGGGAACTCTAAATACTGAAGCCTCATTTGTTAATGTTCATGTAGCTTTGCATTTCAGCCCACCAAAAAAGGTGGAATCGTCTGCCTATATAAATTGAATGCCTTTCGTCAGAATATTTTGACTGATAAGTGACAGCGTGCAGCTTATATAGCATGTTTGTGCCATGCTAGTTATCTCAGGGAAGCAAGGTTACATTAGTAACTAGAGCGTTCCCTTTCGAAACGGTCTCTCATGTTGCTTGAACACGGTTTGGACAGCAAATCCAATAGCGCTGTGTTATATATAGTGGGTCAATTAAAGCCGTCAGCCTCCTCAATGGATGCCATCCCTCCATTTCTTTTGAAACAACTTTTCGATGCAGTGGGGCCCTATCTTTTAAACAAAATAATCTATGTCTGGGAACATGCACGGTACCGACAATTTTAAAACATGCTATAATTCGGTCGTTACTAAAGAAACCAAACTTAGACTTAAATGTTTTGGCTAATTTTAGACATTGTTTCTAATTTGAGTTTTCTGTATACAAATAATGTATTCAAGCTATTTCAGTCAGGTTTTAAAAAATATCATTCAACAGAGAATGCACTCCTGAAGGTTCTAAAATATGTGTTAATATCTGCCGATTCTGGGGATTGTACCGTACTTGTGCTGCTAGATCTGAGTGTGGCTTTTGATACGGTATACGGCTATACTACTTACTCGCTTGGAGCATTGTGTTGGTATCAAAGGAGCTGCCCTTGAATGGTTTAGATCATATCTTTCAAATAGGAAGTTCAGTGTTAATATTGGGGAATATTCGTCAGAGGCTGATGTTCTATCTTGTGGTGTTCCACAGGGATCTATTGTAGCTCCCATTCTTTTCCCATTGTATATGCTCCCATTAGGGTCTATTTTCAGGAAATATGGGTTGTCGTTCCACTGCTATGCGGAAAAGTTGAGTGGAAGAAAAAAGTGTGGAAGAAAAAGATGCACAACCAACCGAGAGAACCACAGCCTTATGAGGATTGTCAAGAAAATCAATTCAAGAATTTGGGTGAACTTCACAAGGAATGGACTGAGGCTGGGGTCAAGGCATCAAGAGCACCACACACAGACGTGTCGAGGAATTTGGCTACAGTTGTCTTCAGAGGCGTCTTACCTGGGCTAAGAGAAGAAGAACTGGACTGTTGCCCAGAGGCCCAAAGTCCTCTTTTCAGATGAGAGCAAGTTTTGTATTTCATTTGGAAACCAAGGTCCTAGAGTCTGGAGGAAGGGTGGAGAAGCTCAAAGCCCAAGTTGCTTGAAGTCCAGTGTTAAGTTTCCACAGTCTGTGATGATTTGGGTGCAATGTCATCTGCTGGTGTTGGTCCATTGTGTTTTTTGAAAACCAACGTCACTGCACCCGTTTACCAAGACATTGTAGAGCACTTCATGCTTCCTTCTGCTGACCAGCTTTTTAAAGATGCTGCTTTCATTTTCCAGCAGGATTTGGCTCCTGTCCACACTGCCAAAAGCACCAAAAGCTGGTTAAATGACCACGGTGTTGTGTGCTTGACTGGTCATCAAACTCACCAGACCTGAACATAGAGAATCTATGAGAGACACCAGACCTGAACATAGAGAATCTATGAGAGACACCAGACCTGAACATAGAGAATCTATGAGGTATTGTCAAGAGGAAAATGAGAAACGAGAGACCAAAACATGCAGATGAGCTGAAGGCCACTGTCAAAGAAACCTGGGCTTCACACCACCTCAGCAGTGCCACAAACTGATCTCCTCCATGCCACGCCGCATTGAGACAGTAATTAAAGCAAAAGAAGCCCCTACCAAGTATTGAGTACATATACAGTAAATCAACATACTTTCCAGAAGGACAACAATTCATTAAACATGTTTTTTATTGTTCTTATGAAGTATTCTAATTTGTTGAGATGTGAATTGGTGGGTTTTTGTTAAATGTGAGCCGAAATCATCACAATTAAAAGAACCAAAGACTTAAACTACTTCAGTCTGTGTGCATTGAATTTATTTAATACACGAGTTTCACAATTTGAGTTGAATTACTGAAATAAATAAACTTTTCCACGACATTCTAATTTATTGAGATGCACCTGTATATTGTGGTTAAAAGAGGTCCTGCAGGTTCTCCAGCTCCCATACATTGTGGGGTTATGGTGATGTAGCACAAACCCGCTTTTTGATTGGGACACATTGCTCTGGTCACCACTGCTGTAGCTGCTGGTCATTTGTTTCACTGTGGCCCTGCGATCGCTGTGAACAGTGCACGACAGACATCAGTGAACTGTAGATGACACACGGCTGGACGAGTTCGTAGTTAGGCCATTCGTGCACCATTTTGATGCATACTCACTACAGCAGCATGTGAACAAACTTACAGGTGCACGGTTTCCGAGACTGACGTTCCAAAGCACTGTGCCATTACAATTGGTATCTATATTGGTGGCCTGCAAATTGTCTGTGGGCCAAAAACAGGCAAAACCGGGCGGTTTTGTCCTCATCTAAGGATATTTATTTATTTTACATTAATATAGTATTGTATTGCCGATCTGCAAATAGATTTGGATATCATCAGAGCAAACTCTGGAACTAGAAACAAAATTCTACTGTAAATCCCCAAAATACAAAATATATATCCGATTTAATTTCCAGCAGAGTTTAGGTCTAGCTCTAAACACACCTGACCCCGCTAATCAAGGTCTTCAGAATCACTGGAAACTTCGAGGAATGTGTGTTGGAGCTAAACTCTAGTGATGTGACTTCGACAGAGGCTTCGAAGCTAAAAATGAAACATCTCACATCGACGGTTGATTAGTTTTGCCAAAAGCGCGTGATCTATGACGTCTGAAGCTTAATTTGCCTGAAAACCACGTGACTGCTTCATATCTGGTTCAAACGAAGCGAACCTCAGTGCAGTTTCCTTAACATTATAATGCGTTTACATTGTTTTCTTTTTATCCTAATTTATATATTAAGGTCAAATGAACTTTGCCTCAGTCCTTAGACTGTTATTAACATTGACAGATCACAGATTGAATTCATGAGTTTATGTTTGATTTATTTGAATTATTTTAGTGGTCACAAATGAATGACTTTGACAATGGCCATTATTTTTAATACAATAAATGAAAACAAGGAATCAGTTGTAGAACCAGATGTGAAACCAGCAGCTGTAATGAATCACTGCACTTTGGGAGGTGTTGTTCATTTTTATGGCCACAGCATGAACCGTTTTAAAAAGCTTCGAGTAATGATTAATGAACCTTTTTCCGATACAATTGGGTTGAAAGCTTCTCTGGTTCAGAGCGCTTGACTTCTCCATCACTACTAAACTCTGCAGGAAAGAGGTTTTCCAAGAGCGGGATTGGAAACTTCTGTCCCAGGCCGTTGGTCCAGTCTTCAAATGGTGTGCATATACAGTACTGGCCAAAAGAACTGGATATGTTGAAGAGTTGCAAAGCTTTTAGCAAATTAAACATTCTGGTGTTGTTCATTTTTTACGACTTCTAACATCCAAACTTACTGAAACCTGATTGATATGCATATATCTCAGAACAGTCCCCTCTCAAATTACTGTACCTACAGGGGGCGCTACAAGCGAAATTAACTGTTATATTTAACAATATTACATATGGATATAATATGACATATGGGTGCAACAATGACTAGAAACATGGAAAGAATGAGTTCAGCATTTATCGGTTTATTTTATATGCATTTATAGCTAGATTTCTATATATCTTACAATGCTTTCACAGAAGAAATCTAACAGACTGGATTATGGCAACACAATGTGATTATGGCAACACACGACATTGAGCCACAAGCTGAACAATGAGAGAGGAACACCAACAAAGATACAGATTTTCTTAACTATTATTCATCTACAGCAGCTTTGATATTAAAACCGACCCGAGAAGAGTTCAGAGTTTGGGTCGTTTCCGGTTTCCTCTTCCTGTCTAGTCCAGCGGTGCTTGAGTATGCACGCGATTTGCTTACTGTAGCTGATCACACCGACACAATAATCCTACAAGTACTTTCACTGAATACACTTACCCAAAAAATACAGTAAAAACAGCATTCAGAAAAGAGAAATGAACACCATAAATATTCCGCCTGAAATGATCACCCATACAGATGCATGAAATGGGCAGGCGTCAGTTAGGGCGTGGCCTAAGCTATATATGCAGATATTATGGCATCACTGTGGATGGCTTTGAGTCCCATAGTATTGGGAAGAAGCATGCACAATTCTTATAGTGATAAAACACATGTTCTACTCTTCTTTTGTCATTTAGCATCATCAAACACTCATCATTATTAAAAGCCCTACGAATCAGGACATATACACAGATGCACCACTACGCAGATCTAAATCCAGAAACATACTCTATGCAAGAATGCAAATGCTTGGCTAAGCCTGCGGTCTGATTGAAGCTGGGCAGTAGCATACACTCTACTTCAAATGTCTGTGCTAATAAGCCAAATGCATCACTAGTCAGGTAGCTAGCTATAAATGTTTCAACAGCTGAAATAGCTTAAAAATGCTCAGCACGATTCTCTTCAAACTGTTGCTCCATCATCGCAGTAGTTGCCCTGGAAGAGTTTGTCAATGTCCTCTACAGCGTCAGCGGTGCCACGCGCTGCATCTGAACGTGCCGTTTGTAATGTATTTTGGAACGCAGCCATCCAGTGCATCAAGAAGCATTTGGGGCTTCTTACATAATGTTTCAGGCCTACGATTGGCTTCCTCTGCATTGAACTACAGATTTTAAGACAGAAAACAACTACAAAAATAGATCTATCCATTAAACATTCCTGTGTCTTTCTGCCTAAAAAGCTCAGCTTGTTCCACACTCTTCCATTTCTTAGTTGGTGCTTTTTCTTCTTTTGGAATTGGAAAGGATGTAGAACTGTGTTCGGTGTGCTTATTTTCTCGTTCGTTTGTGGGACTACCACTTCATAATCTCCCTTTAGCAACAGCATTCATACGGGCCACAATATACCTTAAAGCCCCATATACTTCAAACGAAGTTCGTTTTCGTTCTTAGTCTTTTCCAGCTTCTTTTTGTCCCCAAACTGAGCGACGGTATACTGTTTTGGAACATACCAACACCCCCGCGCTGCTGGAGGCGGGGTGTAGATTGTCGCGACGCTCGCGCATATGCCCTAAACACAATAACAATACAATGATGCTGTATAAAGGTCTTTTATTAAACTGGATAAATGACACGTTTTTACATTTTATGTGGTGTTATGATTTGATAAAAAAGGTTTATTGTATTTATTGTTCTTTTGGCATTTCATTTATTGTTTACCTTTTAAACGCACTTATTGAAAGAACAACAGCAGCAGTATGGTGTAACATGTATTTGGTACTTTACTCTTTCCTTTCATGGCTTTGGAAAACTTGCATCTGATGTTTCTCTACGTCGCTTTTTGCATAACTCTGGGTCGTCGACACCAAGCTTCGTTGCAAGAATTAAATGCTTTCTCTGAATCGTTAAAGTCTCTATGCGAGCAATTATACAGGTGCGGATATATTTGTGGGAGCTCAGCTATTCAAAGTGTGTTTATGTTGCTAGTCACTTGGAGATGTTGTTCCCCTGCCTGACCTTTGTTTGAGAAACGAACCGGGGAAAAAAGATAGCGCGTCAAAGAAGGTGGAGCTCAAGAACATACCCACCGATTGCCTAATCGTCATGGACCACTAGACACAATAAGCTGCTAAAAGGTGTTTAGGAGCCAAAACGATCTCCCCCAGAGAGTTTGCGTTGGTGAGCTGTATCGAACTGACAACGCAAACTGCTTTTCGGCAAGATTTTGTTCGGACTTACGTTATATCAGTCCGTTCTTCGATTTCGTTTGAAGTATATTGGGGCCTCTACTTCGAAAGTATTAAAAGACCAACAAGGAACAATCACAAAACCAGTAAACGCGTCACTTATTGCACAGGCAGATTTGTAAATCTAAAAACTAATTCAAGGTGCCTCTGCGCACACACAAACAGCATAATTGTACAAACTCTCGTAAGCATCTACAACGAAACCCCTCCAGTTTGTGTCAGCGAGTCGTGTGCATTAGCACGAGCAGAGGCGTTTTACAGTACAATGACTTCTGAAGTATCTGCCCCCCCTCCCACCTCCATATTTAACCAGTAGTGCTTTGAAAGTCATGGGGAGAAGTGTCAGAAAAGGGGCACTGAGTAACAACAAGTTCCCCACTGGCTAAACGGGCCGCAGGAACGAGGCTCTGGAGATGGATGGGGGGGGTGGTCCAAAGTTATGGGGGTTGGTCAGGGGTGGACCTTGAAGGCCAAGAGCTGCTCAGAGTGCATGTTGTTGAGCGAGCGCAGGTCCGGCAGTTTGAGGAGCAGCTTAGTGAAGATGGCGATCTCGTTAGGGTGGTTCTTGGTAATCAAGCTGCGCAGAGCTCGAATCAGAGTTTCCTGAAGGGCCTCAACCGAGTTGACGTTCTCGAGACCGGAGCGATCTATGGGAAGCACAATTCATTTAACACAGTAAGTCAAGGCATCATCTCAGATTAGGGCTGGGCGATATGGCAAATAAAATGCAATGCACCTATTATGGATTTTTGATTTTGTAGACAGTAATTCATCCCACTCACAAAAAACAGATTCAGTATTCATCAAAATTAATTAAAACAGTGAAATACAAACTCAGAATATGATGCAAACCTGCAATAATTCAATATGTTAAACAACACAAATATATCTAATCTCATTTTATTAACCGATGTGTTTTCTGATGACCTTTGATGATCAGTTCAATCATATTAATAATAAACATGACTTTAGATAAACTAATAATTGTGTTTAATTGCTGAAGAGTGTTAAATCTTCTCCTGTGTTCTTCTGTACAGACGTGATTTACTCGTCCTTCAGTCTGAGGTTTATTCATTACACTTTTTGGTGTGAAAGGCTTTTATATTTGCTATAAATATAACTTCTTGTATTAAAAACAAACAATCAAGCCCTGCTCATATTTAAAAAGTAACGCGAAAGTAACGTAACGCATTACTTTCCATGAAAAGTAACTAAGTAACATAATTAGTTACTTTTTTAGGGAGTAACGCAATATTGTAACGCATTACTTTGAAAAGTAACTTTCCCAACACTGGTCGTAGCGCAAATAATGTAAAAATAAATGTATATTTATAAGACAATGAAAGTGTTTTTGACCTTGCATGCATGTTGGGGACTCCCAAAACATAAACTTTCATTACCCATAATAGGGGCACTTTAAAATCTCGAATTATTTACGATTTTAAACTAGTTAACTTGAAAATGTAAAAACATGATTCAAGTAACTTGCTCTTTATTAACCCTCTAGTTAAAGAAAATTCCAAGTGCACCACACATGAAGCTGTCAACATGATGCAAATGTTAAACAAATCACTTGTTAAATATCTTTGCAGAAAAGATGCATGAACTACAACTACATCTTGTAAAAGCTTGTCTTACATATATGTTCAGAAATGAGGAAAATGCTTTAAAAATTCTCAAATTCTAAATGGCTGACGGTATAACACAAGTAGGCTGTTATTAACTATAAATCTATTCCACTGCCATTCAATCACGTGCGCCGACATGATCGTTCTTTTCTCTTTACTGTTATTATTAGCATAGTTAAAGTGTCTAATTCTAACGTTTGGACAAATTCAATCTATGGTACAAAGATACTCAGATGCAAAACGACGGTCTCATAATAATATGGCACAACAGGAAGCGGTTAATACCTGCAGACACCAGCACTACGGCCGTGAAGAGGCTCATCTCCTCCTCACTGAGGTTCAGCGCTAGCAGCTTCTCGGTGAAGTCAAACATTGAGTTGAGGAGATCTCCAGCACCCATCGAGCGCATCGCCTCCACGCTGTACTTCATACCGCTCAGAAACGTAACCGCGCGCTCCTTCACATCAAACAGGGATGTAAAGCGCACCACCAGCACCTACAGGCCAAAGAGGAAACCAATCGAACTGAATTATATTTGGTCAATTCACAGGATTTTAGTCAGTTTCATTCAGTGTAGGGTCAGAAAATCACTTTTCCATTAAGGCAGCGGTTCTCAATTCCAGTCCTCGCGCCCCCCCGCTCTGCATATTTGGTATGTTACTCTTATCGCTTCAGATGTTTGTTCTATTGGAACGTAAGTGCCCTGCGAAGTGGACATCACAGGATATTCCTCCATGATTCCAGTTCAAAGCGAACGTATATATTCCATTCAAAGTGCATTGAAGTGTGCAAGACGTGAATTCAAATTGTATATATTTACAGAGGTATATGATGTCAGACTCGTCCGTGCGTGAAGACGTTGCGCAGCGCAAATCCATGAATGAATGTTTCTGAAATAAAGTAAACTTCAGCGGATTTCCTGCTCAGGGAGTAGGGAGCAATGGACCCCGTGTAGGGAGCAATGGACCCGTGTAGGGAGCACTGGACACCGTGTGTAGGGAGCAATGGACCCCGTGTGAGCAATGGACCCGTAGGGAGCAATGGACCCCGTAGGGAGCAATGGACCCCTGTAGGGAGCAATGGACCCAGTGTGAGCAATGGACCCAGTGTAGGGAGCAATGGACCCAGTGTGAGCAATGGACCCAGTGTAGGGAGCAATGGACCCAGTGTGGAGCAATGGACCCAGTGTAGGGAGCAATGGACACAGTGTAGGGAGCAATGGACACAGTGTAGGGAGCAATGGACACAGTGTAGGGAGCAATGGACACAGTGTAGGGAGCAATGGACACAGTGTAGGGAGCATGTCAATCGGAACACAGTTCATGCACGGAGCGCACTTCTAACAAGCTGATGATCTGAATCAGGTTTGTTAACAAAGAGAGACATGCAAAATATGCAGAGCGGGGGGGCGCGAGGACTGGAATTGAGAACCGCTGCATTAAGGGGCAATATATGCCAGCTGGAATTGATTTCCAGGGGCATTTTGTTTTTACATTCATGAGGGCATTATAAACATGTTTTTGTTTCGTATCTGTGTTTTGGGCACGCCACATTTCTGGCTTCACAGACAAACATGTCTAGTCTAGCACAATTATGCAAAAACTCCCATTATCACTGAATCTACCAAATTAATCTTTAGCTATTTGTGACCCGTGCTGGCAAAATGAGTCTGAATGTACACGGGCAAAATTGAGCTACAGACAACAACAAGAAATTGAAATGTTGATTTTGGTCGATTTTCACAAAAATGTGTTCATTAAGCCCTCGTCTAGCAATCCCAATTAGTACAAAAACATCTAAAATGATCTTTATTTGTATGTTTTCTGAGAGGAGTACCTTTTCTCCACTCACTCCCTGCACTGACTTTAACTCACATATGAATCGCGCACGATCCCGATAAATACACACACAGCCTACTGTATACACAATTACAGTATTTAATTAGGCTATTCACGCAAACAGTTGTCTTAAGTGGACGTTTGGGAAAACATTATGTGAGATCTGTGCAGCATAGTAGGTCTTAATATAGCCTGTCTCATTAATGTTAATCTAACAAGAAAAGAAAAGATCGCTGCACTTGATTGAACTGCTTTTGTAGTTTTAATAATCAATTTATTTGTAATGAACACACTAAAGTGATTTTTACATTCTATTCGTTTTCTTTACTTGAATGCTTTTGTTTAGGTGTAAAATTTAAAAAGTATCTTTTTTGCATCTGTTTTTTATATAATAACAAAGATAAAATTAAAAATAGCTTTATTGTGATTATTAATGATCATTAAGAAAATAATTGGAGGAAAAGATGTAACGTTGGAACCTTCAGAAAACAGTTTTTCTCAGAATTGACTTTGCTGACTTCATTTTGAAGGTCTTTTAATATAGAACGTGAAAATAAAAATGACTCATTTTTGAAAGCTTGCTCATTGTGACTAGTTTTGCCAGAACAGGTCACCTTTATCTGCACGGTGTTGTTTATGAGGAATTCATAAGCGTTCAGACTCTCAAGCTATCGATTCGATCCTTGATCTGATTCTCAGTTTATTTATTACATTCAGTTCAGTGAATATAGTTAATATAAATACTATTGATATTTCAACAAAAAAAAAAAACTTACAAAATGGTGAATTAATAAAAATAAATTAAGAGCTATCTGGAGCTGTATTTTGAGCCTATTCTTTTTTTGTACACAGTCCTTTTTTTTTTTATAATAGGGCTCTATAAAAAATATATATAAATTTTAAAATATATCTTAATTTTTCTGGTAATCAAATGAAGGCATAAAACATTAGTTTGATTTATCTAAATAAAATTTAAATTAAACCCTTTTATTTTTTGGCAAACAAAGTCCTGCACAACAGAGGTTTAGTGTTAAAACTGAAAAGAAAAATGTGATTATTCCTTTAAAATAATGTTTTATTACTATTTATTAGTAGTAGTATTGTTACATTAAATCTATGTCTGAGTCTTGTGCTAAATGTTTGCTGAAATAAATCGATTCGAAATTGAATCAACGTCTTTTAAAAAAACGATTAATCAAAATATTATTTTATTTTTGCCCAACCCTAGAACTCAACACAGCTCCGGCGTTTCCAGCGCTGGCTCGAAGCGCCTCTAATTTGGCCAACGCATGCCTAAGTTCAACAGAAGCGCGTGTGATTGGTTATAAGGCTCAACGCTGCACAAAACAATCTGATGCAGTGTGAATGGATCTTAATATAATTATGCGAATTTACACTATTTATTTTCACATGTCATTTTTATTGCAACAGCCATAATACATTGTTTAATAGTGCAAGGGCCGTTTTTGCCACAAGCCCTTGTTAATGTCTGACCCTGGTATTTTGTTCATACCTCAAAGGTGCCGGCCTTCAGCAGGCTGACCTGGTCATGCTGGGACAGCTCTTTGAATCCTGGGATGCGCTTTGCAAATTCCACCACCTCTCTGACAGCTGGGGTGAAGCTCATGGAGAACTCCTCCCAAATACTGTGACCCGACTTCTGAGGATCCACAAAGGGCGATGTGTTCATGGGGCAAACCTGTGAACGAGAATCATGAGTACTTGTATAGACGGTTTCACCGGCAACAACATAAACAAACGTTACTGTGCATGCGTGTGTCTGTGGCGCTAACTTAACTTCCGGTAGACATCCGAATAGAATCAATAACAACAGTCCCTCTGGAGTCGATTATTTTTGATAACAAGCTAAATATATTTGCTTCGTAAATCAGACGGACTGAGATGCAGCGATAACTACTTGGACAGACTTATTAAAAATGCAAATTCACTCTCCTCCAGCAGGAGACGCTTAAAAGTGGGAGAAATAACGTTAACGTTAGAGGTTTAGCCCGGTAACGGCTGTAAACTGAGCTTACAAACGCTGCTTTATCAGACATATAACATGCAAGTTGTAATCAAAACAGTGTTCCTTCAGAAATACGGTGATATATCACGTTTTGATTTTTAAACGTGCTCATGTTTATTCAACGAAGCCTTGTGGAAAAGTGTTGATATTGTGGCGGGTCACCGCAAATAAATGTATGAATGTGAAACACATCCCACAACACAACAACCTGAGCCCAGCTTCATTACTCATCACTTTAACTGTGTTTGTAGCCGGCGCCTTCGGTCCGATGAAACCGTCTATACACTACTACTGAAATGTTGGTATTGGTTCTCTGTGTAACTTACCAGGTGCATTCTGTTAACCCTTGCAAATGTTGGGACGCTACAGCTGCCGTTGAAACGTGTTTCGTTGTCATTATGAGCTCTCAGAGAGAGGTTCTGCAGAGACGGTCCAGCGGAGCTGCTGTTGGGCGGTCTGACAGGACAGCCCGAGTCTTCAGGCCCCTGCGGAGTAGATGGGGGCTTCGGTTCGCTCGCTGAGGATGCATTGCTCTGCTGGTTCCAGACCTCCTGAGGCTTCTCTGAGCTATGGCTGTGGTTGTTGGGGGCCTCTGAATGCACGCTGGCCTGTTCCTGATTGTACATGAAGGTCTCCTGGTGCGCTCTAGTCACTGTGCCGATGACCTCCTCCTCCCCGCTGTCAGTGGCGCTGGAGGAGTCTGAGCTGGAGCTGGTGTCCATGGCGCTCAGCAGCTCGGGGTCAGGGCTGGATTCGGACCGGTGGCTCAGGGGGGAGTGTGAGGAAGGGCCAGGGCCACTGTCCTCTGAAGCTGCATCGCTGGCTGATGGCTGGCTGCTGTGGCTGTTGTTCATCATGTTGTTCATGGCGTTCTGCATCTCGAGCAGCATGCGCTGCTTCTCTCGTTTGGGAATCCGGCCGAAACGCACAGCTGAGGAGCACAGACACGGTCAGCTCACAGACTACACACTTCAGCTGAAATCTGTCTGTCTATCTATCTCTGTGTGTGTATGTGTCATCTTATACATGTATCTGGCTCAAATGTTCATGCAAGGTAACAGGCTTTATTTATTATTTTTGGATCTAGGACACTATGGCAGCTGGCACTCACAGTCTCTGGACATGCCCACGAGCAGACACTTCTTAAAACGGCACTGCTGGCATCGGTTCCTGCTGATGCGCATGATGGGACAGCTTTCGTTCTTAAGGCACTTCTTATACTGAATGTTCTGCTGAATGCTCCTCCTGAAGAAACCCTGCAGGTGGAAAAGAGACAGAGAGCGGTGTCAGGGTCACAGAGAGTAACAGGTGTCAAGCCTCGGGTCGGTATGGAGAGCAGGTGTCCCTGTCAGGACTCAAGACACCCTTCGGTCATGGAGCTTTGCTCTGATGGTTAAACAGGCTGCTGGCTAGTTATAAATAAAGCAAAGTGACATGTCCCTTCAGGATGATGTACAGGTAGATGTGACCCAGATATGGCATGACAGCCATGTCACATTGGCCCAATCTAATATAACAACAGTGACAGTTTAACACAGAAACAGAGACTATAAAAGTGCAATACTACCTTCACTGCGGAGTAAACAAATCCAAACACACGAGAGCGAAAAATAAACATGTTCAGCCCACTTTCTGAGCTTTTGACTTCTCTGTACCTCAGAAATAACTAAATGAAACCCAATTCTATCATTAAACACTGAAATGCCAGGCGGGGGTCTGGGGGCACTTGTGCTTTTAGGGGACACCATTTTTTAATTCATCTCAACCTGCTTTAAGTATTATTAATTCAGTCATGTTTCACCATGTATCACTGCAATATCTAGAAGTAATCTATAACAATTTCAACTAAAATTTAACTAAACCAATACGAGTCCCATTATCACCAGTAAAACCAATACGAGTCCCATTATCACCAGTAAAACCAATACGAGTCCCATTATCACCAGTAAAACCAATACGAGTCCCATTATCACCAGTAAAACCAATACGAGTCCCATTATCACCAGTAAAACCAATACGAGTCCCATTATCACCAGTAAAACCAATACGAGTCCCATTGTCACCAGTAAAACCAATACGAGTCCCATTATCACCAGTAAAACCAATACTAATGTTTGTAATGGTGTCTATTGTTTATTTTCAGCATTCTAATATATATGTAAGTAAATGCATTTTGCACATTATAGATCGTTATTTGATCCATAATGGGCAAAGTATCCTAATACTGTAATCTATTAACTACGCATTAAAGCCCGTCTTTTTACTTACAAGTACCAGATATGGGTGTCATCCCATAAAATACTCTTAATACGACTGACTTTGTGTTTAATGTGAATTTAATAAAAGCATTGTATTCTACTAATTAGAGCGAAGAACGTTTACATCATCAAGAGCATTTTCACTCCAGTCCAGCAGGTTTAAGCACTCTACAAACCTGCCATAATCATCTCTATAGCCGTTTACTATGTGTAATTAACTTTATTATCTTCACTTTGTTATTTCTGATGAGAGAGTTAACGTTAGTCAGAGAATTCATTCTCAGCGTGCGCGGTGACGAAACAGCGTGTTACAGCAATGACTCATCGGAGCGTTTCTGATTGGTCCTTGCATTCATAAGCTCAACAGAATCGTATGTGATTGGTTATAATGCGCAGCGCTGTTAAACGTGTCTCTGTGCCAGCCAGCGAGTGATGTTTCTGCCCCCCCCCTGCTGAAATGTGGCTGGCGGCTCATACCAACCCTTCACATCTCCTCACCTTGCATCCCTCGCAGGCGTGAACGCCGTAGTGAAATCCTGACGCCACATCTCCGCACACTTTACATAGCAGCACCAGCCCGTTGATCTCTGCAGGAGCAGAAACACAGGTGAGATGAAGAAGGGATGCTCTGCGCTCAGTTTGGCTTTCTCCTCAGCTGCCTTATAAACCCATTACTACATGATCAAGCACACAAGGGCAAATATCCTGCAGTGTTAAACATTTTGGCTCATTACTATCAACATCACATTATTTTTCTGTTCCATTTTGAACTCTCTGACATATCAAACAGAATTATTTCTATTTAAAAAACAATAGGGAATGTGGATACATGTAAACATGAGAAAGCGTGTTTTATATACTACCAGTCAAAAGTTAATTCACTTATTTTTATTTTTTTTAAGAATTATCTTCTGCTCACCGAGCCTGCATTTATTTGATCCAATGTACAGCAAAAGCACTACAATTTTGAACTATTTAAAACAACTGTTTCTATTTTATTATATTTTAAAATGTAATGTATTCCTCTGATTTCAAAGCTGAATTTTTAGCATCATTCCTACAGTCACATGATCCTTCAGAAATCATTCATTCTGATTTGATGCTCAAAACTTTTATTATTATGTTGAGAACAGCCGAGTAGAATTTTTTCAGGTTTCTTTCATTTTTTCTAAAATATATATATATATAACAAAGATTCAGCTTTTGTCACAGCAAATAAAATACATTATATTCAAATAGAAAGCAGCTTTTTTAAATAGTAAAATCATTTCACAATATTACTGTTTTTGCTGTATTTTGGTTTAAATAAATGCAAGCTTGGTGAGCAGAAGATAATTCTTTAAAAAATTACTGTAAAAACTTTTGATTGATAGAGTATATACTACTACTAATTATATACTAATTTACATTATGACTAGAGGTGTGCGATATTGAGAAAAAAATGATATCTCAATATTTTTGGGGATTTTGTCGCTAAGGATAATTGGACAATATTTTGGCGAGTGTGTTATTGTGCTGATATCTGAATATCGTGCACAGCTGCAGTTTATGATATTCTTCATATTCGGTGTGCTCAGTTCACATCAGTGATTAATTCATCTTTTCATTTGAGTTTAATTAGATTTTTACCTTTAATAAAGCCATTTTTCTAAAAGTGTATATCTTTTGAGTCAAATTTTTACTTTTAATCAGTAAATTAAGATAATACACATTTAGGCTGCTTCCAAACAAATGAAACCAGTATTATTAACATTAATCTCTGAAGGTGTTTAGATGTGTTCACACACTGTTTAATGCAGCTCAGAGTGCTTTATCCAGTTACAAATGCATCATTTTTTACATTTTAAACAGAAAACATTGAATACTGATATTTCAAATTATTTTTAAAACGAAAATAGACTTTAAATGTGAAATTAAACCGCCAGCAGGTGGCAGCACGTCACTGTTAATAAGTGAGTCATTGCGATTGAACCGAGTCATTTAAACGATTTAATCATTCAGCGAGTCACTGTGACTGAACCGAATCATTTAAACGATTGAATCATTCATGAACGAATCACTGCGAGTGAACCGAATCATTTAAACGATTGAATCATTCATGAACGAATCACTGAGACTTGAACCGAATCATTTAAACGATTGAATCATTCAGCGAGTCACTGCGAGTGAACCGAATCATTTAAACGATTGAATCATTCAGGAACGAATCACTGAGACTGAACCGAATCATTTAAACGATTTAATCATTCATGAACGAATCACTGAGACTTGAACCAAATCATTTAAACGATTGAATCATTCAGGAACGAATCACTGCGATTGAACCGAATCATTTAAACGATTGAATCATTCAGGAACGAATCACTGCGACTGAACCGAATCATTTAAACGATTGAATCATTCAGGAACGAATCACTGCGATTGAACCAAATCATTTAAACGATTGAATCATTCATGAACGAATCACTGTCATGTTGCTCAGAGACACAAAACAGCACTGTTTGTAATTATTTTTTTGTCGGCGAAATGGAGCAAAAACAGGCAATATGGTGTCTAAAACGGAAGTATCTTAATATTAACTTATTGTTTATTGACCTGTTGTATAAAATCAATAATCATTCTTATTTTGAAGAAAAAACGGCACCCTTTATGCGATTTTAACTATGTGAAATGTAAATATATACATTTTCTGCCCCCATATCTTGAATTTTGCGATCACTCTTAATGCATTTTAATCTGAATCATGCAGTGAAATAACTAAATGCGCACGTGTACTGTTTAACTCATTCATCAAAACGCAGGCTAATGTATGCGTGCTCTCGGTAGGCGTTTTGTTTGTTTTTTGCAAAATACTCGATATTGTCAAATTGCACATTGTTAAAACAACAATTACGATAATATCGCAAACGATATATATCGCACACCCCTAATTATGACAACATAAATGTGAAAAATATAGTTATATTTGTAGATGATCAGTTGGAGAATGAAAACACTCCACAGATTTCTTTATTGTGACTCCGATCGGTCTCTCACTTGTAATGCCACTTTTGGCCGTGGAGGGCGAGCGAGTCTTTCCCCCGCCGTGCCGTGGTGGGCGAGACTGAGGGGCCACAGCGAGCCTCGCCCTGTTGGCCCTGCCCCGCGTGGCGTGGAGAGCAGGACTGACAGCTGCTGTCGGGACTGGACGCCGAGCTCGCGGAGCTAATGTAAGCAATAACTCCACCTGGCGGATGACAGAAGAGCAACTAATGATTTCCCAAATCACGTGGATCCTAATATGCGGATATTAATTATAAAGCATATAAGACTGAGACATGGACTCCAGCTTTTTCATGCATCTGCTGATAATTGTCTTTAGCATTAATAATAACAGAAAACAAATGCAATCCATATAGGTGGATATTCACCGAGGAAATTACAAATGTTTTCTCGGTCTTATTTTAAGCAGCTGTCAGAAAGTGGACCGGGCTGTATGTGCTCTGTCTGTACGAGTTGACCTGATTGCTGATGCACTACTCTCAATGGTTAGGTAACATCATTACATAATACCTCTTCAGGGTGTGGGTCGTACCCACAGACAATACGACTCAAACGCTATACTGAGAACAGCTTATTTTTTCCTTTTAAACATTAATATGCCATTATGTTAATAATTATAAAGACTAATATATAAAAACATATATACATAAATGCATACATATATATACACATATACACACATTAAAGTATTTTTGTCTTTTAATAATAAAAGCAAACATGGTCTGAACTTCTAAAAAAAAAAAAAAAAATCCAATTTAAAGTAAGTGTTTTTTTTTTCAATTCAGTCAAAATATTTGATTTTAAATGACAGTTTATTTGTAAAGAATAGAGTTACGTCAAGCTGTTGATTGACATGTCCTTAGCCACGCCCCCACGTGTACTAGGCATGTCTTGTTGGGTTTGTAAATGCCAAAAAGTGGGTCAGACTTGGCCGCCTCACGTGCCATACCGCCATGCAAATTATGCAACAGGCACGTCACGACTTCTCTCGACCAATCAGAGCAGACGCACAGGACGCGTAAACACAGACGCACATGGCTAGGCAGAGCGGTCCATGTGAGTCGGGACTCGGGAGACTGCAGCTCAATAGTAACTCACAATCTATGGCATAACAACACAAGCCTGGCGCTATTGACCCACTTAGACTTCTCACGCTGCAAATACAGTAATAAAAGCCCAAATCACACATCCCCAGCATCACGTGCAACTACACGTGTCGGTGCCATTTATTCAAATAAGAGTACACTGAAGATATCACCACGTATACAGTCATATTCAAAGATAAACGTAAAGCAGACTGATCTTACCAGCCTTTGTGAAATCCATGTCCTCCGACAGCTCAGAGCCGCAGTCACCTGTGTGTTTGTGCCGTTTTTACTCAGTTTACAGCAACTATCTAGTCGCTGTGTGACGTTACAACTAGACACTGACGTTACCTGAGGAACATTTTTAACTTAACCAACCTGATAATCAACAAATTAGCGCCGTGTTGCTTCAAAATAAAAGCTCAAACAAACTCAGGAGTCTTATAAAAATACTAATAAATACATACGTCGTCCAAACTCGCACCGGGCTAACGTTAGAGAGCCTAAATCAGAAGGGTTCTGTTAAAGACTACGATAGCTCAGCGAATCGACAGCCCCGCTGCTGTCGTGAGATTGAGAAGAGATGTGAATAAACGCAGGTTTAAGGCAGAGAGTGGGAGTGATCATGTGACCCGCTGCGCCACGGCTCCGCCTCCAGCTGCTTTAACACACTTTCACTGCTCCTGCAGGGGCCCGGTGACCCCAGGGCCAGAGCTCAAACGCGTAGACTATTTAAAGAGACAGTGCTTGCGGTCAAAACGTAAAAGAGAGATGTACGCTTCTAACGAGGGAGGAAGCAGCGTAACTCATGTGGTAGCCTATTGGGGTGATCTACAAAAATAAATACAAATATTTTTATATATATATATATTATATGTTGATTTAGTCATTTAGCATATTCTTTATGATTGTCTTGGTTAGCGCAGTAGGCTATTACGTAGCAAGGTAATTTATTTTTATTTTTTCTAATATATGACCACAAAACCAGTCATAATGGTATTTTTTTCTGAATAAATAAGCTTTCCATTGATGTATGGATTGTTAGGATTAGGACGATATTTAGCTGAAATACAACTATTTGAAAATCTGGAATCTGCAGGTGTCAAAATATAATATATAATACATAATGCAACTGTATATGGGCCTTTTTTATAAAGAAAACAAGCAGTTTGGAAATGAATAGAGTGTTTTAAATAAAAACCACACAAATAGATCAAAATGAACTAGAATAGAGAGTGCTAGTGAGTTATAATGAGTTATGTATTTGTCATTGAAATAATGTGACATTGTCACATATTGTAATATAATATACAGGCTTTGTATTTACTATGATTATGTAATACATAACTTTATATATCTACCTGACTGAGAGACTGGACAGACATACATCAAATCATTATTAGCATTTTTTATTTTTACAATTTGTATTTTGTACTGTGATACTTGATATTAATATCTAAAGTTCTACACATCTCTATAAGTTTCATTTTTCTAAATCATAAAAGAAAGAACAAAAATAAATGAAGGACCTCGAAATTACTAGTCTAAATATTGGAAAGGTAGATTAGTTTGAATGCATTATTTATTATAATCATTATGGCTAATGCATGTCACTGTAGGGCCTAAAGACACAACAGGCCCCAGAAAGCTGTAAGAAAGTGATGAGCATGTGCTTAGCTTTTCCGTTCCATTTCAGGCTCAGGTCACAGAGGTCAAGGGTCAGAGTCAGGGCCGACTAAATATGAGCATGCTCAAAAATAAACGTCATTCTAGAGATGCCACAAGAATGTGTTTAAAGGATCTACCGGCTGTCCCTGAACTCAGACACAGCCTTCAGCCAGGTATAAGTAGAATATCATTAAAAGGTCAATATTTTGTGTCACTCATTTCAGAAAGTGAAACCCATATATTATATAGATTCATTACACAGTGAAATATTTCAAGCCTTTGTATCTTGAAATGTTGATGATTATGGCTTACAGATAATGAAAACCCAAAATTCAGTGTCTCAGAAAATGTGAATATTACATAAGATCAATATCTTTCAGTATTGATCCTCTGTGACTTACTCTCTTTGTGGGGGGTGTCAATGATCGTCTTCTGGACCATTGCCAAGTCAGCAGTGTTCCCCATTATTGTGCTTTCAAAGAACAAGAGATGCCCAGAATTTATACTGTATGGATGGTCATTTATTGACACTTAAAATTGAATATTCTAATATTTTGAGATACCGATTTTGGACTTTCATTAGTTGTAAAATCTAATCATCAAAATGAAAACAAAAAAAACTTTTGAAATGTTTTACTCTACATGTAATGAACCTTAAATATGTGGAAGTTTCACTTTTTGAAATAAGCACCAAGAAAAAATTATCAAATATAAAAAAAAATTGAGATGTACCTGTATGAACTTTTAGTGTCACCATTAAAGTTCATCATAATACAGAACAATAAAACAGATATATTGTTGTTGAATGAGATTAATTCTAAAGAAAGTTAACTCAAACACACTTTTTATGCTAAAACATTTCACAATAAGTTTATTTTTTATTTGAAATGATATAATAATAAAACATTTGTGCTGAAAATGAAGATAGAAGATCGATATGATTTTGTATTATTATTGTGAAACTGCGTTGCTCTTACATACTCTTCAGGGACACCCGTTAAAATGTTTTCCTCAGATAAATTAGATGTGCAATTTAAATTCTGTGCAACTGTCATTAAATTGTTTTCTATTCCGCTTTGCATAATGCATAGGTATAATTCAGAAACATTTATTCAAGATAGAGATACAACAATATCCATATATATATACACTCACTGGCCACTTTATTAGGTACTTGCTAGTACCGGGTTGGACCCCTTTTGCCTTCAGAACGGCCTTAATTCTTCGTGGCATAGATTCAACAAGGTGTTGAAACATTCCTCAGAGATTTTGGTCCATATTGACATGATATCATCACACAGTTGCTGCAGATTTGTCGTCTGCACATCCATGATGAGAATCTCTCGTTCCACCACATCCCAAAGGTGCTCTATTGGATTGAGATCTGGTGACTGTGGAGACCATTTGAGTAAAGTGAACTCATTGTCATGTTCAAGAAACCAGTCTGAGATGATTTGAGCTTTGTGACATGGTGAAAGGACCCAAAGTGTGCCAAGAAAATACCCCCCACACCATTACACCATCACCAGCAGTCTGAACCGTTGAGACAAGGCAGGATGATCCATGCTTTCATGTTCTTTACACCAAATTCTGACCCTACATCTGAATGTTGCAGCAGAAATCAAGACTCATCAGACCAGGCAACGTTTCTACAATCTTCTATTGTCCAGTTTCGGTGAGTCTGTGTGAATTGTATCCTCCGTGTCCTGTTCTTATCTGACCGGAGCGGCACCGGTGTGGTCTTCTGCTGCTGGAGTCCATCTGCTTCAGGGTTCGATGTGTTGTGTGTTCAGAGATGGTGTTCTGGGAGCAGTACTGAGACTGCTCTCATTAGAGTGACAAATGACCATCTGATCGAGGTTTTATCTTTCTATTAGTGCTCCTGGATCTTAGCGCTGCGTTCGACACGATCGATCACAACATTCTTTTGAATAGACTTTAAAACTCTGTTGGCATTAGTGGAAGTGCATTAGCATGGTTGAAATCATACTTATTTGACCGCCATCAATTCGTAGCAGTGAATGAAGAGGTATCATATCGAGCACAAGTGCAGTATGGAGTACCTCAAGGCTCATTACTAGGACCGTTACTTTTCACACTTTACATGTTACCCTTGGGAGATATTAGGAAACATGTGGTTAGCTTTCACTGTTATGCTGATGATACTCAACTCTATTTTTGAGCGAGCTCTTATCGTATTATAGTCCTCCACGTCCACTGCGTTCTCAAAACTCTGGCCATCTGATAATACCTAGAATATCAAAATCGACTGCGGGCGACAGATCCTTTTCTATTTAGCACCCAAACTCTGGAACGATCTACCTAACACTGTTCGGGAGGCAGACACACTCTGTCAGTTTAAATCTAGATTAGGCCGTAAAGGGCCAGTGCAGGCTTGTTTGCAGGGTGGGCTATTGCAACAGCCTGATTATTTTCTTTGCAGCTGTTCTGTTGTAGATTTGCTGGTGTGCTTGGGATCATTGTCCAGTTACATCACCCAATTTTGGCCCAACTTTAACTATCGGACGGATGGCCTCACAATTGACTTTCGAATGCTTTGTAATACACCCCCAGGTCCTGTGGCTACAAAACAAGCACAAAACCATCAGCCCTCCACCAGCATGCTTGACTTTTAGGATGAGGTGTTTGTGCTGATATTCTCTTTAGGTTTTCACCAAAGCATTCTGGCCAGACATCTCCACTGTGGTCTCATCTGTTCAAATGTCATTGTTCTAGAAGTCTTATGGTTTGTTCAGATGTAACTTTGTAAACCTAAACCGCGCTGCCATGCTTTTTCAGATAAAACAGGCAAGAGGCTTTCTTCTGGCAAGCTTTCCAAACATGCCATACTTTCCCATATTTTTGTAAGTGTACTGTCGTGAACTTTATCATTGAACAGGTTAGCTGAGGCCTGCGGTGAAGTTCTGCCATTTCTCTGAGCATTACACGCTCTGATCTTGGGGTGAATTGGTTGGGACGTCCACTCTTGGTGTCTGTTTTGAATGTCTTCCACTTGTGAATAATCTTCCTCACTGTAGAGTGATGAACTTCTAATTGTTTGGAAATGGCCGTGTTTCCTTCCCAGATTGATGGCTTCTCTAAGATCATTGCTGGTGTCTTTCCTCCTTGCCATTGTGTTAACACACACCGAAAGCCTCCAGACCAGCAAACTGCCAAAACTTCTGCTTTTATAGAGGTGCTCACTCTAGCTGATGACCAGATAATCAAATTTGATTAGAAATGCCTGACTGCTACTTACCCTCTTAATTTCTATGCTAACACTTAGTGTCCTATTTGGTCACACATGACTTTTCCATTTTGTTTAATAAATAATGACATGGTGCGATATTTCGTGTGATATTGTTCATCTGAGGTTTTATTTTCCGAATTTTAAGACCTGCCAAGAACCAGATTTTTTTTATTACACCTGATATGGAAAACCATGGAATAGGTGTCCTTACTTTTTTCACATGACTGTGTATGTATATAATTATTGTTGGGATTTAATGGATTCAAAGATAGATCGCACAAAATTTTCATCAAAAGCAAGTCTTTGGGAACAACTAGAAACTATTTGGAAGTCATTAACAACAGAAAAGTACACAAAAACAATGCCAGCCAACGGAGGCCATGCAAAATATAAATATGTAAGTTATTATGTGTGAATAAAGACTATGTAGTTGTTTCAGTTAGTTGTATGCCCAATCCTGTGGCTCAGTGGTAGAGCATTGCATTAGCAGAGAGGAGATAAATACAAAAGAAGATGGAGAAGTATTTACAGCTCAAAGAGACTACAAACCAGCAGAATACATGCGCTGTGTAACAGATCACAAATGAAGATAGACACTAACAAAGTACAGACAGGCAGTTATGAGAGCAGAGACTGTGTTCACTGAGCTCGCAGAAACAGAGGAACATTTCTTACTGCACTGTGATGACTATCACCACATTAGAGCTGCATATTTACTCAAGTTCCAACTAATTAAACCACATTTGATGGCATTATCAAATATAGAAAAATGTCACATCTTAGGGAGAAATTCCAAAATGATCAGCACTATATGAATCAGCCGGTCACAAACTAATACTGTCGGCCAATGGACAAACCTGAAGCAAGATCATTTCTTGCATGTTGTTGTAAAAATACATAAATCTTAAATATTTTTATTGTTTGTGTGTGTGTGTGTGGGGGTTATAGATCCATTCTTGTTTTATGTATTACATAATCGTTTGTTCCTTATTCATGTAATGGACAATGCTTTGGCAACACTGTGTAAGTCAAGCAAGTAAAGCTTATTTGAATTGAATTGACAGAGACTGGTAAAAAAAAAAACTTACACAACCAATCAGTCTTTAAAAGTCTGACCTACCTAGCAACAGGGTCAGCCCCGCCTCCTAAGATGCACGTTTTTGTCTTTTCCTCACTCGAGTTGCTCTCAGATCCTGAATCACTCTTAAACGAAGACTCCTCGTTAGACATTAAACTACATTCAGAGCAGAGATGATTTTCAGAAGCTCAAGAACAAGGCCCGTGTTTTCCTCGTGTGATGTCTCATTCATGGGGACTTGAATTCCCAATAAAACAGCATGGATGGAATTTTTTTTTATGCAGCCCTTACAAAAAGCATTAAAATCTTTAAAATACTTAAAAAAAAAAAATCTATTTACAAACACAAATTACTTATAATTGAACATAAATCCGCATCAGTACTTTAGTCACTTTTGTCCTCAAAGAGTTAAACTTTTACCTGATTGTGAAAGTTATTTTTATACAATTATAGATGAATTTGATTGGCTGAGCTGCATTCCAAATATTAAGATATTATCCTATATTAACTTAGTAATATAAATGCAGAAATACCACTCCCAATTGGTGCCACTGTTATGAATGCCAGCCTCCTGCTGCATATTAATCTCCCAAAACCTGCTTAGTGCAAATTACATTTTTGGAGGTAAATACAGGCACAACTGCCAAGAGTTCCCGGTTAACCTTCTACCCCAGGAATGAGTGAAGTAAACATCACCGAACACCCAAACTGTCCCATAAAGCATCTGAATGTACGTTCAGTCTAAACACCTCAACCTCACAGCCCAAAGAAAACAAGGTGACACTACATCTTATATATCATAACACATATGCTGCTGAATTAATACCTGTGGTAATACAGACTCCCTGTAAATCTACAAGCTCACAATAAAGACACAACATGTGACCATACAAAGGGACTTTATTTGGGCAAGTTGTAGCACACATTGTTTAGCGGTAACGGTGCAGCTGCAGGGTGTTGCGTCTCTTCCAGGCCGCATGTCGAGAGCCGCCGATGGTGAGGTGGAACTTGTGGCCCTTGCCCAAACCACGGCTCTTCTTGCCAGCGGACGTGAGCCCACGCATCTCCCTGTGCTTGTGCACAGCCTTGGTGATCCATTGCGTGTCGGGGTTGCGTCTGATGGCTTTGTGGAAGGTGTCGATGAGGACCACTTCGAAGAACTTGTATGTGGAGTCTTCTCCCACCCAGTATGAGTTGAGCACCCGCAGACCTCCACAGTGACGGCCGGCACGCTCCTGAAAACATGCGAGAGCAGATTAGAGCGACGCCACAACACGAGATGCATAGAAAATAGTAGTTAAACAAATGCATGTGTCGTTTTATGCATATGCACGAGACAATTCATTAGGTATAGGTGAGAAACTCCACATAGACATCAAACTGTGCATACTGAAGCCACGAGGAACGGTCAAAATAAAACAAGTTTACGTAAGACACATCTGAATAATACACCAGAGCAGTCTTGAGGACATATACATTAAGAGAAGTGTCAGTAAACATTTACGTCACAGTTCCCATGTGAAACAAGTGCACTTCCATGATGCATTAAAGCGTTTTATTGTCACACACTTATTTGGTACTCTTTAGTACTTCTTAAGAACATTGAAGTGTACTCAAATGTGCTTTTGGGACACCAAAAAAGTAAGAATATGAACTAAAATGTATCTCTATATTTAAAAATTTATTTAGTTACATTTCTATTACACTTGAACCCACTAGTGTAAGAATAATGTCTTCAAGTTTACTAAAAGTTGCAACTAAATACAGAGAAAGTGTTAAAAGTTCATGTTTTAGACCTCGGAAAGTACTAAAGCTTAATTTTGATATATTAAGTACTCGATTAATCAATCATCGCACACCAGCAGGTAACGTCAGTACTTCAGATGAGATGTTAAATCGAGGACCTGACTCTTAGTAATCTGTAACTAGACATCATTTGTACCACATCTAACAATATTGATTGGTAAGACTGCACACTGGTGGTGGTTGAGGAGATCCCTCCTATGTACAGCACTTTATAAATGTAAGGAATTATTATTAAACACCGCGATCACAGTCCAGTAGGCCCTGTCCTCTGAACTTTGACCCGTTTGTAAATTACAACGATGTTACCCAACAGGTGGACCAAAACATTAGCTTGCTAAAGTGGTCATAATAGCACAGTAGCTGTGTTTCCACTGAAAGGCCAAAAGCGGACGTATCTTTGTCTGTCAGATTGTTTTATATTTTTGCTTCAAATCAAGTTTGAGTCTTAAACCAATAACAAAGACCTTTTTTTCAATACCTGTGACACAATACATGGTATTTAAGTCAATAAGACTTTTGGTGCTGATAGGTAAAAGAAAATCCGGTCTAGATGTGTCCATTATTGACATGTATAGGTTGTAAAATCTATAAAAGTCTAACCATAAATCCTTGTAAACCAATGTGTGCTTATGCTTTTTAAAAGTGCCCATTGTGCATATAAAAACATACAAATGCATGTGTACCATTAACACATGTTTCTGTGTTTGACTGCAGACTAAGGCCAGATGCTGCTCACGTTACGTACCTCAGCTACAGACTGCAGGCTGCGTGCAAACTTGATCTGGTTCACGCCGTGGTGCACGGGTTTGCCGTAGGTGGCACCTTTAGGCACGGGGCGCTTGCGGCCTCCACGGCGCACACGTATGCGGTAGATGACGTAGCCTGTTTGCACAAAAGCAGAAAGTTTAGATACACAGACTCAAGAAACAAAGCTCATTTGAATTGAACCACAGAGAGAGGTCAAATGAGTATCAATTAAGCAGAATAGTGCATTCATTTGGACCTTAATCTTCAAATAAAACAGTGCTTTGTGAAACAGAAGATGATTCCATCCACTTATTTTTATGTGTATTTTGTATTATTGCATATAAAAAGATGGATGGAAATGCCAGTTAAACAAACTTTATAAATGCACAAACTTATGCACACATTTGAATAGGATAAACGTTATCCCATAAGAAATAATTGAGCATACGATGGAATAAATTCCTCCTTGAACATAAAAAAAAAAAGTAATGACTGCATGACGAGACTGGAGAAGTTAATTAGCAGCGGATCGATCTCGTTCACAGCCTCTGAAACGTCGCCTGAGCTAAGTCGGTCAAAGTATTTCTGTACAGTTGTCTTACACGACGGTTCCCAAACAGCAGCATCCGCCACCTACTGTTTTTCAAGGCATAGCACTTTTAACAATGCAAATTGTCAAAGCAGCTTTACATCAGCTTGATATTAAGTTTTTGGTCCAATAATTAACACCTGTTTTTCTTCAGACTTTAGTAGAAAGAAATTGCTAGTCATACAGTTTTGATATAAACTATATATTCCCTATGTTTCATCGGGTCGTGAAGAAATAGAGCTGAGTATCATCAGAATAACAGTGAAAGCTAACCCCGTGTTTCCTAATAATATCTCCCAAGGGTAACATGTAAAGCGTGAAAAGTAACGGTCCTAATACTGAGCCTTGAGGTACTCCATACTGCACTCATACACACACACACGATATTTCTCAAGGGTAACATGTAAAGCGTGAAAAGTAACGGTCCTAGTACTGAGCCTTGAGGTACTCCATACTGCACTTGTGCTCAATATGACATCTCTTCATTCACTGCTACGAATTGATGGCGGTCAGATAAGTACGATTTGAACCATGCTAATGCACTTCCACTAATGCCAACAGAGTTTTCAAGTCTATTCAAAAGAACATTGTGATCGATAGCATCGAACGCAGCGCTAAGATCCAGTCGCACTAATAGAGAGATACAACCTCGATCAGATGATAAGAGCAGGTTTTTATTCATACATGGATGATAGTCACGTTTCTATTCATATTGTATTTTATTTTGTTGTTAATTGTATTTCTGGTTCAGCTCCCATGCCAAAAACCCAGCTTGTGTAGCATCCGCCTCCGAATGTGTTTCATCTGCTCTCTCCGATGCACAAGTAATTCATCATATGAACATGTTTATATTAAGTGGCTTCTTCTAGTTTTCTTACTGATATTCAGTGCTAGTTTATCAGGACGTGATGATTTTGTGCTCTTTGACACATTGTATGGAAACGGTGCTTTATTCACCGATGTCTTATGCGATATTCAGATTTAACTACAAGCTTTGGATGGAAACATAGCTAGTGCGTTGTAAAAATACTCGTCACTCACCCTGCTTGGCCTTGTATCCCAACCTGCGAGCTTTATCGGGTCTGGTGGGTCTCGGGGCCCGGTGAAGGCCTGACAGCTGACGGTATTGCCAGCATCGCACACGCAGAAGAAACCTCATCACATCCGACTGCTTCTTCCTCCAGAGCTCCTGCATGTACTTGTACGCTCCCATGATGCCTCACCTGCAGCACCAACAGTCAGGTTACAACAAGGCTACGAAACGAGACCACTACATGAACATCAGTCGCATTATATGGATTTTGATATCACAAGTTGCATCTAAAACTATTATACACTGCATTTTACTATATTTTTAATTGCATCTGTGCAAATTCATCAGAAAGAGCTTTATTGCCAAATATGTTTGACACATACAAGGAATCTGTTTTAGTGTCAAAAGCATCACTTTTTATTTATCTTCTTTCACTTCTGTTTTAGTTTTATAACCAATTCTTACTCTGTGTAAGTTGTTGTTTGTTAACATGTTATTTTTTTAGGATTACTGATAAACTACTGCCGTTTTACGTGTTATCTAATTTAATTTTAGATCAATTATGTGTGACTTTATTATGTCTTTAAAGGTATTTTCTTTAGTTATAGTAAATTGGGAGTTATTTTAGTAATGTTACTTCAACATACTACATGGAAATTAAATAACATATATTGTTTTTGCTTTATTTTTTGTTTTCATTTAAATGTTTAGTTTTGAAATGTTGTTGTAAGCATTTGTCATTTTCTTAAATGTATATATATAGTATTTATAGAGTTTTAACATAGTTTTAGTCACTTTTTCTTATTTGTAAGTGGCTTTGGATAAAAGCGTCTGCTAAATGACTAAGTAAAGTAAGGTGTCACGAGTACACAGATGATCAAAATAAGATACACATGTATAAAGATAAATAAACCACAAAAATATTAAATTAATAAAATACAAAATATAGTAGGGTGATAAGTATGCAGTTGTTGTACTGTATGACCCTAATTCAAACTAGTTTTAATACTTCAAAATCACAAAACGTCTTTAATTAATTAATTAATGAAGTTCTTCACATCATCTTAAACGGCCAGACACATGTAAACTGCGATCTAGATGTCCGTGTAGCATTTCATTAACAAGCATAACACAGTTCAGACTCCTGACTAGCAAGTGTGCATACATTCATATGATTTAATATCGGACTTTAGATATAACTGCTCTCGGAGGACTTGTAGTATAAAGAACAGTAATACACGCCCAATAGCGGTGATATGTAATGTTAGTGTTTGAGTAACGTTATGCTGTTACAAAACGATTCAACTCTTAAGACACGGACAATTATTTAAATAAGCTTAACAAATGTAATACGTTTTGATAATTAATTAAGTGTAATTGAGTTTTGACAGAAACCGGAGAAAACGTGCAAACTCCTGCGTGACACTAGCAACCCTACGCTTCACAATTCCGCTTTAAAATCAACCTACAACATCATAATCGCGGGAAATAACGATCGGAGAGTAAAGCTTAGATATTCCGCACTAAAATACACTAATGATCTGATTCGGATGATATTAAATGCGTTGTGATTTTAATGGATTCTACAGTCAGAAAAATGAGAAAGCCTCGCTTACTTGATGGCGTACTAACCGGAAAGGGAGAGAAATGTTACCCATAATGCCTTATGAAGCCGTTCCATCGTATTTCCGGTTCTGGTTGTTAAAGGTTTCTGGGAAACGTAGTCTATACCTACGAATTCGATTTTTACCTTAAACCATCAAATGTATTTAGCCAACTACATATAGTGCGTTTCGACATATTTATTTCTTAAACTTCCGGCTAAATACTACGATTCGTCCCTTCTCTTATCAGAGCTAGAGAGAGAAGAAGAAGCGAGGAATCATCTCCCGGAAGTGACTTTTGACAACACCTCAAGCACATATGTGCATATTCGTCTGATTTATCAGTCTCGTGATCAGATGTTTATTGTCTGTCAGACCGCGTAAGGTGAGTTAGTATGTAATAGTTACAGTCATGTCTGGTCAGCTGATTAATATTTTTATTTAACAATCATCACATAAACACTAAACTGAGCATTATACAAATCATTCAGCTGCGTAATATTTAATTTAATGTTAAATACTTGTCATTGCTGTGCACAATGGCGTCTAATAGTCTTGGGCGACAATATTAAATCTACAAATAACATTTAAATTAAGAAACGCTTGAATTTTGAACTCCCTTAGTCAGATGTAAATGTGTAATACTTATAATATGAACTCTTTTGTAAGCACACATAGAATTTCTTGCTTCCACCTGAAATGAAGGTTTTGTTAATTTCGTAATTATTAATATATTATATGTAATGAATGTATATATTTTTCTATTCTCATTAGTGGTCTCAGACATTTGAACCCCGCTGTAGATATAATTGTGAATATATCTGACTGGTTGGCCCTGGCCGCTTGACGTTAGTTTGTTTGTTTGTGTGTGTGTGTGTGTGTGTGTGTGTGTGTGTGTGTGTGTGTGTGTGTGTGTGTGTGTGTGTGTGTGTGTGTGTTGTTGGAGGGCAGCAGTGATTATGGGGAAGGGCTGTAAGGTGGTGGTTTGTGGGATGGCGTCTGTGGGGAAAACGGCAATCCTGGAGCAGTTACTGTACAGCTCTCACACTGTAGGTATGTGAGATCAGTTCATTCACAGCACAGCAAACACACTGTTGTGCCAAGAAGTGACATTATAGATATATATGTTGGATAAATAGGTGTTAATGCAAGTGTGAATGTATTTATGTGTATATAACTCATGCATACATAACTAGCACTCTCTACTCTATTTCTATTTTATCTACTTGTTCTTTTTATTTATTTAAAAAAGACCCTCTAACACCATCTACTTGTTTCTTTCTAATAAAACGTACATTAACTTAAATAAACATTTTAATTTATAAACAGTGTATGTATGATATATATATATATATATATATATATATATATATATATATATATATATATATATATATATAATAATAATGTGCTAATCTAATCAGCATCTTGATACGCCGCACTTGTGAGGTGGATGGATTATCTCGGTAAAGAAGTGCTCACTAACACAGATTTAGACAGATTTATGAACAATATTTGAGAGAAATAGGCTTTTTGTGTACATAGAAAAAGTCTTAGATCTTTGAGTTCAGCTCATGAAAAATGGGGGCAAAAACAAAAGTTTTGTTTAGTTTACACACACACACACACACACACACACACACACACACACACACACACACTCACTCACTCACTCACTCACACACACACACACACACACACACACACACACACACACACACACACACACACACACACACACACACACACACACACACACATATGCACAATGAATTCACACTTGCATTAACACCTACTACTCATCAGCTAATCTGAATGGTAAAATAATTAGTTTTAATAATAATTAATGCTTAAAATGAATACTTAATAAAGTAATTCTCGATCCCCAATTCTTAATTATTTATTGTCAGACAGAAGCAGGTTCCTTATAGATACTCATGATAAAATACAGATCTGATCAGAATAAAACCCAACAAACATTTCATTTATCCCAAAACGAGATAGACATGCGGTTGAGTATTCTAACGAGCACATCATTTATCTTATTGATTTCTACATCTGGAAGACTCTGGCTTTATTTGCTCTTCACTCTTTATGCTGTTTTCTCTGTCCTTTTTTATTATTGCATTATTCATCATTAAATATGCATTACTTATACGATCTTATAATATTTATGTGTATATGCATATGATTTAATCACCTAACATTTTGATAAAAGAGGCTATCATAAACATTACAATTAGGAATATGTTTATAATATACCGAATATGAATTTTTGTATTTGTTAGTAATAAATGATTGTTTTCAGACTGCGTAAAAGCATACATTAAATGCCGTTTCAACATATGCATGGGACTTTTTAGTAATAGTTGATCATTTTTGTGTAAATAATACTGATATAATATAATCATTTCTGCTTGACACTGGCACGTAACAGATCGAGACGGTCAGTTGTTTAACTGGATCATGCATGTATTAGTCCGAGTCAGGATCCTGGGATGTGCTTGCCGTCTGACGTGTGTCTGGTGTCAGGTGCGGAGACAAACGACACTCAGGAGGACATATACGTGGCGTCTGTGGAGACGGACCGCGGCGTGAGGGAGCAGCTACGCCTCTACGACACCCGAGGGCTGCGGGACGGGCTGGATTTACCCAAACACTTCTTCTCCGTGGCGGACGGATTCGTGCTGGTCTACAGCGTCGACAGCCTGGAGTCCTTCAGAAAAGTCGAGCTCTTGAAGAAGGAGATCGACAAGTCCAGAGACAAAAAAGAGGCATGAGAGAAGATTATAATCATATATATATATATATCGTTTTTGAACAGTACGATTCAGGTATTTTCAATAATTCTCTATTTGATCAGCAAAATAGTCCAATTTTGAAATATAACTGCTTTCGATTTGAATATATTTTAAAATGTAATTTATTTCTGTGATTTCAAAGCTACATTTTCTGCATTATTACTCCAGTCACATGATCGTCCAGAAATCATTCTAATATTCAGATATGCTGCTCAGAAAACAGTTATTATTATTATTATGTTGAAATCAGCTTTCTTTGATGAATAGAGACGTCAGAAGAACGGCATTTATCTGAAATCGTAATATATTGTAACATAGTCACCACTAATAATCTACGCCTAAATATAATGTAGAAACGTAATATTTCCTGTAAAGCTGCTTGTATCGTGAAAAGCGCTATATAAATAAACTTGAATTTAAATGTCTTTATCTTCGGCTAAACGAGAGTATTAATTTCCCCAAAAATAAATGAATTATACTGACTCCAAGCTTTATGGTGTGGTGTATAATGTCACAAAAGCTTTTTATTCCAGATAAATGCTGATCTTTCTATTAATCAAAGATCCTGAAAAATGTACTCAACTGGTTTAGGGTTAGCTAACTGCGCTAATGAGACCAAGTATCGAGTGCATAGAAATGAACTGACTTTTCAGACGCCTGACTTTTCAGTTTAAAATGTCCTTTTTTATTGATCTTAAGTAATATTCTAATTTTCTGAGACACTGAATTCTGGGTTTTCGTTATCTGTAAGTCATAATCATCAAAATTTCAAGAAATAAAGGCTTGAAATATTGAATCTATATAATATATGGGTTTCCCTTTTTGAAACGAGTGACAAAAAATATTAACCTTTTTCATGATATTCATTTTTTTTTAGATGTACCTGTATATATGTAAAAAAAATATATATATATATATGCATCTGATAATTTTTTAAGAATTACAAACATTCTTCAATTAATGCTTTTCTCTTTATTATTAAGTTACACGTGATCGCTGGTGTCTGGTGCTCTCTGTGCAGATGTGCTCACTGTGTGTGTGTGTGTGTGTGTCTGTGTGTGTGTGTGTGTGTGTGTGTGCGTGTGCGTGTGTGTGTGTGTGTGTGTGTGAGTGTGTGTCTCTGTGTGCGTGCATGCGTGAGTGTGTGTGTCTCTGTGTGTGTGTGTGTGTGTGTGTGTGTGTGTGTGAGTGTGTCTCTGTGTGTGTGTGTGTGTGTCTCTGTGTGTGAGTGTGTGTGTGTGCGTGTGTGTGCGTGCGTGAGTGTGTGCGTGCGTGAGTGTGTGCGTGTCTGTGTGTGTGCATGCGTGTGTGTGCGTGTGTGTCTGTGTGCGTGCGTGTGTGTGTGCGTGCGTGTGTGTCTGTGCACGCAGGTGATGGTGATGGTGCTGGGGAATAAGTGTGACCTGCGCGAGCGGAGGCAGGTGGATCAGGACGCAGCCCAGCAGTGGGCGCGCGGAGAGAAGCTCAAACTCTGGGAGGTGACGGTCACAGACAGAAGCTCTTTGATCGAACCCTTCACCAGCCTCACCAGCCGCCTCACTCAGCCCCAGAGCAAGTCTGCCTTCCCTCTGCCCGGACGCAAGAGCAAGGGCACGCCGTCCAACGACATCTGAGCTCCGCCGTCTGCGCTCCAGGAGCGGGATCTATTTACACTCAAAGAAATGCACTAATCCTTTCGTTCTTCGTATTAGTGCTCACTGATGGGAACACGGTTCAACTTTTGATGCACAACACTCAGAGGTCACTGTGTGCGGCTCACTATAGTCTGTCAATCACTTCTCTTTTTCGTCATCAGGCTGCAGTGAAATGAATAATGCACATTTTGACCTGTTTTTTGAGACCATTAAGGACTTTATTCTGAAACTAAAGCAAAAAGGTTTCACTCTCATTAGCACACTTCTTCCAGATATCTGACATTCAGTTTGTGAATGACTAACTATCATTATGGTTCATATTAATTAAATTAAAAATACGCTATAGAAATCTGTCTTGACATTATAGGCTCCATTTATTTTGTGATGCAATTTGACCTGGACTTGAATCAATAGTTGCATTTATACCAAATGATATAATGGTACAGTAGAGAGAAAATGAACCTTTGATGTGCTTCAGATTCAATCAATTGATACAAACACGGGAACACCGTTATGTTAAAGTCACGTGTGTATGATGATGATGATGATGTCTTCCAGCATTATTTACCAAACTATAATCTTAGATGAGCCGTTCTGTCCATTTCATCCCAAAGCTATAATGATGCAGGCTGTTGCTTTAAACGCCTGAACTCGAGTGTGCAGGAAAACATTATACTGCAGTAAGAGAAAACTCCAGCAGTTATCAACGGATAGTAATGAAACCCTTGTCTTAGTACGTGTTTAATTTATACTAAATATATTTAAAGACACAATGTGTTTACTCCCCATATGATGGCTGATTTAACCAAATAAACGTTTGTTGACTTATTTCTGTTTGCGGTTATCAATATTTAACAGCAACATTGGGCAAGAGTCTTCTGTGAGACAAAATATAAATATATTTTTCCATTAACAATACAAAGCCCATGTCAGGACCCCTGCATCATGATTTTACACCGTAATAAGAAATCTCATTCTTATCATCAGCAAATACTACTATAATGTATACATTCTTGATTTATTTATTTTTTTGCATTACTGTAATGAGAGTTCCCAAAGCAGAAAAGTCTTTAATATCTCTAACAGGTTTTTACCATAAATATATCATCATATTTTTCCTCTGAATGCTTGCATTGAAAGATACGGCACGACTCTGTACACCAACGTCAACTTTAATATTGGTGGAGAAATACATACATTGAACAATCCTGCTCTAAGCTCATGCTGTGACTTCATTTGACAAGAACGAGGAAGCTCCAAATAAAACCAATTTACAACAGGAACACACATTAAGATCCATTTTTGTCAAACCATGATGCTACTTGATCTAAGGGAAACAAACACAACAACAACAACAAAAATATATATATGCAGGGAAAGAAAAATGAAATGGGAATTTAAATTCCATCATAAAATCTACCCTATGGATCCCCCCCCCCACAGACGTCCGGCAGGCAGCGGAGGAGTTATGTGGCGTAGCGTTTGGTCCACTGTTTGGCTATCCTGTCATGCTCCGGTCTGTTGGTTGTGTACTGCGTGGCGATGCTTCCTACCAGAGGATCAGCTGCAGAAGAAGACACGACTCACCAGGTTAAACACACAATCAGCTGCTATATAAAGTCTACACAGACTCAGTGCAGAGGTCATGCACTGAGAAACCAAAATTCCCTTGATCCTTTGACATATCACTGTACTATAAAAACATCCTGTAAGTTTCAGAACTTCATCGTTAGACTAAACGGCTTATATTGAAGGCAGTCTGCCAAAACGACAGCTTGTGGAGTGTTCTACACAACACTAGCACTGTTTCTAAGTTAAATACACAATAATAATCACAACAACACTATTGGGTGAATATCCATATTAAATATATTACATTTGAAGCAACCCTTCTCGGCAATGAATGAAATGTATTTTCCATTACATGTGAACCATGCTGTGGTTACATAATGCGATCAAGCATGTGAAATATGCAAAGCGTGCACAATCTTGATCTGCGCCAAACCAGAGAGGTACGTGAGCCCGAGTTTCAAAAGATAGCGCATTGACCACGAAACAGCACTTTCAATAAATTGGTTTAGCTGTTTTTTTTTATAAATGAGTTATTTTTCTAGCCGACTAATGAGTTTATGGTCACCGAATATGTTTTTTCTGAGGTAAATGTGACGTTACGTGACCTTGTTTACAAGCTGGTAATTTATATTAACATTAAACCTAAAACAATTTCCGCATTTGAAACACTGATTGATTCGGATTTCAGTAAGTCGTACTCTGTTTTAACATGGCTTTGGATGTTCATTCACGTTTATTTTGCACTGAAACTGGTTTAAAGCGGAGGACATGATCAGTTCATGTGTCTGCTGTTTCTGTTGAACCGAGGCACTACTGTCACTCCACATTAAAAAGCACTTAAGTGGTATTAGTTGTTTGAATATTGCAATAAAACGGACAGAATTTGAACGGACAGAAACGGACAGATATTTTGTTTAAAATCAAAAGTAACAAAGCTTATTGCGATTTATTGAATGGGATGTGCTCTACAATTTTTTATTAACGGTAAACAGGCTAGACTAATTGTTTCTTGGGATTAAAGAATATTGTTTCGTAAAAAAAAAAAAAAAAAAAAAAAAAAAGAGAAATCAATGTTATCAACACTAGTGCGTTTTATAACGCTGTTTTAAAATGAAAACGATCCTTGTCCACACTTGCATGTTAGAAACAATCTCCGTCTACACAACCGAAAACGCATGTCACATGACCATTCATGCCGGTACAACCATAGATATGTATCGGTAGATTCCCTATTATTCAGATTATTAGACTGAGCTTGGAGCGGTCGAATGGAGAATCTACCCAAACAGATCTATGGGTACAACAATGAGCATGCTGTTAATGTTTACACAGTTGATTAGGATGCGTAGAGCTTATGTGGGCAGCCACGCCATCGTTTTCAATAGTAGGGCCCTATGAAATATATATATATATATATTTTTTTTTTTATTCCGTTTTAATATTTCCGGATTCCATTTTTTTTCCCATAAACAAAAATTCTAAACTCCTTTTTAATAATACAATTACATTTAATTAATCAAAAAGCATGTTTTAATTAAAATCATGAAACTTATATAATTTAAAATTAATTATTAGAAGTGTAACAAAAATGACATGTTCAGGGCCGTATGAATTGTTTTAGTTTGTTCTCACTTTATGTTTTATTGTTACCAAATTCTGTGTTTTAGCAGGTCTAATTATTTTAATACATACAATTTGTTTTTATTTATTCCTACAGTAGCCTTATGAAATGTTTTTTTCCCGCTCAGAAATTCTGTGTTGTGTATATACACATTTCACTGCTTATAAGATGAAGGCATAACACATTGATTTAATTCATGAAAATTAAACATTAAAAAGGGGATTTACTATAAAAATGTAAATATTTTGTGATTATTTCTTTAGAAAATAAAGTAATACATTATTTTTCAACAGTAGTAGTAAGTATAATCTACTAAATAATAGTAATATAGCCTATTTCTGGCACAATGTCTTTAATTAGTTAAACCAAACTTTTATTTTGACGGGTTTCCGGGAATACCTTTAAAATTCTGTGTGTGTGTATATTATATGACGCTAGTTTTACTCAAATGAAATGGTAAAATCCTCGTGAAGTGACTCTCAGAACATTTCTGGAGATATTGTTCATATATTTATGTCCTCATTGAGACGAGTGTCACGCGCGCTGTGTTTGTAACGCTAGTAAACAAAGCCGCGCGTCTGCTCCATTTATACAGAGACGTGCAGATCATGCAGGATTCATATTTAACTCAACTTTTGCGGCATAATATTTACAAATACTAGTCCATATCGTGATTTGATTTAAGGGTAATGACCTACTTTTGATTAATTCATCTAAAACAGGGTCTGCAGCATTTCCAAAAGGCCAGAAGAGTGTAAACGACAGACTTTACTTTTTAGTCATTTAGCAGACGCTTTTATCCAAAGCGACTTACAAATAAGAAAAAGTAACTACAACTATAAGTTAAAACTCTATACATACTATATACACACATTTAAGAAAATTAATTAAAAATGACAAATTCATACAACAACATTTCAAAACTAAACATTTAAATCAAAACTAAAACTAAAAACAATGTATATATGTTATTTCATTTCCATGTAGTATGTTGAAGTAACATTACTAAAATAACTTATTAAAACTAAAGAAAATACCTATAAAGATAATAAATTCAGACATAATTTATCTAAATTAAAATAGATAACAAATCAAACGCAGTAGTTTATCAGTAATCCTAAAACAAGAACACATACAACAACTTACACAGAGTAATAATTGGTTATAAAACTAAAACAGAAGTGAAACTATTAAGAAAGAGGATAAATAAAAAGCGATACTTATATCCTTTAGCAGTGTCTCTGTCGGTGGAGTCGATGGTCTTTACACTCTTCGGGCTTCACGTGAAGGCTGCCGCGGTAAACTACGCTTTTTATACCCATCTAACGAAACACTTCTCCAATTCAGCTGAACACACTTTCCTGTTAATCACTATAAATGGCCAAGCAAGCGCCCGACGCTGACAAGAGACGCGATACAGTACGAGACCAAACGCTATTTCAGCACGTCTCCACACAGTAAACAAAACAAAAGTTGTTTTAAATCGAAAACGCACTAGTGTAAACATAGCCCTAGGTGCAACTTATTTTCTAAAAAATACAATAAGCATTCAAAGCTCAGCGAGAAAGCCGTTGCCTTTTTATGACCATTTTCCATATCAGGAATTCAAATACACATGAGATGAACAAAGATGTCCGCAGTTTCATACATGAGCATGAAGTGGCTGTATCGATGCTCACACCTGTAACTGCTCTACTGTCGTCTCGGTCTAACAGGTGGAGCTCCAGCATACTGAACAACACTAGAGCTCCAGCCTTCGACCGGCTCGACCACACAGCGTCTTACCAGGGTTACAGTCTGTGAGGAGAGAGCAGATGGACAACAGCACTTTGGAGATGGTGAGCGCCGGGCTCCAGTTGTCCTTCAGGATGTCCAGACAGATCACCCCCTGACTGTTGATGTTGCAGTGGTAGATCCTCGTGCGAAACGTCACCTGATGCACCAGAGCAGAGCAAGATTCGTTAGGAAAATCTTAAGCTATTGTGTTCATTAACACGGAGATGTTGAGGTAGTCTTTGTACTAGAGATCGACCGATATATCGGTTTACCGATATTTAAGCATTTTACCATAATCGGATATCAGTTAAAAAAACGATAACCGATTTTTTTTTTGTCACATACACAATTATAACCAGCAGTGAAATGGGATTAGGGATGTAGAATATAGCTGTGCAGAATATGTGCTTTATAAGCACTATAAGTGCAAGTGGCTGTCCATCCCACACACTAACTGTGACCATCAGAACGCGAGCTCTGACCTTGGGTGGTTTGAAGGGGTAGTCTGGAGTGAAAGCGATGTCCAGGAAGAACACTCCTCCCTCATACACTGACCCTGGAGGACCCAGGATAGTGGACCTCCACTCGTAGATGTTGTCTCCTTTAGGACCCGCACTGACAACAAAAACAGAGAGGATCATTATTAGTCCGAACAAACACCACAGAAGTGATTTACATCAGCAGAAGATACAATAAATACAACACATTTCTGTTTCACCCGATACGACCTTGTAACTTGAAGAGGTGTAGCTAATCTCACTGGCAATAAATTATTTATAAAAGGCAGGGTATAAAAAGATGAACAGTCAAAGGGATAATTCAGCCAAAATATGTATCCCTATCATATATTTTGTGTTCAGAGTAAATTATGAACATTAACATTTTTGGATGATCTATTCCTTTAAATTAGTATTAAATGTGTCTTGAAGTGCTGTTAAGATAATTTCACAACTGAAATGTGAATAGCATCATCCATGCGCGCACGCAGAAAAATCCTTCAGCTCCCACAAATTCTTAGGTTTTCCAGCATTTTTGTGTATTTTAACCCTTTCCAACAATGACTGTATGATTTTGAGATCCATCTTTTCACACCGAGGACAACTGAGGGACTCATTTGCAAACATTACAGAAGATTCAAACACTCACCGATGCAAAATAATGTTTTCTTCAAAACCACTTTCTTAACTATTGATAATTAATGTGATACGAGAGACAGCATATCTTCTATTATAAGATAATCATTTTGCATAACTATTTGTAATGATCTAAAAGCATTTGCAGCAACACTGTAGGATCAAATTAGGACTTTTTATTTACTTTAGGTTTGGCAATTTCAAGGTGAAATTTCACGGTGTCAGAGCTTCGATACAGACACGGGTGACCGCGATGCTCAAACGTCCCGAAGTCCGCGTTTCGTCCATGCTCTTCTGCATGTTGACACATAGCCCTAGGGACTCAAAGTGAATAAGCAGCGAGTCTATGTGGCTGATTAGCGTGTCCCGGGACTGAGCTAATTCAGCCGATCGTCCAAAAGTTGAGAATGCGCATCCCGCTCGTTCTGAGGGGAAAGTGCTGCATCCATGCACTTCACAAGAGTGCGTGGGCCAAAACCAGCCCGAACGGGAGAACAGAGTATTGGTACGCTGTGCCCTCGAAAGCAAACCTCAGAAAGCGTCCGTGATGCGGTGCTATCTGAAAGTGAAAGTACGCGACCTTTAAATTCACAGACGCAAACCAGTCCTCGGGGCGAATATGCACCAGGAATTATTTCAGCGTTAACATCCATAACGGACGATTGCAGAGCGCTCTGTTGATGAGCCTGCTATCTAGTATCGGATGGAGACCACCATCTCTCTTGGGCACCACAAATAGCGGCTGGAAAAACTGCACTCCAGCTTGCTCGTTGGGACTTTTTCTATCGCTCCTTTTCTGAGCAATTTGCATTGCTCTGTCTTAGGATAAGGGCATTTCGAGTCACTGTTAGAGACTACGCCACTCCGTTGAAACAGGGTGGTGTGCGTCTGAATTGAAGGGCATACCCTTGCTCTTATGTAGAGCAACCAGCGTGAGATTCTTGGAATAGTTTCCCATGTGCTCAGGAACTGACATAGCGGCTTGGTCGTTGGGATCGCCGGCGAGTGCTGCGCAGCTATAACCCGTGTGGGCAGTGGCTCCGTGCCGCTCAGAGGCTGGGGCGAGCGGTGTGTATTGACTGAGTGAGGAGGAAAGAGCTCCTTGCGCAAACGTATGCATTTTAATGAACATACATTCTCACACATATTTTTACAATTTTGAGACAGCTTGCGGGCTCCCCCACTGGTCGTGGTGCCTCTTCCCAGGTCTCTTTACACTTGTCCCCACACCTACTCCTGGCAGTAGCGGTCACGGGCCTGGTGTCCCTGCCTGCGACGCGCCTTGTGCCAAAGAAGACCTCGATCTCGCAGTCTGATGTAAGGCGGGCCGAGTGGCGCCAGATCCTTGTGCAGATCTACACCTGGCTGTCACTACAGACAGACTATGCTATACGACCTAGTTGAACACCACTTGTAGGGGCGTAAACAACTGGCGTAATAGTCCAGCGAAATCTGGAAGGCTGATAGGATGCGTACTTCAGGGCATCAGGTGACCTCGCCTTCACACGCTTTTCCCGCAGGGGCGACAGGTGACTCCTCCCTTCGCGCACTTTTCCGCACAGGGGTGACATGTGACTCCTCACCTTCGCACGCTTTCCACATGGGGTGTCACATGACTCCTCACCTTCGCGTGCTTTCCGCGCAGGGGCATTTTTCCAGTCCCCTCGCCTTAGCGCGCTTTTCTGCGAGGTGACTCCCTGCACCGCGAGGGCGCCATATTGCCTTGAGTGAGTGAGAGAGCAAGGTCCTTTACACATGGCAGCCGCTGATGTGGGGCTGGTATCATGTAAATGAGAGGGTATCCTCTACACACGGCAGACCGCTGTTGGGGGGGCTGGTTCATGTGAATAAGAGAGCAGTGTCTTCCCAAACACGGCAGCAGCTGATGAGGGGCTGGCATCGTGTGAATGAGTGAGGAGCTAAGTGATTGTGCTTTGCACACAGCAGAACGCCGCTCTGAGGCGGGGGCTGCATGCTTACACAGTGGGTTTTTCCGTGCAGCATCTGTGGCGCCATGAGAACCCTTTGCTCCCGCCTCTGCCCTCGGCTCTCCGCACCGCCATGGAAGGGGGACATGAGAAGCCAGGATGATGTCTTGTCCTGCAGGTTCGACGGGTGAAAGGAATGCGGACATTTAGTCGGCATAAGCTCATCACCAGAGTCCTTAAGGTCCACCGCTCACAGACGGACTATCTTTAAGAAAATGTCATACTCACCTAAACGCTGCAGGAGTGGCCATAGGCCTGCCCTCGAATGAGCGAACCGCAACTGTGAGCTGTAATAGTTTAAGCCATAACCTAGGTTCAGCAAAGTGAAGGAAAAGATTCTGACGTAATTGTCGCGGGCTCCGCATTTATACGGCCTCTCGAGCTCATCATATTTGCATGCTTCGCGACAATTGGCCAGTCATTTGGACTGGCGTGAGCCAGTAGGACTTCAGGAAAGGTTGGAGGGAAGGAGTTTCCATAACAGGGGGTTTCTCCATGATGTCTCGTGAAAGCTCGTAAGGGAACTCTGGACTTGGTAGTACCTAAGATAGCAAAGTCCACTAAAGGATGTATAACTTTTTCATATTTGGCTCCCAAACTCTGGAATAGCCTTCCTGATAACGCTCGGGGATCAGATACACTCTCTCTATTTAAATCTAGATTAAAGACATCTATTTAGCCAAGCATTCATATAATGCATCTCACAATCTTGTACTGCAGGTATATCTGATCAAACGCACATTATTATGCTTTAGCTTAGGTTGAACTGAATTTTGCTTGGATGGAACAACAGCTACGCTAATTATGTCATATATATATATATTTATATGCGTGTATGGCAGCGTACTTGCTTGCAGGAATAAAGAAGTGCCTGATTAATCAATGCCAGTAACTGGTGTGGTTTCAGACCAGAGCTGCTACAGAACACAGTGAATGTGCTTACAGTATCTCTTATAAAAGCACAGAACAGAGGGAACCAAGCTATTTGCTTTTAGCAACAGAGGAATATCAACAGGTGCAAAACACAGCCGAAAGACTATTTTTAAAGGTTAAGTTACGGATCTGAAACTTCACAACAGGAACTTCATTCACTGCTTGTACGAAAGTTGGCCAAACATACCTGCCCATCTGTGTTTTCAGAGCAGTGTAAATAATCTGTCCTAAATATGTATCCTAAAAATAATCAGAGGCAAATTTAGGCTCACGTTTTTCCCGTGACCAAACTCACGTTTCAGGCGAGCGTACTGCAAAGATTGCCACAAGCCCTTGCTGTGTCAGCGTCTGAGCGTAACACCCATGAGATCAGTGCATCAAACCAGCCCGTGTCCTTTCCACCCGGATTTATGCTTCACAACTAGAGATGTAACGATTAACCACGAGCTGGCTGAAAATCGGGTCAAATATGTGATGATTCAAATCTGTTGAGATGCCAAACAAATTGCGATAAAATTAGAGGTAGGACTTTATATGAACGTATCTCTGAGAGGAAATTATTGTGTTTAGAAAAGTTTACGTAGTATTTTCTTTTCATCTCACTTCTGAACGATGCATAATTAATTAGTGTTCATAAACGCAGCCTGCTTTGTTTACAGTGGTAAACATTGTATTATTGCTGTTCATAAGCGCCACCTGCTGGCAGAGATTGACTCGGCATCTCATTCAGCTCGTCTACGGTTTCCTTCAGATGTGTTTTATGTTGTATAGTTTCACAAAAATTAAGTCAGACAACTGTTTTTGCTTCCAATTTAGAAATTATACAGTCTCCAATTTACATTAAAAACTGCATGTACGCTGCATCTTTGTTTGGATGATGATTAAAATGCAGTGGTTGCCTCTAATTTTAAAAGGAAAGAGCAAAGACAAAGCCTTAGTTTGTTTATATGAAGATATTCATGTTGTGTAACTTGCTTATTTTATTTGGGGTGTTTTAAAATTTCAAGTTAGTTTTGTAGTATTTCGATTTCACAAAGAAATGTGCAGCAATAGCCTAATAAAAGGACACCTTATTTACTGTATAATTCCTTCAATCTCATTTAGTTAAATAAATCGTGAGAAAATCGAATTGTGAATTCAAAATCATGAGTTGAGTGAATCATTACATCTCAACAGCTGAACACAAGCGCACACAGGAGGCACTGTCTGAACACATGCAGTGTTTGGACGTGTCAGGGGTCCGTCACACTGCTGCTTCTGCCATTCAGTTCAGTAACACAGGGGTCTTTTCTGCATTCAGCCAGTGATAAACAGCTCACAATGCACAGACACAGAGTCATTTCAGAGGAGCTGAAGCTATGATTAGAGACTTCATTCTCACTTCTCACTTATAGAAAACTATAGTGGCAATGGGTGAATTTCAGCAATTTTTTTAATTGAAAAACAAAGCCTACACACTAAACCTTTAAAAATACAAAACACTTTTTGTGATACTTTTTGCAAAGATTGGTAGTGTGCAGGATTTGCGTTGTTTGTCAATTTTGACCCTTTTTTGTATTTTTCTCCTAAGCACCTATTTCCGTCAGGTGTGCAGGGATTGATTGTTAATTTATTTATTTTATTATTACCATTGTTACACTACCCTCTGGTTTCACAGACAAGGCTTTAGGCTAGTCCCAGACTAAAATGCATGGTTGAGCTCTCTCAACTGAAAATATCTTGCTCTGAAATATCTTAAAATATGTCAGTGCCAGTTTTCTTCTAAGGCATTTTTATAAAAGCTGTTTACATACCTTAATGTAACTAAGGCCTAGTCCTGAGTTAAGCTAAGCCCCGTCTGTGAAACCGGCTTTAGGCTTTAGAAAGATTTCTGAAAGATCATGTGTAATGAGTAAAAATATAAGTTATTTTAAATTACTGATACACAAAACAATTTCAAAATATTTCCATCAAAAACAAAAAAAATCTTAACCCCGTTAAACTGGCCATCTTCCACTGTAACTGTGTACAAACACAATCTGTTCGATCACTTGTTTTTTAGTTATTTTTATTCAAATTTGACATTTTCTACAAGCAAAAATCCTTGCAATTTTTCGGTTCTTCATGTTAAATTACTGTAGCGTAAATCATAAGCTGGTTTTAAACCGCATGCAGTGCATATTTATTTTGGTGCCCATTTTAGCAGGTCATGGCATTCACAGTGTCGGTGTGATTCTGTGCAGCTGCAAGCAGAGCTTCACACACAACACTTACGCTCTACAATAATATTCATCAAAAAGGCTTCACTAGATGTAACTGACAGATACTGGATAAAGCTATATTGAATGATACTTAGTTGCTTTAATATTTAAGATCAATTTGTTGTATTAGATGTGTTGAAACGAACTAGATTTGCCACGAGCAGCTGCGGCATGTTCACAGAGTCGGGATTAGCTCTCTCCAGACTCGTTTACAATTAGCTGATGTTGCATTTAGGTAAAACGGAATCTATTTTATTTGGGTCTAAACAAAGTTTGAATAAGGTTTCTAAGTTGTCTGTTTAATATCAAACCGCACTTCTGTTAATTATCTTGGATGCATCCTTGACAGTGACTTAAGTGGTGTAAGTATGGCTATGAAAGTCCTGGTCAATGCTAGAAACACATTTCTTGCCAGACATGTTAGTTTTCTTGATAAACAGCTTATGAAATTACTTGCATCATGTTTAGTGTCATGTCATTTTGATTATGCATGTATTTCTTGGATGTCTGATTTGTCTCGTGGTTGGTTGGATAAGTTATCTCAGAATAAATTGATAAGGTTAGTGTCAGGGTTTAGTCGATTTACACATGTGGAGGTTTCCCATTTTAGGTGTCTTGATTGGTTACCTATCGAAAGTAGACTAGAATATATTAAATTTAAAATGGTACATAAAATGATCAATAATAGAGCTCCTTCCTATTTTAATGTACTTTTTTCTAGGGTAAATGAGCAGCATTGTTATAGAACTAGGCAAAGTCTTATGGATATTACATTATGTGGTTTTAAAACTATGTATGGTCGTAGGTCTTTTAGATACTCTGGGGCACTGTTGTGGAGTAAACTACCTCTGGATATTAAAGATATTTCAAGTATGGTCAGTTTTAGTTTAAAAACTAAAAGTTGGCTTTTAAGTAGGTTGTTTTGTTGATGAATTTATATTATGTATTTGGTTATCCGTGACTGTAAAGTTTTGTAAATGTGGAATTTTATTGTAATTTTTGTATTTAAATGCAGTGTATCTGTTACCGGGAGTGGAGATTGTGCTTTACAATCAAGGACCACAATGGAAATAAGTTTATTGTGTTATCCTTGACGAATTAAGTGTATTCACGACATAGTTTTTTTGTCAAATAAAAAGAAAGAAAGAAAGAAAGCTGCATTATTGTTCTGTATCAATAAAGTTCCCTGCAAAGATGAGTCGATTTCGTTATTTCAAACACCCAAGCAGTCATCTAGGAAAAAATGTTTTTTACCATTACTTATCATTTGACCCTCAACATCTCGCATGACAATCATAGAAAGAACGGCTCAGTTTCATATTGGGTTAGAGAGAAATCTCACAAGTCTGTCAGATCAACTCCAGTGAGATCAGAAAACAACTCCAGGGCCTAAATTCAGTTCACAAGTAACTGCGTTTTTAGCATTCCTCAGTGTCTTCAGATGTAACACGGCTGCTCTCTTTAATGAAGTTTAAAGAAACCCCCCCGAGCACAGCAGCTCTCAAACGGGTTCTGTTTGTCCTGCAACAATCCCCGATGTCAGACATCATCTATAAACACACACACACACACATAATACTTGACAACACCAAAGGTCACAGGAACCGCTGAAGTGTTTACAATGCTTCCTTTCGCCTTGAAACACAACACACACGCATTCATGTGAGAAGGCAAGCAGTCTGAGCAGAGAAAACACATATTAAACTACTACGACAGAATATAGTGACTCTTGCTGAGGCAAACACTATTTGATTAATGACACCTCAAACATGTGACTTGCTTAGAGGTGTGCTATTGTTTTTCTACGCCGCTGGATTTATGGTTCACTCAGTGGACAATAAGAGCAACAAAAAGATGTGTTTTGCATCAAATAAACAGGAATATCTTATTGAAGTGCAACTTTTGCTGATAGCAATATGAGGAGATTTGAGACTGACATGGTAACGATACAAGGCTGGTTGAAATTTGGAGAACTTATCCTTTAAGGTTTGAGAAAAATCAGTGTCGGGCTGTCAAAAGGCCAAGAATAAGGTTCACGCTTTTGGACACAAGCCCATAAAACGATGCATAATCTGCACGGCTGATTGAAAATATGTAAATACTGTTTGATTTCCTTTCTTGTCTGTCACAAGTGGGTGTCAAAAACAGAAAGTTGCTTAGTGTTTTGTGTCCTGGGGATAGCAGGGAATTACTGAGAGAATGTGCTTTTTTTTTTTTAAAGCTCAAAATCAGGCTGAATTGTAATGCATTTGTGTTGGAGTGAACAGGTCTTTACGTGACCACCCGGAACATCCTCCTAACAAACATTGAGCAAAAGCCAAACAACCACATACTTGCTTGCCCATCAGGCAAATAGCAATTTCCAAATTAACTCAAAATCTGTTGCAGCGTCTCATAAGTATGTGCACTAGATGAGTGTCATCTCTGTAGCTGTGAGTTGACTTCAACCTGGACCGCTTTGCTCAAGACTTCAAATATGAAAGCGAACACAAGCTTTAGCAAACGCTGCTAATAAATCAAGATGAGAGAGAAGAACCACGGTTCAATGGCAGGGGAAGAGATGCGACTTATGCCTCAAGATAAAAGAGCGAGTCAGAGAACGCAGCTAATAAACAAAGACACATGAGAGAAGGAAAGCGCTTGAAGTGTAGAAACCGATGCTAAAGATGACGAGTGGTTTTAAAGACGAGGTCTGTCAGCTGTGCCAGGTACAATTACCTTCAGACAGTCACAAAAAAACGTTACGCTGTCCTTATATGGGACAGTGTACAGCCAATAAAGCCTCGCATCTATCATCGCTCGTTTGAGTTTATGAGGTCAGAGACTTCCTCACAATGACTCTGATCAATAACCATACGCGACATCAGGACGGTTTACCACAATCTTCACATACACGCCAACCGCAAAAGGAAACATTTCAAATAACAGACAAACAATCGAGTCAAAAGTGATCAGATTTCATCTATGACTCAAAGGGGTTTTTATAGGGCGTCTTTCTAACCATGGAAACAATCAAAAGCAGTTGTTTACTGTGTGTCTCAGATACTCCTGCAGATGAAACAGAAAAAATAACTGTCTGGTTCATTAACTGAAGGAGACATTTATGAGAGCTTTTTTTAAAGCAAACAATATTTTATATATTTGGTTTATTTTTAGATTGTGAGCTGGGGCCAAAATATTTTAAGTTTACCAAATAAGCCAGGTTTATTTCAGTTAGTCCTTGCACACGGAGTCTGAAATGTTCGTACGTGTTTTTGTTTCGTATAAGTCCAAATGCTTGCTACAGATGCGAGAATGCAGAAAATCGAACCTGATCCGAATTATTTTTATGAGGCAACGTTTAAACAAGACTGACACAACATGAGGTCAAATTTATTTTTTAACAAACATGAAAATGTCGGACTCTGAGCAATGACCTTTATTGACTATTGATTTGGTTCAAAATAAGTCAGGCTAACTGAAATAAGCCTGGCTTGTTTGGTAAACTTGTTTTATGAAACAGCCCCCAGGTTAAGTACAAATCTTACCCATCTGGACAAGCAGAAAACACCACAGCATCACAAACCTCTGTGAAACACTGCTGTGTTCCAGTAAAATACTACGGATCGATCCTGGAGATAATCGAATGTCATTTATAACGTGTGTGTTTCTCTAAGCTCATAGACATAGCATGTATAGGGTGACCACCTGTTGCGAGACAGTAGATTGAGACAGATTCTTTTTTATGTGAATAAGACGAGACGTTGATGAGCTAAAATTAATATCTGATGATCTTGGTCATTGGATATGTGGCGTTTGCATAGTCTCAGTATGGCAGCCGCAGCGGACGGATAGGCTACCAAAACACGAACTAGCGATCTGAAACAATGGCCTCAGCACCCGAAGGGTTAGGGACTGAGTGACCAGACATCCCGTTTTTCACAGAAGTCACAATTCGTTGTCGATTAAAGTGATAGGTGGAATAGAAGTGCCTCTCTCTCGCGCACGCTCGACTTCAGTTCTCATACAGCGCGTGATCATATACACACAGCAGTCCAAATGTCTATCGTGTAGACTAGAGTCTCACGTAAATACAGTCGGTTAGGACTTAAGTGAGCGTAAACAGGTGGGTGAAAACTGAATGTGTGTTAGGGCTGTCAAATAGGTCGAATTTTGTACTAAAATATTATAAAAATATGAATTATATTCTAATTTAGAAAGGCATAAATTCTGTTAGGAAAAAAAAAAAGCTTTTGGCTTCTCTTCTGAGGGCGCATTGAGCAAAATATTACCGTACTAATGCACGGTTTATCAAATTAGGGCTGGGCGATATGAGCAAAAATTAATATCTCTGTATTTTTTGGTTGATTTGTGGTCTATGGTACATATATCTGTATTCGGATTAAACAAATAAATAAAGTGAATGTAAACATGTAGGCATATATAATGTGCAAAAAGGGTTAACATCACATTCTAATATTGTAACATTATAACATTGCGACATAAAAACTAAAATAATGCTTTTAAAGCAGTTAAATTGACAAAAAAAAAAAATGAAAACAAAAATAAAAAAGGCAATTGCTGGCACTCATTCCAAATTAATTCTGAAGTTTAGCGGAGAATCGCAAAGTAAAAGACTCGTGCACTTCTGACAGCAAAATGGAAATATTTCCATAGCTTTCTAAGATTTAATGATGGAGAATATACCTGTGAAATGTAAGTTATGCATTTAGGAAAACAGCACATCTCATACACATTAAACAACGCGTCTCTGTCAGCAGCACACGCAGCCTTTCTGTCCGAGCCGCTTTAAACTCAAACTATAGGCTAGATTTATCATTGCGGATACACATAATATACTAACATTTATTCATACGATCGCAAGGTTCTAGTAATTACGTTTTGAAAAAAGTAGAATTTACATTAATTTGACATGCTTTCTAAACGTGCAGCTCTTCTGAGCGAGACACGAATGCAACGCTGATAGATGTCCCTCTAGAACATAGGTCTCTAACAGGCGGACCACGGTCCGGACCCAAAAGCCGTCCCACACGGACCCGGACCTACAGCCAAAATATGAGGTTATGATCTAAAACCTGACGGGGCGCTTCTATTTCAGCCGGTGCAGCTTTTGTCTTTACTGTAGTGGAAAGCACAGACCAATTGCATGCGAAGGTTAAGCCATCCCACGTGATACCGCTCAGCCAATCAAGTCTGGTAAACATTGCGACTCGACAGAGTGCAGACAGATGAGAGAGTTCGCGGCTAGTAACACATGAAAAGACGATAGAAAGATAGCGATACATGTAGAAAACAAAAGGAGAGATACAGACGACTGACGAGTAAGACGGAGAAAGGGAGATAAAAATAAGGAACAAATGCGTTCTCCAACAGCGGAGGAGTGGGATATAAGAGCGGTACAAACTGGTGATGTTCGAAAACTGTTCAATTGTTAAGATGTGTTGAGATTAATTATTTGTAAAATTGGTTGCGATTATTGAGTCAAGATGTGAAACCGAAAAGGAGAAATTCAAGCTTTTCCTCCCTTTATTTTATTTGTCTGAAGTTAAGCACTTTATTTAAACACACACAATTTTCACATTTAATTTATTTTCTCTTATTTTGAAATACAGCCCTACTTTTATTTTGTTAATGAAAAAAACATACATATCTACAGTCATACATATATGTTCAGTTCTATGTAACATGACAATAAATATTGTCAACAACAATTAATTTGATTAGGCAGGTATTTATTACATGCAGATGCTGAAACAACAACCAGACTACTTATAAATATATAAAAGCTATAAAATATATAAGCTATCACACTAAATAGTAAGACATTATGATTTTCCGGACCTTTGCTTCAAGAAATTGTCTCTAGCTGAACCTCTGTACATTTTAGTTGAATACCCTGGTATAGAAAATGCATTGTGTGTGAACGGCTTGTTTCAGTTTTGAGGTAAACAACATCTTCTCCACATTGATGTTCTCTTTTCTGCTATATTTTGAATGTGCACCGCATCGAGTGGCTTCAACTGGAAAGGCTAAAAAATGTTGTGTGCCACTGATAAGCTGCCTGACGGACACCTAAAATTAAAATGCAGCGATTTGAATTCGAATTGAAATTTTTTTTGGACAGCCCTAATGTGTGTTAGTATTACATGCATACCTTCCATCTTAAAGGGACAGCATTCCTAATGTAAATTCATATATAAGTAAACCTACTTTATCTAAAACATTTGTTAAATTTGTATCTCTACCAAAAATGAACATTTTTTTAATGAACATTTATTCCAGTTTTTCCTAATTCAATCCTTGATTCAAATGTCTCATAAGGTTAATAGATTTGGTCTAAAGTGAGAAGAATTAATGACACATTTTGTTCGAATACTACATAAAATAGCTCCCAAAATAAATGTTGGTAACTGAAGTTTGACTAAAAGCAATAAATGCAATGACTTTTCGTCAACTAAAACTATGAAAGACTCAAATGACTAAAATGTAACTAAGACTATTATGCATTTTCTTCTCGTGGTAAAGTCTAAATTAAAAATGCCTGCCAAAATTAACACTGTGTTGGTCACAGAAAGATGCTTGGTTTGAAATTGACCTTTGTATGAGATGTGCTTCATTCTTAGCTACACTATTGATCACATCTAAATTGCTAATGTGACAGCACATTTTTTGCTTAAGGCAGCAGATCCCACATGCAGTTTGTTTCTTTATCATCCAAACACTAAGACCCACTAATGCAACCAAAGAATCTCAAAGAGCTCTGAAGCATCTCCTCACCTGCAGTTTGGTGGCGGGTCCAACATGATGTCAGCCAGCTCTTTCTGAATCCTGAAAGAAGACATGATTCCCATGAACATCTCTGAACTCTGACATCCAAACACATGTAGATAAAGTACTGTGGAATCAAATAACAGCCGTCTCAAAACCTGGCAAGATGCTTACCTAAACAGCATTTCTAGGTACCAAATTAATCTAGAAGAGCATTTGATCTTGATCTTCAGCTCTTTCAAAGTGAAAGCTTCTGTCCGAAACCTAAAATAAACCCTGTCTGACAAGATAACAGCATGCCATGAAGGCGTTTACAAATGCACCAACCTGCTAACTAACATGCCTTCATTTGGTCAGTTTTTGAATGCAGGATATCTCACAATCCTGTGTGTGGTTCTGTGGTTGATGAAGGTTAAATGCCATCCGATGGCAGGCTAGCAAACACCAATTATAAGATAAGGCCACATTGTTCCCTCAGTACGTTATATTCTTTAGGCTGCATGCTGTACTGCACTCCATGATGCACCGCTTTGTGTTGTTACGATGACAAAACATTTTAAAAGTAGATTTTTTTTTGGTTTGGCCTCCTGCCAATGTCAAAATGACTGAGATGGCCAATCAAATCAACGAAATCGAAGGCTTTACGGTTTACAGAAGCAGAGCATGAATTCCAGTGACGCTTTAATTTTAACAATGAAAAAGTGTTAAGTAGGTAGCAAAACATTTAATATGTCAACTATTCACAGTGGAAATCTTAATCGACCAGCAGTAATATCCAGTGAAGCAAACTACTCAGGTTTGTTTTTAAACCAAAATTTCAAATCAAAAATATTTAGGCTTTAAAGTAAATCATGTTCCTGTGGCTCAGTGGCAGAGCATTGCGTTAGCAGCGCAAAAGGTTGTGGGTTCGATTCCCAGGGAACACACATACTGACAATAAATGTATAGTCTGAATGCACTAAGTCACTTTGGATAAATGCATCTAATTGCATAACTGCAAATGCATAAATGCATGTAATTGATTACCAGAGCTGTTTTCAAAATATTAGGCATACGATTAAGTGTGATTTTTTCTTTGCAAATAGATCAAGTGGATTTTACATTAAGTTATGACCTTTTACGTTGTTTTTTTTTTCATTTAAATACCAACTATCCATTACTACGTTCACACCCCAAAAATAAATGCTTTGGTCCTTGTCTGATGGAGCAGTTATAAGAACCAAATTACTTAATTTTTAAACAATCACTGTAGTCATTAAATACTTGTTCATCTTTAAGTCTCGCTAAATCCTTTGACGGTGCTTCAGTGCCATTGAATTCTGTCTGAACCCAGTTTCTTTGTATAAACCGCTGGTGGACTAACTGGGCTCTGCCTTGGCTTTGGGACACGACCCGATTAGTATTACCTGGTGACCTCCAGTCATTTATAATAATTGCGAAGGTTGTCTGTGATCTTAATCCCGCCATGTCTGTAATTTGTAAAGCAAAAATTCCCCCGCAAATGAGCGGTCATAACACCGAGGTCCTGTGATAATATTAGCCCCGTGCGAAACGGCATCTCTGTGATATTTGGTCGTATTTCATTGTTCAAGGTTTGCCGTGTGCCTTTATGTAACACAAAGAATGTGTTTTGATAATATTTTGGGTGCCGTTATAATAATCGCTAT
>CM050421.1:28785635-29160635 GCA_027564155.1 Gymnocypris eckloni scoliostomus
CTGGGGGGGGAATCTGCCTATCTGGTGTCATAAGATGAGGGGTCATGATTGTGATGTAATATCGCTAGAGAAACACTACTGGAAATGTGGTCAAGTTTCTTGACGGCTGTGGCATGATCTTCTCCCACTTCACGTGCCCCCTGTTATTCCATCTCAGGTCTGTGCATGAACACACACCCTCCTCGCGCCGAGAGAGAGGAAGGTGAGCCGAGCTACTTCCTGTCTGTCTGCTTTGACACGCAGGGACGCGTGCAGAAGTAATCTGATCGGAGTTTTACTGATGTGGGCAGATAGTTTGACTGCTGCTTGCTTGCAGATAATCACTCAACCCATGCTCCACATTCACAGCTCTTTCATTTCCATTCAGAATTGTTGTTTTGATTCTGTGGAGCCTGGAAAGAAGCACATCGCTGATCAATAATGCGATCTTACAGTTTACTATACACTGGATACAAAATAAGGTCACACTTTTACGTAACATGTACTTTGCTATTATTGTAATAACTATAAATTATGCATAAATACATGCAAATAACCCTAAGCCTTTAGTAAGTACATGTAGGCTAGTTAATTAATTTGACTAAATACCTAAATTAATAATTACACTGTAACAAGGACATCTTAAAGTGTAACCCAAAATAAATGTATCTGTAAAAAATGAGAAACAAATGTGTAATTAAATTACAGTTACTTATGAAAATGTTAATAATTACAAAGGGGATTACATCTGAATATTTCCACACACGCACCCACACACACACAAGCACACACACACATGCACAAGCACGCACGCACACACACACACACACACACACGCGCGCACACACACACACACACACACACACACACGCACAAGCACGTACGCACACGCGCGCGCACACACACACACCACTGTTTCGGGATTTTAGGACATAGAACAGGGCACATACTTATTTGATGGGTTTATGTATATCATATGCTTCATTTTTTAACATTAACTGTTTTTCCCTGCATTTTAAGTGTTTCCTGTCATAGTTATTCAAAGATTTGGTTGCAAAACAAGATCATAGCTATTGTTAAACTATATCTTATGATATTAAATCTGTATTTAACCTCAAAAAGATCTCAAAGTGGCTGTACTTTAAAATTACATTATTATAATCTTAATTCATGTGAAGATGGATTTTAAAAGTCTGACAGTAATCAGTGTTGATAACTACTGTAATATTAAACTTGCCTGCTTTAAATGTTTCAAAATGATTCAAAAAATTGTTATTATAAATGTAGAAAATTTATCAAAAAGCAATCAAATGTAATCAGTTACATCACTTTAATAAAGTAATTGAAAAGGTTAAACTACTTATCAGATTTTTAACTAGGGTGCATGTCATCTGTAACCTTCCCAACACTGATGCTCTACGGAGTAAATGAAGTTGTACACTGCTGAGTGTTCATGAGTGTATTCATAATGCTTTAACGATGGACTGAGCACAGCTCCATGTCTCGTTACTACTCTCTGGGTGTCTGGAGATGATAAAGAAACCGCTTAGGGATTACAGTTGAATGTATTTTAAGGGCACTCAATTCTTCAGGACTTCCCCGTCCTCTCTCTTTCCATTAAGGTGTTGATTTACTTCGCAAGGCAGTTTGGCAGAAGTGAGAGACTGAGAAAAGACAGCTTTGGGTATTTGGGTCATTTTTAGGAAATAGTTCCATTTTGCAGCCAAAAACGTCAGGATTAAATTTGTCTGATTACTGCATGTAATCATATTTTCTCTTTTCAGTCTCACAGCAGCAGAGCCTTCAATCCCATCACCGCACTTCTGGAACTTTATACTTATGTATTATTACGAAGACAGTATTTTTAAACATTGCAAAAAGAAAAATGCAATAGTCTAGTGATTTTCCAGTAACATTTGAAATATGTAATGGACAAGGCCAGTGAACGCATAATTATCTACTAGATAAAATGACAAGGACTGTAAGAAATAGAAGATACATTTAATTTTTAACAAAAAAAAACAAAATTACATCAATTGGTTTATTTTTGTTCTATAACCAGCTGAAAAGAAATGGTGATGGAGAAATGCAATTTATGATCAGATACAAGTAAATACATGTTCCTTATTAAATACATACTGTAATATTCCTGTAATTACAGAACATATACTCCTACAGAAACGTATTGCAGCAGCAGTATTTGTGATTCATAAGGCCTCATAACAGTAGTGCTGTTGTTTTGATGTCGGTCATATCGAAAGGTGGATGGAAAATATTAGCAGCATTGGTCATGTTACCCGCTCAGTTTCTGAAGGAAGCAGCAGCTGTGGTAATTGCCAGAAAATATATCAAGCTCATCGATACTAATAGTCAAACATGGAGTCACTGTTGCTTATCAGAATATGAACTGCATTTACAATAAACCGTCTCTGAATCAGTGAGCAGCAAACCTTATACAAACTCAAACAGGCTTTCATCAGATGAGCATTTCTAACAATTATACCAAAACTTGCAAGCAAATCTCACGAAGGAGCATCCAGCTCATGTCACCATCTTAAGATATTGCCTTCAACTAAAGAGATTTAAGATCATTTATGGCCACAATTTTAACTATGCACAACCAGTGTCACACTAAACTAATGCAGTGTGCCCAGTGTTCATTTAATGTAAATTAAGCTTTGAGTTTAGTTGATAATTAAGTACAACATTATTTGTTTTGACATGAAATACAAGGCAAACATAACAGGTTGTGATATTCATCCAATAAGTTTATTTCATTCCATCCAGGAATCAGACCAAAAACAAATCTAAATTAAAACCCTGCTTGTGAAATGTAATAAACATTACTTACACATGCATGAGATATAGAATCGTTTATTATATATATTCATCTACGCACGCGCAGACACACTGAAGGAGAGTTGATGCAGGGGCAGAGCAGCAGGACTGGATGGGTTTTCTAGGGTGCGGGTCGGAGGCGTAGTGTTTGCTCCACGGTCCTGTCGTGCTCCGCTCCGCCAGGAGCTTGGAGATGACTCTACCTGAGGATCAGCTGGAGAAGAAACACAGGCGTTAGCAGCGGTTTGGCCCCAGTCACACTATTGTCTGGTTTGCTGCTGCACAGACAGACATTAGTGCTGATCTTCAAAATCCAAAACATTGCATAAAAACAGCCAATCAGATTGTATAGCTCTAGCCATAGAGAAGGTCTGTGAGCATCCTAGATGAGAATCACGTCTCATGCGTTTAATGTGATAAAGGAAAGTGTGTCAGGACTTCAGACGGGTTAAAGATTGTTCCTCCAGAGACACACAGAGGAGCTTGTAATTGGGATGGAAACCCATAAGAGGTTAATGAACTGTCATTTGCCCCATGATAATGAGCTGAATCTGATAGAGAGCAGCACAAATTAATAGGCTTAATGAATAAAGGCATTTGGCAAAGAGAACACGTTTGACCATAGTATTAAATGGTCATCCTTAAACTATTCTACAGCAGGTATAAACTATCTGGTCCCATCAGTTAGATAGTTTATTTATTGTATATACTGTAGATCCAAATTATTGGTTTCCCTTACATCTACAGAGAAGCAACCTTTACTCAGAAGCCCACTGCACGGACTTCACGACCCTCTAACTGCCCACAAAACACATACAGAAACTTTCATTTTATAGCTTAGCATTGCAGCTATATTTGGCCTCACACCGACCCCATCACGACACAGACATCCAGAATATCAGTCATTACAGCAATAATGCATTACACTCTACAATCTCAAAACCACTCACTAAAAAATCTTGATGAAAAAAAACTGATTTGCACCACAGCAGGAAAATGCCACATCTCCCCAAAATATATTACGGAGTCAGACGGGCAGGGAGTGGAAAATATAGACCCTAGTTGTGGAAAGGGTCGGTGAAACCGTGATTACAGCTTAAATCTAGATCATTTAGTAGCAATAATGGTGAATCTCTGGTATAATTAGACTAAAACATGCAAAATAATGCATGATTGCTTGAGTCTCCTGCAGCTCGATGACCTTGCTCATATTAATGGAGTGAAAATGAGCACTGAGCTCATGTTCAGAGATATAACAGTTTCCACCGTGAGATACAGCAGTACATGACCTGAAAAAAATAAATAAAAAAATCAAACATTTACCGAGTGAATATTGAATCGTTTGGCTTGAAGAAATACCAACAGCACTGCAAACCCAAAGATTTTAGAGTAAACAGAATTGAGTTTAAGACTTGAAACTGGTTTCTAAAATGTACATGAAGTTCACAAACAACAACGACCATGACAGAAGGGTCACGACGTTAGAAAAAAATGCTCCAAATTAATAAATAACTCAAAAGGACAGAGGCAACACTACCACTGCAGGAATAAAATTCAGCGGTTAATCAGAAATCATCATTATGCAGTACGGTCAAGTGTGATCAGCGTACACAATATTTCAAGGCAAGTTAAAGTGTAGGCTTTAAAAAGTGTTGTACCAAGTTAAAAATGCCAAATCTTGGCGCTTATGATGCTACGGATCATCTTATATTGGAGTTCGGCCTGCTTTTTAGGGTTTACAGTGAGGCTGCATCATTTTATTTAAGATTATAAAACGCTTTATAGAAATAAACCAAAGATCACTGCATGTATGAAAACACTGCATTTAAAAAAAAAAAAAAAAAAGGTTCATAGGTTTAGTCAGTTCATGCAATGCTTTCTGGTATAAGCAGACATCAATTTTACACTCAAGTCATGAGCACAAAAAAAAAAAAAATGTTTCAATGTCTCTGATGTAAACCTCAGCAAATCTCCCTCTGGAGTTTCAGGGATTTATTACTTAAGCGTTTCAATGAATTGGTTCAAACACTGATTCAATCATTTGTCCATCACATTATGATCATAAAGAGAGAGATCTAGAAAAGATCCCACTCAATGAAAACATTAAGACTATCAAAATAGGTTAGTTGCATCACAGCTTTTGTAAGAAGAGGATCAAGGTCAACGCATGATAGTTGTGTTTCAACTCTAATGAGATACGGTCTTAAAAATAAAGGTGCTTCAAGAGTTCTCCACAACAATGCCATAGAAGAACCATTCAGTCAAAGGTTCTTTAAAGAATGATCTCTTATAATCTGAAGAACCTTATTTTACCTTTTGTGAAACAGAAATGTTCTTTATGGAACCATTTAAACAAAAATACTCTGGCATCATGAAGCACCTTTATTTCTAAGAGTGCATGCGTGTTGTGTAAAAGCCATACTTTTACTCTCTAACTCTAAAGTGCAACATTTATTCAGAATTACACAGTCAGCACAAACAAAGATGTCCGCAGTTTCATACATGAGCATGAAGTGGCTGTATCGATGCTCACACCTGTAACTGCTCTACTGTCGTCTCGGTCTAACAGGTGGAGCTCCAGCATACTGAACAACACTAGAGCTCCAGCCTTCGACCGGCTCGACCACACAGCGTCTTACCAGGGTTACAGTCTGTGAGGAGAGAGCAGATGGACAACAGCACTTTGGAGATGGTGAGCGCCGGGCTCCAGTTGTCCTTCAGGATGTCCAGACAGATCACCCCCTGACTGTTGATGTTGCAGTGGTAGATCCTCGTGCGAAACCTGACACACCAAAGCGGATATGAACAAATATTGCATTAGTGATGAGAGAATCCAGAAGTCTGCTCAAGATAACATCACGAAAACCAAACATTTTAAGAGAAGTGAAGCGTAGATTGTGGTGAGCCTTGTTCTCAAAACCATATCTGACCTAAATGCAGTAAAACATCTAGCTAACATAATGGGAATAAACCAAGAAAATACACCACAGACAGACAAGCACTAGGAACACAAGGGCTTAAATACCCAGACACTAATGAAAGAAACAAGACACAGGTGAGAACAATCAGAAGCAATGAAGGAATCACAGCAAACATGAACTAAATGAATGGCAAACTATTCGTCAAAACAAGGAGCCCAAACACAAGCGTGTCCTTCTTGTCTTGAGTCATTATGCTACATGTTTGGTTTGATGCCATTTTAGCTATTAGTTTAAACCAGTTAAATGCTTTTCTACATATAGATGCATACTTCTCATCCTGGATTTTGTCTGGTCAGATAATATATCATCTAGTGCAGGGTTTGTTTCACAGACAACTGAATTTGTCAGAGATACAAATATCACAGGATGTCTCATAGGGCTTTAAAACAAATTAAACTTGTTCTAGTGCAGTGGTTCCCAACCACGAAGCTCCCAACACTGCATGTTTTCCATGTCATCGTACTCTAACACACCTGAGTCAGATCATCAGCTCATTAGTAGAGACTCAAAGACCTGAAATGTGTGTCAGACAAAGGAGAGATGCTAAATGTGCAGTGTTGTGAGGCGGTTTGGGAACCACTGACATGATGAATTTGCATAGTACTCCTGATGTTCAGCTGGTAAAGCATGGTATTATATATATATATATATGGGTTAGTATCTCAGAAAACACATGGATTGTTAAAATATATCATGTGAATTCAGTCTAAATTGCTTTGGATATACAGCAAGTGCCAGTAAAACAATTGTGTTGATTCTTTTTTTAATCTTTAATATTATACAATTAACAAAAAGCAACAAAAAAGGCCTCTAACACTAGCTTGCTCTATTCTTTTGCTATTCTATCTGTTTTCTTTGTATTTATTAAAGAATAAAAAAACTTGTTATCTGTACTGGGTTAAGCTAAATGAGCATATGTTGTTGATTTTGATTGGTTCATTGTCCTTATTTGTAAGTTGCTTTGGATTAAAATGTCTGCTAAATGACTAAATGTAAAGTGCCAAATGCATTAATGTAAATGTAAATTGCATGTTTAGTGATAAAATCACAGCAATTTTCTGGCCATTTACTGAGATTCTGAACATATCCGTATGTTTGCTGGAGCAAATTGGTGTAGACTCAGCCCCGAGGGCCACTCACAACACTTTCTGTGTCATCGTCTCTTCATTATCTGTTCATTATCTCTCATTAAATCACACATCTCCCCTCACTCTTCTCCCATGCTCTCCAGGTTTCTCCAGAAACAATCTCTTAGTTGAACTGGCTGTCTATAACAAGACACATGTATTTGTGTCTTCAGATATTTCAGAATTAGTTCAGCAGGGAGAATAGCAGAAGAAACGAGTTTTTCAGCTTACATAATGAGGCATTTCTTACGTGTTGAATTATATCTTTCACACACAATCAAACATTTTCCAGAATGCATTCAGAACTGCATTTCAAATGCCTTTTTAATGATATCTTTAATTCCTGAATATGAATTAAGGTAGAAAATGGATTTTAAATCTAATGCAGTTGTATAAACAAGAACAACTTTAATGGAGAGAAATTCACAGAAATTCTTAAAATGTGTAATTCAGTTTTTAATAAAGCATTTCCTTTTCACCCACACACAACATACAAGGTTTATTTTCATGTAATGTTGACGTTCAAGATTAAAATTAGGTTCAAGGTCCATATACAGCAAGACAAAAAAAATAAGAAATATCAATTAAATAACTTAAAGACATAGTTCACCCAAAATAAATAAACACTGTGTCATCCTTTACTCAGTGACTCATGCAAGGTAAGAGTTTGTGTGAATATTGATTTAAATGTAAGTATCTCACAGTCTTTTATATGGCATCATATATGATACTTTCATGGCACCCAGCTACATGCTTTCACTGTGAGAACTAATTGAAAAACGTGCACTCTAAAGAAAAATACAGATTATAAAGGACTCCAACTCTAACAATAACAGCCGTAATTAGTCAGAAAGCGAGCTCTGACCTTGGGTGGTTTGAGTCTGGTGTGAAAGCGGTGTCCTGGACAAACACTGGACCTGGAGGAGCCGGGATAGTGGACCTCCATTTGCAGATCTTTTCTCCTTTAGGACCAAAAGCACAACCAGGTCAATGCAGAAGAGAGGAGCTGCACTGAAACTCTACACTGATTCATAAAAAAACATGCAGATTTAGTAATCCTCTTTAGTGTGGCATAATCTTTGAATACAAGCTGAAAATGTGTATTTGTGGCCCAAACCGCCAGATGCCACCATGTGTGGTAATCGGTAATTATGGGATGCTGGCAATGCCAGTTTATTTGGCTATTGAGAGCATGCTGGGACTGAGGACAGCCACTCTGTCAGGCTCATATGTGGATCTGATTCTTGTCAAAAAGCCTAAAGGAAAACGAATTAAATTTCTATCTAAATGTGGAACCAATCCCAGTGTGAGCAAACATTGACAAGATCCTACTGGATCTTTAGAAATGCCTGTCTTTATTTCTATATTTTGTTAGAATATTCAGTTGGATTTTATTTGATTCTTAGAGGATTCATATTTGAGTCCTTTAGGATTTCTTCCAAAGATGATAGAAATTCCAGGAGCAATCCATTAGCGTTCATTCGGGATTTTTAAGAGTGTGTGCATGTGAGAGCAGCTCAGTCTAGGTTTACATCTGTGTACACTTGTCTTTTTTTTTTGCATCTAGCTGATATGATGATACAATGTGAAACAATTCCAAAGTCTCATTAAAGCAAATACTTACGCAATTAGTTTGGAGGCCTTGGGGGAGTTGGGAGCTCTGGAGACCATGGCAGGAGGTCATTGTGGCCGTGGCCTTGTGGCCACTGCAGCCGAAGCTCTGCTGCCCTTCCCAAAAAGATTAATGGGGCAGTAGAGTGGGTATCAGGACCCCTCCCGGGCTAACACAGGAACAAGAAACCCTCCTTGGGCTAGGCTTGGATGCTGAGGTCCATTCTGGGCATGACGTCACGGGCCCTCACAGGATCTCTCAGCAACCGTTTCCATTTCTGCGATAGGAGAGGCAGGCGACTCTGTGACCATAGCCAGGGGAGCCGCCTGCCCCCGATGAGTCTCCATGGACATGACAGACAAGACTGGATGGATGAAAACTGTTCCTGTGGGCACAAAAAGACTAAAACCATGTCTCCATGGGACATGGAACGGCACTCCTGGCTGTGATGTGTGGACTGGATCCGTAGGGCCGTACTCTAGGCTTGAGTCAGCGGCGGTTGGTGGGCTTGAGGGAGCCGCGGACGGCATCGTTGATTTCCCCGTGGACGGCGGGCTTGAGGGAGCCGCGGATGGCAAGGATGCAAGCCAAGGCAAGGCTGACACAGACAGGAACACCGGGAGTAATGATGGGTGCATGGGTGAGCCGCGGAGAGCGCCGTTGATATACCTCGGAGCCGGTGGCTTGAGCGAGCGGCAGCCCGCAAACTTGACTTTGGAGCCGCGGACGGTGGTGGACTTGAGGGACTCGTGGCGATCCCGCTGAACTCCAACGCTGACTAGCGGGCTAGGGCGGGATTACGAGCGGCGACTTCCTTGCCCGTGAAACAAAAACAGGATCAAACGAAGAAACGAACAAAACAAAAACAAGGCGCCGCTTACCGTGTAGGTCTGGTCTTCTGTCATGGTGCACACAACGGGGAGGAACGAGGAACACGAAGACGAGGAGTAAACTCAAAATAACAGTCTTTAATAAATCCAAAAGGGCAAGACAAGGTAACGCTAGACTTCTGCAATCAATTAGTCCACTTAAAGCATCCCCTGAAAGACCACATTCAGCCTCCTTTATACTTTCTTCATGTTAACCCTGTTGTAAAATCCAACATATGCTGGTTAGGTATGTTTTGAAGCATGGCTGCTGGTTTGAGCAGGTCTAAGCTGGTCCTTAGCTGGTCATGAGCTGGTTTAAGCAGGTCCTAAGCTGGTCCTAAGTTGCTTAGGACCAACACATGACCAGTAAAGGACCAGCTTAAAACAGCAGCCATGCTTCAAAACATACCTAACTAGCATATGCTGGATTTTTCAAAAGGGAAGTGCAACCTCCACATCCAAAAATCCAATTACAAATAATGCTCACATCTGACAATGAAATCCATTTACTTTCTGTTTGACCAGAGGGTCAAGAGAGTGAGCCTCAGTGTACACAAAACAAGGTCATTTCCTGGAGATCTACATAAATACATCACAACACATCACAACAAACCAGAGACTGACTGATCAACCGGGAGTCTGTTCACAAACTCCTCTCCAGAGATATTTCTGTCCACAGACACATATCAAGAGGATCAAAAATAGTGAAACAGGAACTATTAGCAGCAGCCATTGTGTTGAATGCGTTCCTCTGCTTCAGTGTGTTTGCAGACAGGAAGTTTCCTCCTCGTCATCAGTTTCTGTTTGAGTTAATATGGTTTTTAAGGGATTAGCAAACATCTCAGTTTCAGTACAGCAAATGATCTGTGAAGAGTGACACCCTTGGGCAGACCAGATTTAGACATGAGAAAAACATACACATTTAAGGATTTAAAATCAATTTGGTTCGAATCAATTCCTCTGTGTGAATAGAAATGACACTTCTGTGTGTCACACCGCATGTGCTAAACGAGAGAGAATTATAACACACAGATTATATGAGTGGGAGGAATGTAAGCACAGCTAACAGTGTTCACGTGTGAAAGATACAGAGAGAGAGTCTGTATGACAACAAACACAAGGATAAGATGAAGCCCTTAATGAGTTCAGCCCACACCAGACACAATAATAAACACACAGAGACTAAACTAGGCCCTGGTCTGCCCGGAGGACAGTTTAAGAAGCAGTCTAATAGCCTTCGCCAGCGTTAAAATGATTGAGATGGCCAATCAAATCAAAGTAGGCATTTTATCCATTTGAATTGAAAAGGCAGGCTATTTAATCAAGATTAATTTCATGATGTCAAGTCACCTATATTTACATAGCACTTTATTTTATAATGTTTTTATCTTCAAAGCAGCTTCACAGTAATAAAAAAAAATTACAGGCTTGATGATGCCATCTGCATCACATATGAGACATATCCAAATTCTGCTGTAAAACAGCTCTAACAAGAAAAGAAATAATAATAAAAAAAATAATAATGTGCAGGTGTTCAATCAAAAATGGGGAGTAAACCAGTGTATTTGAGAAGTTGACTCTGAGGATGTTTTGAACATTTATGTTTGAAGGGTCAGTTTGTGATTTCATGTTCTTGTATCTGTATTTATATATATTTTTTTTTGGAGAAAAAAAAATAATTTTCATGATGTGTTTTTGAATTTGTAAAGAAAAAAAAAAGTAACATATATATATATTTTGTTTAGTAATAAAAGAGACCTTAAAAGTAAAAAAAAAGTCTCTCTCTTTCTCTCTCTCTCAATTCAATTCAATTCAAATTAGCTTTATTGGCATGACTGTGTATCATATCACAATGTTGCCAAAGCAATAAACATATTATACAAACATACAGATTAATAAAAAGGGGAAAAATAAAGACATACATGTCCCAATTTATCAACAAAAAAAAAAAAAAAAAAAGCTATACATTAAAAGAGTACAGAGAGCTAGTGTAGATGGTGCGGAGGGTTCAGCCGTTGTCCCTCATTTGATGGCAGGAGTGCACATACTGTGCTGCCAGGTGGATGCACTTTTCCTTCTCTCCCAATATATACCAGAGATTCTCTGTGTTGCTCGTTTGCTGGAATTCAGGTGACACTAGCGCTATTTGTTTGAAATAGGCATCTCTGATGTGTTTATATTTGCTGCACTCCGTAAGGAAGTGCAGCTCGTCCTCTATGAGTCCGTCTGTGCAGTGAGAACACAGTCTGAGCTCTCTGGGTCTCCAGCTCTGCTTGTGTCGGCCCGTCTCCACACACACACACACACACACACACACACACACACACACACACACACACACACACACACACTCTGTGCAGTGAGAACACAGTCTGAGCTCTCTGGCTCTCCAGCTCTGCTTGTGTCGACCCTCTCTCTCTCTCTCTCTCTCTCTCTCTTTCTTTCAATTCAATTCAATTCAATTTTTCAATTCAAATGAGCTTTATTAGCATGACTGCGTAGCACAATGTTGCCAAAGGATTAATATATATATACAACAACAACAACATAGGTAAATAAATAACAACATAAATAATAAATAAAATCAAAATCATTCTAAATAAATGAAAAGATCAAGTTGGTCAGTAACAAGTGAATCATGTTGAACATCTAACATTATGAATAGTTAACACATATTTAGCAGCGAGTGCAGCTGTGTTATCATCTTCTCCGAGTAAGAAGGGCATTATCTCAGAATCACTGAGCTCTGTAAATGAAGGGATCAGGGCTTTAAATCTGGGGAGAAATGTTTCCCTCACATGGAGATATTTGGGACACATCATCAGAAAGTGTTTCTCATCCTCTATTTGCTGTAGATCACAGTGTCTACAGATCCTCTGCTCTCGCTCGCTCCATGTTTGTCTATGTCTCTCTCTCTCTCTCTCTCTCTCTCTCTCTCTCTCTCTCGCTCGCTCCATGTTTGTCTATGTCTTCCTCTCTATTTCTAGATCATGGTCACTTCATCTGTATTTGGAGAGGATTTGTCTTTCTTTAAATGGTTTAATCAATAAATAATTGGCAAATGTAGTGGTTCTGTTTAGGGTTGAGTAGCATTGGAGCTTATTTTGAAGGTCAGATTGTATTTTTAGAGATTCATCATGAGTGTCTTTTAGATTTGTGTCAATTTCTTTGATTATGGTTCTGGGGGTGAAGCTGTAGTCGGTGAGGAGCTGGGTTTTATGGACGAGCTGATGAGCGAGTGTGTTTAGAGGATGAGATTCTGCTGAGGTTTCATTGGCGAGGAGGGCTTTATATTGGATTGAATCAGGATCAGATTGATGGAGGTGATGCCAGAACTGAACACATCTCTCTCTTTCGTTTTGTCATCCTCACTGTTTAAGTCATAGTTAAAGCCTTGGCTCCAGATGTTAGTTTCTGATTTAAATCCACAGGCCACAGAAAACAAACAAATACAACTAAATGAAACGAATAGAAACAGACTGATACAGTCCTGTGTTGAATTGACTTTGCAGCTGAAACCTGATCTCTACAGAATTATACAAGGCTGTAGAAGTCTAGAAATCCCTCACAGAATAAGGTCTTTCAGTGCTTTGTGGCTTTGCCAAAAGGCTTGTGCCGGCTTTGTTCAGCTTTTGTCCTCGGTCTTCTGGAGGAGCTGGAGTTTTCTGTGACCCTGGTGAACGTCACTCATCCTCTGACCTTTCCATGAGCTCAAACGAACTGTAACGAGTCCCCATCGGTTCAGCCGTCTCTGCCTAGCAACCGCTCCCAAGAGACCCCTGTTTTACTGCAGGGGAGGATTTCCATGGAAACCACAGCGATCCCAACACGACGGGACGGGAATTCTGCAGCAGGAGACACATGGAAGAAAACCACTGACAGAGACAAGACCAGTCTGTCAACAGATGCAATTATTCTGAAACAACGGTCAATTATATACAAATATCTGACCATAGAAACAGCCATTGACCATACTTTCTCTCATATCACTCAGCACAGTTGTTCTTCAAACATATTCATTTCAATTCAAACCAGGGTTATTATAGTTAACCAAAGCTATACCCATATAAAGTTTGTTACTTAAAAAATATTATATATACACATTTATCAGACGCTTTTATCCAAAGTGACTTACCTGAAATGTATTCAGGTTATACATTTTTTTTGTCATTACATGTGTTCCCTGGGAGTCGAACCCACAACCTTTGCGCTGCTAACGCAATGCTCTAACCACTGAGCCACGGGAACACTGTGGCTCAGAACACATATATAAATACACACACTCACCGGCCACTTTATTAGGTACACCTGTTCAATTGCTTGGTAACACAAATTGCTAATCAGCCAATCTCATGGCAGCAACTCAATGCATTTATGCATCTAGATGTGAAGACGACTTGCTGAAGTTCAAACCGAGCATCAGAACGGGGAAGAAAGAGGATTTAAGAGACTGAACGTGGAATGGTTGTTGGTGTCAGACGGATGGTATTCTGCAGATCTTGGTTGTAACGTGTGGATGAAAATGCCTTGTTGATGTTAGAGGTCAGAGGAGAATGGACAGACTGGTTAGAGATGATAGAAAGACAACAATAACTCAAATAACCCCTCGTTACAACCAAGATCTGCAGAATACCATCTCTGAACACACAACACGTCGAACCCTGAAGCAGATGGGCTCCAGCAGCAGAAGACCACACCGGGTGCCGCTCCGGTCAGATAAGAACAGCACACGGAGGATACAATTCACACAGACTCACCAAAACTGGACAATAGAAGATTGGAAAAACATTGCCTGGTCTGATGAGTCTTGATTTCTGCTGCAACATTCAGATGTAGGGTCAGAATTTGGTGTAAAGAACATGAAAGCATGGATCATCCTGCCTTGTCTCAACGGTTCAGGCTGCTGTGGTATAATCAAGTCAAGTCAAGTCAAGTAAAGTTTTATTGTCAATTCTTCCACATGTACAGTACATACATACAGAGAATTGAAATTGCGTTACTCTCAGACCCTTGGTGCATACAGTTAACATTAAACACTGACAGTAGACATTCAAATACAGATAAATACAGTTTAACCATATGTACATACAAACTATACAGATATACAAATGAGGACAATTGTAGAACAAAAAAAATAAATAAAAAAGAGATAAAGTGACATAAGGCACATGGCAGATAGAGTGCAAACCAGTTAAATAAAACAAAACTGTGCAGATGAGTAGTGCAAGAAAAGAACAGTCTTTTATCAGACTGTCAGAAGAGGTAGATTATAGACAATGCTGGATGAGGTAGAGATCATTCCAGTGCTGCACAAAGTGACTGGTGCGGGTCACAGTTTGTAAGGGTGGGGGGGACCTGGGGTGTGGACATTGGGGGTAGTGTCAGAGTTCAGTGTTGCGTGGGGTAAAAGAGGGAGGGGCAAGGACGGGAGGGAGTTCAGCTTCCTGACAGCCTGATGGACATAGCTGTCCTTCAGTCTGCTGGTCCTCGTCTGAGACTCCGCAGTCTCCTCCCTGATGGCAGCAGACTGAAGAAGCTGTGTGTCGGTGGGTGGGATCACCTGCAATGCTGAGGGCTTTGCGGGTGAGACGGGTGCTGTAGATGTCCTGGAGGGAGGGAGAGACACCAACGATCTTCTCAGCTGCTCTCACTATCCGTTGAAGGGACTTGCGGCAGGAGCGTTGCAGGCGCCATACCACACAGTGATGCAGCTAGTCAGGATGCTCTCGATGGTGCCTCTGTAGAAAGTGCACATGATGGGGGCCGGGGCTCTGGCTCTTCTGAGTGCGGAGGAAGTAGAGACGTTGCTGTGCTTTCTTGACCAGTGCTGCAGTGTTGTTAGTCCAGGAGAGGTCCTCTGTGATGTGCACACCCAGAAACTTGGTGCTGCTCTCTCCACAGTCGCACCTTGATGGTCAGAGGAGCATGCTGAGTGTGCACTTTCCTGAAATCAACAACAATCTCCTTCGTCTTCTCCACATTCAGAGAGAGATTGTTGACCCTGCACCACCCAGCCAGGCGGCTCACCTCGCTCCTGTAGTTTGTCTCATCTCGGTTGCTAATGAGACCCACCACAGTCGTGTCATCCGCAAACTTGATGAAAAGGTTAGAGTTATGTGATGGTGTGCAGTCATGGGTCAGCAGAGTGAAGAGGAGGGGGCTCAGCACACATCCTTGGGGGGGCCCTGTGTTCAGTGTGATGGTGCTGGATGTGTTAATGCCGACCCGTACTGCCTGAGGTCTTCCGGTCAGAAAGTCCAACAACCAGTTGCACAGAGAGGTGTTGAGCCCCAGCTGGGCCAATTTGTGAGTGAGCTGCTGAGGGATGATTGTGTTGAATGCTGAACTGAAGTCTATGAACAGCATCCTGACATATGAGTCTTTTTTGTCCAGATGTGTGAGGGCTGGGTGGAGGGCAGTGGCGATGGCATCATCGGTCGAGCGGTTGGACCTATATGCAAACTGGAAGGGGTCCAGGGAGGGGGGGAGGACAGACTTGATGTGTTGCATGACTAGCCGTTCAAAGCACTTCATTGGAATAGGAGTGAGTGCTACTGGACGGTAGTCGTTGAAGCAGGATGGAGTATATAATGGTGTGGGGGGTATTTTCTTGGCACACTTTGGGTCCTTTAGTACCAATTGAGCATCGTTTAAACACCACAGTCTACCTGAGTATTGTTGCTGACCATGTCCATCTCTTTATGACTACAGTGTACCATCTTCTGATGTACTTCCAGCAGGATAATGCATCATGTCACAAAGCTCAAATCATCTCAGACTGGTTTCTTGAACATGACAATGAGTTCACTTTACTCAAATGGCCTCCACAGTCTCCAGATCTCAATCCAATAGAGCACCTTTGGGATGTGGTGGAACGAGAGATTCACATCATGGATGTGCAGACAACAAATCTGCAGCAACTGTGTGATGCTATCATATCAATATGGACCAAAATCTCTGAGGAACGTTTCCAACACCTTGTTGAATCTATGCCACGAAGAATTAAGGCAGTTCTGAAGACAAAAAGGGGTCCAACCCGGTACTAGCAAGGTGTACCTAATAAAGTGGCCAGTGTGTGTGTGTATATATATAAATAAAACTTTAACTTGACTTACTAAATTAACTAAAACTCAAATAAAATAGAAATGTAGATACATCAAAAAACAAGAGTTAGTAAAAAGGACAAATACACAAATAACTAAAACTTTAACTAGATTGATAAAATGAAAAAGTGAAATGAAAAAAGAAATGTGAAAATCAATTTCAAAGTATTTTGATACTAAAACAACACAGACTCAAATTCATATTTTGTGAATTTATTTGTGACCCTGGAGCACAAAAGCAGTTTTAAGTCGCTGGAGTATATTTATAGAAATAGCCAACAATACATTGTATCGGGTCAAAATTATACAGTTTTCTTTTATTCCAAGAATCATTAGGATATTAAGATCATGTTCTATGAAGATATTTTGTAAATGTCCTACCGTAAATATATCAAAATATAATTTTTGATTAGTAATACACATTGCTAAGGACTTCATTTGCACAACTTTAAAGATGATTTTCTCAATATTTAGATTTTTGTGTACCTCAGATTCCAGATTGTCAAATAATGGTCTATCGATATTGTCCAATCCTAACAAACCATCAATAGAAACCTTATATATTCAGCTTTCAGATGATGTATAATTCTGGTTTTGTAGGCCAGGGTCACATTTAATGAATTGTTTGAAGGAAATGTGGAATGTGTGTTTTATTACAGTATTTCTGAATTGCTAAAACACATTTTTTGAATGTTTCTCTCGCTTTCTCAAAACCTTACACACAAATCACCAAACTTAAGCTACACTGTCAAAACCCTTGACTTGTCTTGCTATATCAAACAATTGCTCAGAACTATATTATCTTTACCCAAAACCAAACTCGGTTTTCAGATAACACACACATCCAGCTAATGCATAAACACTACACAGCAGTCATTACACACTACAGAGATAAATGCAAAACACTGCACTCGGGAGAAATTATATTTATTATGAAGTACTTGCACAATCCTGCACACATAAATGTAAGCAAGCAATGTCTTGGAATCATTCTGCCTCAGCATCATGCCTCTGGGCATGGGACCTCATCAGTCACAGGCAATGCTGTCCCTTGCTAAACGGAAAGAATCCTTTAGCATGCCGAATCCAACCTTGAATCGCCCACTTCAATGTTGTCACATGCTGCATCCATTGAATGAATGAGATTTTCCTGTGCATAAGGATTTCTGTCATAGACCTTCCAAAAAAAAATTCTTCAATGGGATTAAGGAAGAGGCGAGTATGGTGGGAGGCACACATTTATAAAACGTGGGTTATTTTCAAACCACTCACGAATTCTAGGACCACGGTGAAAGTTCACATTGTCCCAGATTACCACATACATGGGATGCTCTGCCTGCTCATCACCTCTCTGTTCACGTCTCAGTAGTGCTTCCTGTAGAGCATACAGAAACATTATAAGATGGGCAGTGTTGTAAGGCCCTAAAGTCACATGGCGGTGAATAACCCCGTGGCTGCTGATGGCAGCACATATGGTCACGTTGCCACCACGATGCCCTGGCAACTCTACAATGTGCACGCTGACCAATAATGTTGCCTCTCCTTCTCCTCTTGGTGAGATTGAAGCCAGCTTCATCCAAGAAGATGCACTCATGAGGCCTCTCCATGGAATCCAGTTGAAACATTCTCTATAAAAACGTAAATGACATAGCATTCCAGGCTGCTCTCATGCCTACATGTGCTGCATTACATTCAACACAGTAAAGATGTACAGTAACTCAATAGTGCTGTATAATCTCTGGACATGATTACTTACTTGTACATATTGATATCGTAGCTCTTTTACCCTTTCAGAATTTCTCTCAAATGGTACTCTGTAGGCTTGTTTGAGACTTATCAGGTTGCGTTTCAGGACACGGTCAATTGTGGAGACTCACACTGTTGATTCCTTCAAAATTCACGTTGTCTTCCTCAACTCGCTGTTGTATTTCACAGACGAATTAGATTATTTTGAAGGACCATATTGACAATAATGGTCTCCTGCTGTTGTGAGAACATACCTCTCCTTCCACCGGCATGAGTCTTTCAATTCTAGCAAATAAAACCTCTTGTTAGAATTGTACAGACAGGCCTAATGCATTGAAATGTCACCAAATATGTACAATACATAAAATACTATTATACAAGTATATCACTGCAAGAAAAGGGCCAATTTTTTGAGATATGTTACAGTAATTTACTGAGATGTTCCACGACTGTACATTCTGTACTGTAAGTTTGAGGGACCACAAATGATAGTACACTTACCTGTTCTCTTCTCTGAATGTCCTGACAATGGAGGCCACAGAGAACCTGCTTATATTTGGTTGAACACGTAGTCCTGCTTCCCTCATACTCATTCCATGAACCAGAACATGGTGTATGATTGTTGCTCTAATTTCATTGGAAATGATGGCTCTTGTTCTTCCTCCTCCTCCTCTGTCTCTTCCTCCTCCTCTGTCTCCTCCTCCTCCTCCGTCTCCTCCTCCTCCTCCGTCTCTTCCTCCTTCTCTGTCTCTTCCTCCTTCTCTGTCTCCTCTGTCTCCTCCTCTGTCTCTTCCTCTGTCTCTTCCTCTGTCTCTTCCTCTGTCTCTTCCTCTGTCTCCTCTTCCTCCCCTGTCTCTTCTTCCTCCTCTGTCTCTTCTTCCTCCCCTGTCTCTTCTTCCTCCTCTGTCTCTTCTTCCTCCCCTGTCTCTTCTTCCTCCCCTGTCTCTTCTTCCTCCCCTGTCTCTTCTTCCTCCTCTGTCTCTTCCTCCTTCTCTCCTGCCGTCCATTGTGAAAATCACACATGCCATTTGGATTTGACATGGCTTTATATTCTGATTACTGATTAGGTGCAACACATTACTGATTTGAAACAGATGTGTTCAATTTTGAGTGCTTGTGTGTTACCGATGACAACAGTGTGTTGCTTGTGTTTCACTTTTGGGGGCTGTGTTGTGCCATTCTCAGTTGAAGTGCACCACAATGCTACATGTGCTTTGTGAATGACAATGTGTTTACAGTTTTGCACAAAGAGTGATTCCGAATTGCTAGTTGTGTCTAACCACATGAGAAGTGTTTAAAGTTCTGCAAACTGTGTGATTCAATCAATACATTGGTTTGTACACTTGCAACTTTGGTTTTGCAAATGGATTTTAGTGTTTTAGCAATTCAAAAATACTGTAATGTTTTGTATTATTGTTGTTGTTTAGTCATACTGAATGCTGATCACACTTACTTCTGTGAAACACAGCAGAGTGAGCTAATACAATTCATTAATTAGAGTCTGCATCCTGGCCCGATGTGTGACTCAATAAATAAGGTTGTAACAGGCAACCGAGCACAATCGGAGCAGATTCCTCGCTACTGCATTCCTACAGAGGCTTCAGTGATCTTCTTCTGTGCGGTTACAGAGAGAGATTTTTTCTTTTTTCCTTTTCTTTTTTATGTATGCATGCATGTTTTTGTTGCATGTGAATATGTTCTGTATTTACTGTAAACACTATGCTTTGGCAATACACTGTAAAAATTGTCATGCCAATAAAGCACACATTGAATTGAATTGAATTGAGTAATACGGTTAAATGGCTTGTTTCAGTGATCTGCACCCTAGAGAGGTCTTAAGTGTTTCTGAAAATGTTTCATGGATCTGAATTCCAGTAATGACCGGGGAAAAAACATGACACTTTCATCTGAACACATGAGAGAGAGAGAGAGAGAGAGAGAGAGAGAGGGAGGAGAGAGAGAGAGAGAGGGAGGAGAGAGAGAGAGAGAGAGAGAGAGAGAGAGAGAGAGAGAGAGGAGAGAGAGAGAGAGAGAGAGAGAGAGAGAGAGAGAGAGAGAGAGAGAGAGAGAGAGAGAGAGAGAGAGAGAGAGAGAGAGAGAGAGAGAGAGAGAGAGAGAGAGAGAGAGAGAGAGAAGAGAGAGAGAGAGAGAGAGAGAGAGAGAGAGAGAGAGAGGAAGAGAGAGAGAGAGAGAGAGCAACTCAAGTGTATGACACGCACACACACACGCGCGCACACACACACACACGCGCAAACACACACACACGCGCACACACACACACACGCCAAATCGGCAGTTTTATGCAAGCGTGTCCTTACAAGTGTAGCAAAACATTCTTATGCAAACACACCATGAACGTGTACACAATCACATGAAAGGTCAAGCATGTGTGTCAGTAAACAGTGTGTTTATTCACACAGTGCTGATGAAGTGAAGAATGCGAGTACACACTCATACACAAACACACTTAGGCAGAGATGTCCTTTCACTCAATAACATAAATAATCAATAACTGTTAATATCTCACTCACAAACACACTTAGGCAGAGATGTCCTTTCACTCAATAACATAAGCACGCCTGTTAATATCTTTCAACAATGCATTTTCAGCAGATTTCCATTCGTTTTAATGGGAATACTATCATTATTTTTCAAAATAATTGTAGGTTGTGCTCACAAGAAGCAACTTATAGCCAATTCAATTATGGGTGATGCAATTAAAACCTGCAATTGGTTAACTGTGAGTTACACGGTTATTACAGCACTATGTGCAATTAAAATCCGGTCAAATTTATGGCTTTTGCAAGAAAAAAAACGATAAACTAGGATATAATTCATAATGAAACAAGTAAACATTCACAGTGGTCCTTGAAAATCACATATATTATTATACTGACCTACACATATTTATATTAGCAATATTACATTGCTAAGACAATCTCCTACAGCAGCAATAACTATAAACACTGTTCTGATGAAGAAGAAAGAAATCACATAAATACACGCAGAGCAGCAAAAGCCACGGAAATTACTTTGCAATGCATTACAGTTATCACGTTAATTTCCAACTACCATACTTTTCTGCAATACAACTCCGTTTTATAACATGAAACACGCTTATATTACAAAGCAACTTTTATAATGCAATTAACACCAAACACATAAAACGAGCACACATATGGATTGATGTTGAATGAGAGCCCGAGTTTATTAATATAGCACATTTCCCACATGATTTGTTCTGGAGTGAGGGAAACTAAAACACATGTTTATGATGTTTTTAAACATTTCGTTTCATTAACAAGCATTTTCCATTATTCCAGAACGGCTTACAGTCAAACCTAAAACTATGCAGACATCAGATACAATTTTTGATATTTTTTTTAACTGTGATATATAATACCCAACAATTCTTCATACAGTGGACTACCAGTAAAAATCATAAAAATGTGGTACCAAAAATGATTCAGACACTTTTGATAAGACCATGTTTTACTAGTGTTTTTTCTTTGATTGCTAATGCACACTTTTTACACCACACACTGTACAAAATGAAGCATCGCTTGGTAATTAGTTGATTCAATGAGTAATATCAATTAAATTGAACAGCTGACAGCTATTCAGCCTAATTCATTAAATACCTTTCTATCAAAGATATGAGATTATCAAAATCAATTAGTCTTGACAGTTTAACTCTGAGGTCATATTTTATCACCATTTTCTAAACTATAGCAAATAAACTGTGATGATAATGTTGAAGGTGTCTGAATACATTTTGGTTTGACTGAATTTGTGATCTTTATATCTCAACAAGGCAATTTTGACCTTGTGCAACTCATAGTCAGGTCAGGTGCGATCTAGACTGAACAAAGATTCATATACTGCACCTGCCATTTCTCATTCATGCTTATTTCACTAGCATCAAGTGTGCAACAGGACCGTTCTTTGTTGGGAAGCTGGCCAGAATGGGTTTGGTTCAGCTCGGCCCTGAACAGCTTTGTGTCCTCCAGACTCCAGAACGGCGGATGCATAGTGATCCAGCAGCAGCTCAATAACACACATCAGCTGCTGTTAAAAACACATTCATATGTGTGCCTTTTATAAAGTATGAGAGATGAAAGCAATGCCATTAACGGCTGGCTTTAAGGCCAACGGCTCAATGAAAAGGGCACATTAAGAATTGAAGAGCGCTGGAAGCACAGTTCACACGAAACCTGGCCGCCTGCGGAGACAATTACACACTATCTGTTATATAGAGAAGCGGCTTCGTTCTGTCAGCGGCTGCTTTAAGACACAAGCCAAGTGCAGATAACAGGGTTCTTTCGCAGTGTTCACTGCTACAGGGGATATCTGCACTAGATCTCTTCACTTGACTAAATATGCTCCGCTCATCTGAATGCCCTTCAATGTCATCAGTGTTTCTCCGTCTGTGAAGCACGGCAGCTCTGATATTCAGTGTTGGGGAAAGATGCTTTTAAAAGTAACTAGTTTGTGTTACTTTACTTTTGTGTTACTTTTTCTTGGCTTGTAGCACGATTGTTTTTAATATAAAAATGCTCTTCTTTTTGGCAAATGGCTCAACACTCTTCAGCAATAAAACACGTTATGTTTATCTAAAGTCTTTTTTTTGCGTTATTAATGAATTGGATCATCACATGTCAGCAGCAAAGACCTTTGCTTTTTTGGTTAATAAAATGGCATTAAAATACATAAAGGACATTTAACATATATAATTATTGCAGGTTTGTATCATATTCTGAGTTTGTATTTCACTGCTTGTATTATTTTTGAGGAACACTGAATCTGTTTTTGTGAGATGAGTAAATGCATGATCATATTTAGTCTAGACCTACAGTAACACGTTAAAAAATATTAAAAAGTAATGAGTTATTTTCAGTGGTGGGCCGTCAGGCTTCTCTGCTGGCCCTATAAAAATATTGTGTGCATTTTTTTTTATTGATTATTTAGGTAATATTTTCATTTGTGTAATGTCCACAAATTGCCTATGATTAGTTTAGTTGAGGACGAACTGGAATATCCTACATAAAGAAAGTCTAACCCAGCGCTACAGATAGTGCTCCCCTTTTGTTGAAAGGCGTCACATCTGATTTGTTTACGAGCATTAGTGACAGAATCATCAGCCAATCACATTTTGATGTTCAACGACAGAGGGTCTAGCTACGTGCGCAGTGCTACCCCCAGCGTTAGACCGCCCCTTTAGGGATTTCCAAGGAACTAAAGTGAAATTCAATGAAAAGAAAATGACAGCCGCAGTCATCGGCGCCTACACCAGATCTTGTTGCCCATCTACAAAAACGCCTTTTTCAAAGCGCTCTTTTGCAGAGAAAAGAGAATAACTGCTGAAGGAAGACCTACACCCAAACCAAATTCGCTAACAGAGGCAAGCAAAGTTTTTTAGGCACCATTTCAAAGATGAGTGCTATGATTGGCTAATAGCTAGCATAAGTTATTTTGTCGGCCATGTTTACTTTTTAATCCAAGTGAAGGGACATGGAATGACAGACCCATGGACTTTATTTACAAGTGACAGGTGAGTGCGTTATTATTTAATAAGTATTGTATCATGCACATGGTTATGGAGGTGTACGTGGTGTGTGGATGTCCAGCATTTGTACAGTTTTGCTGCGTCTCATTTTAGAGTAACGTGAATGTACATAGTGACTCGTGCATTGGCGGATTACCTTTACTGACCATGTAGGGAAATCTACTCTGAATGTAACCCACCCTAATCTAGACTACTGTTGAAATGGTTGATCGTTGAACGTGCACACGTTTTTGTGACAAATGAGGACACAAATTTGTATAATGACATGGGTATGAAATAGGTATTACAAGGATAAGGTGACTTATGAGGACATTGCCCCATGTTCCCATTTTTCAAAATGCTCATAAATCATACAGATTAATTAGTTTTTTTTGAGAAAGTAAAGATGCACATTTTCCTGTGAGGGCTAAATTGTAGGGCAATTGCACATACATTTTGTACAGTATAAAAACCATTACGCCTATGGGATCTCCCCACTTTTTACAAAAACAAAAGTGTGTGTGTGTGTGTGTGTGTGTGTGTGTGTGTGGGCACTCAAGATAGTTTATAGGCAGCACATTACAAGCAACAGAAAGGGATTCAGCAGTAAGTCTATGAGGGATGTTTGAGATAACAGTTTATCATGACTCACTGTCAGTATTTGTGCACTCAAAAGGAAAGACACAGATGTGTATAAAACTGTGTGTTTATTCATCAATAGTTAAAGGACAAAATAGCATACGTTTGCCCTCAGAGGGACAAACAGAGACATCTTCAGCTGGAACACTTTGCTTTGTGAGAACTCCTGTGACACAAGATAAATGACTGAGAAAAAGAGGTGCATGTGTGAGAGAAAGGCATACATAGAAAGTTAGTAAAGTGAGACACTTTCATCGTGGAAAGCATTCCTTAGAAAGATGCACATGTTCACGTGCAGATGAATAGCACAGGGAAAGCAAGAGACGTGGTCACAGAGCTCAGCTTTGACTTTCTGATGTCCTCTTTCTGTATGAATTCAACATCAGCTTCATTTACTCCACATCGGTGTCATCTACAGCACCTCCAGACACACCAGCACCAGCTTTCAAAGCTGCTTTAAAATGGCTAGTTCACTCAAAATAATCATAATAAAACGTATAACACAGTCCAATCTTCATGTTCACCATATATGTGACCCTGGAGCACAAAAGCAGTGTTAAGTCGCTCGGGTATATTTATAGCAATAGCTAACAATACACTGTATGGGTCAAAATTATACATTTTTATTTTATGCCAAAAATAATTAGGATATTAAGTAAATATCATGTTCCATGATATTTTGTAGATTTCCTACCATAAATATATCTAACAAAAAAAAAATTGATTAGTAACATGTATTGCTAAGGACTTCATTTGCACAACTTTAAAGCGATTTTCTCAATATTTAGATTTTTTTTGCACCCTCAGATTCCAGATTTACAAATATTTGTCTCTCAGCCAAATAGTGCCATATCCTAACAAATACATCAACGGAAATCTTATTTATTCAGCTTTCAGATTATGTATAACTCTACATTTAAAACAACTGGTTTTGTGGTCCATGGTCACTTAATATTGTAGTCCTCCCAACAACAGTCATTTTGGTCTCTTAATTTTAAGGTCAAACGTTACGGTTATTATGAGGTTAAAAAACATTGACTACTACCTTTGCCTCAATAAATTCTTAGTTAATAGTTAATAGTATAAACTATAATTAATAGTTAGTAAGGTAATTGTTCAAGGTTCAAGGTTCAAGGTTTCTTTATTTGTCACATAATAGTTATACAGGGTATAATTAGAAGTGAAATGCAATCGGATCAGGTCCGCTCAGTGACAGTGCAAAACAATAAGAATACAAATTATATAAGTAACATAACACAAGGGCATACATATGGTAAGAAAAGGAGAAATAAGAATAAAATGTGCAATGAAATAAAAAAGTGCAAAACAATAAGATGTGCAAAAAACAATAAGATGTGCAAAAAACAATAAGATGTGCAAAAAACAATAAGATGTGCAAAAGACAATGAGATGTGCAAAAAAAACAATAAGATGTACAAAAAAAGAAAACAAAAAACAGTGTACTGGGACTTAATAAATAGTAATGTGAATAAGAGGGATGTGCAGACGGGTTGTTCAGGGTATTGTACATAGAGCAGCAATGATGAGAATGTGATGATATTTACAGTTAACAATGGGTCTTGTGAGTGTTGTTAAGTTTAAGATTAGGGATGTAGAATATGTCCATGCAGAATATGTGCTTTATACGCACTAATAAACAGCCAATAAGAAGCATGCGAAGCAACCAGTTAATATTGAGAATTGTTCCCTACACTACAGTGTTATCGAAATGTTTAGGTACAAGATACCATAACTCAGAACTACTCTAATGCTTGCACATAAATAGACAGACTGTGGCTTGATCTGAAGGCCATATACAGTTTAGCCATCAGTATACAAACATATTCGACTGCTCAGTGCCGAGTCTGATCAATAGGAATCAAGTGTACCAAACCGCCAAGCAATAGGGAGAACTACAGTAGAAAGCTTGTTACCTCAGTATCAACACGGTTTTCGGTTGACAACCGAGGGATTCCCATCAGAATGTGAGCTGGATTGTTATGAAAGGATATGGTGATTAAATAAAACGAGTGCAGATGAAAGCAGCCATACTGCATCTGCCGTGTGCCTTTTCCAGCTCCGCTGTCACATTCAATCAATTACAGTCCATAGGGTGTCCAAAATCATTACACCCTATGTTCTCATTCAAACAATCATTTAATTTAAGCTTACGCTTAAATCATTCTTCAACAGACCTGACGGAGAGCTAGAAAACTCATTTTCTAATCTTAGCAAGAATTCAATTTGAGGATGAGTGTTTGTTCACTAACACACAGATGTCAGAGCGATTAGACTCCATACACACAGACAGCATCGGCATCAGCAAAACAAATACATTACTGACAGAGCAAACGGATATATATCTCAAGGGATGTGTGTTTACTAAAAATCCAGACTGAAATAAATACATTTCACTCTGTAAAAGAACACTTTAATAAAGACTGTTCTGTGCATCTTCACTATACATTAAACTGTTTCAGATCTTCAGCTCTAACATTAATAATTCAGATCCACTGATGAACTATTTGACATTCAATTTCCACCGCACTGATTACATTGCTAAAACATTTCATTAAGGAAACCTGATAAAGGTTCCACACCTGCAGGAAGGAAACAGTTAAGAAGAAAAAAAATGACATACATAATTATTTTCCCCATAACTTTGAAGAAGTGTTTCTATTAATAATAATAATTTAAATGTTGGTCTGTTTCTCACAAAGCTATCATATGACTTGGCATCGCACAAGCAGCATGCATTTATTTACTGGTGCTTTTATTAAGCTTTTGCACGTTTTGGAGCCCTAGACGCTTTTTTGTATGGAAAAAGAGCAGCAAGAGTATTGTGCTAAACATCTACTTTTGTATTCTACATTAGAAAAAGAAATGAGAGTTTATATGATGTAGATTTCATTGAGCGTTAACTGTTCCTTTAAATACACATTCTCCAGAATCTGCTTTGTTTCTGTTACTGGCTGGGAATACACAAGCTTCAGTCTGGATCCATCCCTTAAAGGTGATGACCAAACACCTGAGAAGAGACGATGTTAACACCGCAGATGAACCCAACCCTCAGACAGTATACAGAATTAACCACATTTTGCTACCTGGTCTCATAGCATTTACGTACCTGGGTGCACTTTTTAGCGAGACACGAAATATGTACCAATAACTACATATTTGTCACGAGCCGGGCTCGAACTCGGGTCTCTGGTTAAGAGATCCACCACTGAGCCACAGGAGTGGTGATGCTAGACCCAAATGAAACACTTAATGCAGTCCTCCAGGAAATGAAGATTTAATGAAAAAAAGGTCTTTGCAAGAATACAACAGAAGTTCTTCTCGGACTGAGGTATTAACAACATCAAAAAAGAACAAAGAAAACTCCACGAGGGGACAAAACAGAGCCAGAGAACAATCACAATAAAAGAAAGTAACTCAAGATACCTTACTTGGGGTAGCTAGAGAGGTTTAGCAAAACCAGAAACACAGGGCAAAGATTCAAAACCGAGTGAGGAACAAAGAGCAAAATACACCACTTAATACACAGGGGGAAACAAGGCACAGGTGAGCTAGATAACACTACCAAGGCCACACGAAGAAGAACTAAGGCAGAGGAGAACATTTTAGTACCTCTAGAGGCACGGAGACAAACTACAGGAGGTAGAATAGTGACAATATTACTGCAGTTTCCAAAATAATCAAACACTAGAGGCAGTAAAACTCTGACACCTTTTACTCCTTTTCACAGTTTTCATTAATAAAGCGAAATTTTCGCACAATTACTTGAAGAATATCATATTACGACTTCAAAACAATATTAAAAAGCTGGGAGATTTGAAAACTGATGCTTTTGAACGTTAGCATCGCACATATCCAGCCTCGTATCTATGGGTTTTCATAGACGTAGGTTTGTTCGGTGGCTCACGGAGTACAGAGATGCACTGAGGAGGCTCAAATCTGCGTATAAGGAAGTTGAAATGGCACGGTTGCATCTACAAATACGTTTGTATATCAGTTGTGCATTGGTTAACACTATCGGGTAGGTTTAGAGTTGTATTTGGTGTAGGGCATGTTAGAGCTAACTTTTAGGGACAGACCCCAGATATTTGAATTCTGAACCAGTGCGATACGTTTCTGTAGCAACGTAATAAAAACACAGCAATATGTACCTATATCTACGTAATAAAAATGTGCCAGGGTTCACATATTTAGTGAACATTTCTCTTTGAAAGTGCGGCGAAACGTATAGTACGGTAAGTAAACCGGTGTCGCACAGAAAGTGCACAGAGGTATGTATTATTATGAGACCAGGTTGACATTTTGCCATAAGTTAAATATATTACGTTTCTGCAATATATAAATCTATTTCAGAAACTTAATTTCCTGTAAAGCTGCTTTGCAACGCCTGTATCATAAAAAGCGCTTTACAAATAATCTTGAATTGAATTATTCTGACTATCTAATGACATACAACTTGTAACGGATCATTACACTTTGAAGCTGTCTGATTTTTATTTACTCTATCACCTTCAACGAACAAATAAATAAAGTAAACAACACATTATCAAACCAATTTATTATGATAATTATCCTTATTTATTTATCTAAACGAAAAACATAAAAGATGATGGGAAAATGCATGGTCTGGAAATGGAGACAAAAATAGAACAGGTAGGGAAGAGAAGCGGAGGAGGTCGAGTCACGGAAGAGAGAGAGATCCAGGCGGAAATGGCGGAAGTTGCGTGGAAATTGGGGTCGTCTTTGGAGAAGAACCGTTGTCGTTTGAGTTTCAATCCTTGGGGAATACACCAGGAAGATCGTGTTGGTATCTTTGGATGTATCAGTCTCGGCACAAGGAGAAATTGAGGCAATCGAAACGGAAAACACCGGAGTTGATCTGCACGCCAAACGGGTTTGGGTTTTTACCATAGACATATATACGTATATTGTGTCTATGGTTTTTACTTCTACTCCCTTTTAACTCGAATGCTGGCCAAGTTATTCTTGCGCGCAATCAGTCCTTTTTTGAATCTCAAAATAAGAAAGAGATCAAAAGGTACTATTTCTATGCTTTTAAAGCTGTTGTCGACCCCGCATCCCTTCATAAAAATTGTAAGTCCTATCCGTAGACGAAAGAAACCAGCTATAGCCTATATATAATTTGGTCTTTGAAACTTTATTTGATTATTAATACTTTTATTTTCGTTGTTATGCAACTGTGATCCGGCTCAATGGTAGAGCATTGCGTCAGCAGCGCAAAAGGTTGTGGGTTCGATTCCCAGGGAACACACATACTTATGAAAATGTATAACCTGAATGCAATTGTAAGTCGCTTTGGATAAAAACGTCTGCTAAATGTTGTATGCATGAACGAATTGAAATAATAATTTACATTTTGAATTTGTTTTTGGAGAGTCCTTTATTTTGGTAAGCGCTGAGTGGGGTCTTTATACATATATTTTGTGACAGTTATTTAGACTGTCTGGCGCCCGAACGAACACTTTAAATTGTGTGGCCACGCTACAAACTGACTATTACTTTGGGAATGATTTCATCCCAAGATCATTAATATTATGAGAATTTCATTAGACAAAGCATCTTTATTTCAAGCACTGATGACCACTAAAAAGCATGAGTTATAAAAGTGTGTCAAATTACTGTCTGGCGGTGTTGAGCTGCAATTTGAAGAAATGTTTAAAATGTTAAGTTTATGGGCTGTGAAATCGGCAGCCCTTTTCAAATGAAATGTGTTTAGTGGAAAGATTTTCCTGCAAGCTGAGCTGGAGGCAGCTGGATGTGAATAGAAGCAGGTGAATATAAGAAAGATCACACACACACACACACTCTTAATGTGAGTGGAGAGGCGCAGATACATGTTGACACTTGCGTGACCGCTCCCAAACATTAGTCACAGAGATTTTCCATCAATGTGCCCTTCCACCTGCCTCTCAAGAACCCACAAACACTTCTTCCCTATCCCTCCATTAAACAGACATAGATTTTAAAGAACATTCTGGTATAAAGTACAAGTTCATTTCAAAATGCACTATTTTTTTGCATTTTGTGTTCTTCAGTTGAATGAAAGACTATTTTCCCCTATATATTTAATCATTGAGGATTTAAAAAAAAGTCAAAAAATCGTGTCTCGTCTCGTTCTCGTGAACCCAGTCTCGTGTCTCGTCTCGTTCTCGTGAACCCAGTCTCATGTCTCGTCTCGTTCTCGTGAACCCAGTCTCGTGTCTCGTCTCGTTCTCGTGAACCCAGTCTCGTGTCTCGTCTCGTTCTCGTGAACCCAGTCTCGTGTCTCGTCTCGTTCTCGTGAACCCAGTCTGTCTCGCGTCTCGCTCGTGAACCCAGTCTCGTGTCTCGTCTCATTCTCGTGAACCCAGTCTTGTGTCTCGTCTCGTTCTCGTGAACCCAGTCTCGTGTCTCGTCTCGTTCTCGTGAACCCAGTCTAGTGTCTCGTCTCGTTCTCGTGAACCCAGTCTCGTGTCTCGTCTCGTTCTCGTGAACCCAGTCTCGTGTCTCGTCTCATTCTCGTGAACCCAGTCTCGTGTCTCATCTCGTCTCATGGCATAAGTGTCTCGTCACACCCCTCCAGAGAGAAGAGGATGTGTCCCTTCAAAATTGTGCGGTAGGAAATGATTTGCCTCTTAACTTTGAAAAATAAATGCTGGTCACAGCTCAAATAATGACATTGACATTGGCAGTGACAATGCTGTGTCTGTCAGACAGTGAGTCTGAGATGGACTCTCCAAAACCTGTGAGACTTTATCCAAAGAGACAGAGACAGAAATCAGTATGAATGAATGATGCATTTATATATCGCTTTATTATACATTGATGTACACCCAAAGCGCTTCATAATCATATGGTGAGGTCTCTCCTCAACCACCACCAGTGTGCAGCATCCACTTGAATGATGCAATGGCTGCCACAGGACAACGGCGCAAGTGCTCTCACCACACCAGCTACAGGTGGAGAGGAGAGAGAGACATAGAGTCAATCAAGTGTGTGCGCGCACCACACCAGCTACAGGTGGAGAGAGAGACATAGAGACAATCAAGTGTGCGCTCACCACACACCAGCTACAGGTGGAGAGAGAGAGAGTCATAGAGCCAATCAAGTGTATGCGCTCACCACACACCAGCTACAGGTGGAGAGGAGAGAGTCATAGAGCCAATCAAGTGTATGCGCTCACCACACACCAGCTACAGGTGGAGAGGAGAGAGAGTCATAGAGACAATCAAGTGTATGCTCACCACACACCAGCTACAGGTGGAGAGTTGGAAAGCGCATGCTTTGAGCACACGGCCTGGTATACCATCCGGACCCACAGCTTTGCAGATGTTCACCCGTTTGAAGGATCGGGTTACATCCGCGACAGAAAGCGTGAGTGGACTCACCTCTTCTGCAGCAGTCGTGTGAGCGCTCTCTGTGTGGGCGGTGTTATCAGCCTCGAACCGAGCATAAAAGGTGTTGAGCTCGTCCGGTAGAGAGGCGGCAATGTTCACAGTAGCTGGTTTATTTCCTTTGAAACCTGTGATGTTGTTGATACCCTGCCACATGCTTCTTGCGTTGTTGGTGTTGAATTGTTCTTCAACTTTGTTTGTATATGTTCGTTTGGCTGCTTTGATGGATCTCCTGAAATCGTAACTGGCTTGTTTCCGATCGTCAGTGTTTCCGGATTTAAAAGCAGATGTCCGTGCTGACAAGGCTGATCGAACATCGCTGTTAATCCAGTTTTTGGTTGGGGTAGATGCGGATTGTTTTGGTCGGAACTACATCATCTATACACTTCCTGATGAAACACGTGACCGTATCTGAATACGCCTCTATGTCGTCTTCAGGCGCTGCCGCGAACATGTCCCAGTCCACGTGATCAAAACAGTCCTGTAGTATAGCGTCCGATTGGTCCGACCAGCATTGTATTGTCCTGAGGGCGGGTGCTTCATGTTTCAGTTTCTGCCTATAAGCAGGCAGGAGCAGAACAGAAGAGTGATCCGATTTGCCAAAAGGTGGGCGGGGAGGGACTTGTATGCGTCCGGAAAGAAGTGTAACAATGGTCCAGTAGATGTTGATGGTGATGTGTTGAAAGTATTTTGGAGCTATTGTTCTGAAGTTGGCTTTATTAAAGTCCCGTAATAAACGCCGCATCTGGGTGCGCGGTTTCCTGCTCACTTATATTCCGTACATTTCCCTGAGTGCCTGGTCTGTGTTGGCTTGGGGGGGATATAAACAGTCGTGATTATGATCGCTGTAAATTCCCTCTGTAGCCAGAATGGTCGACACAGAAGCATATGAAATTCCAGATCAGGGAACAGAAGAATTTAATAGAGTGTATGTTCCTTTCATCACACCACGAGTTGTTGATATAGAAACAAATGCCCCCACCTCTGCTTTTCCCTGTGAGCTCTATCGTTCTGTCCGAGAGATACACGGAGAACCCCTTGAGCTTGATGGCTGAGTCCTGGAACCATTGCAGACATCCCTTGTTTCTCGTTGGAATGAGATGAGCGCCCGCAGTTCACAGAGTTTGTTGTCCAGTGACTGAACGTTAGCCAGCAAAATGGTTGGGAGAGGAGGTCGAAAACACGGCGTCTCAGTCTGACGAGGACGCCAGCTCTCTTCCCTTATTTCCGGCGGCTTTTCCTCGGTCATGCGACCCAGACAAAGGGCTCTGATGCAGTGTCTGTAAACAAACCATCGGCATTCAAGAACTCAAAGTCCGTAAGTAAAACATATGTTAAAAAACATAAGTGAATACTAACTAACAATGAACAATACATTTGTAACATTATTTATTATTGTTGTTAGTGTTATTTATTGACAATTAATCTTATTTTAAATTGTTTCCAGTGAAAATATAAACATATAGGTGCTGCCTAAGTCACTTTATAAATTAAACAAAATTAAATATAAAAAATATTTACATCTGGTATTCCTGCACAAAACTGTATTAATTTGACCACTCCTCTAGGATACAGTAGGCTACTGTTTAATCTTCAAAATAAACTTGAAAAGTGTTCGATTTCACCATGGTTATCATCACCATGGATTATACTGAGAAACATACATATTTTAGTTTTACTAGTTTAAAAAGCCCAGTTATATACAACCATTAGGCCTACTAAATTAGCTAATTCAAATTAAAAACATAAATCCCCAAAAACTACACGATTATAGCTTAAAAATATTATTAAAAAGTTGTCATGTTACACAAAAAATGACACTTGAGTTCCAAAAGCTCAGATCTCTGGAACTCTAGACATTGTTATTACGCTATTTAAAATATGTGTTACATATTTTGCACGGTCCATTGAGTGGACCTGTCCTGATTTACATTTCACTACTGATTATATCCTGTATAATTGAGTATGTGACGAATAAAATAACTTTTAGACTACAGGCTTTCTAGACTAGGCCAACATAAAGTTTTTCACATCTAGAGCCCTTAAATGCATACCTAGTGACTTTAGCGGACAGGAAGATCATTCCTTACCTTCTCCCTCCTTCATTTTTAACGTTAGACATAAACTCTCTTGGTAGGCTATTCCTCAATATAGACTATTCCTTGTCATGTTCCTGTGGCTCAGTGGTAGAGCATTGCGTTAGCAGCGCAAAGGTTGTGGGTTCAATTCCCAGGAACACATACTGACAAAAAATGTATAACCTGAATGCACTGTAAGTCACTTTGGATAAAAGCATCTGTTAAATGCATAAATGTAAATATATTATAATGGCTTAAGTGCTCAAATTATAATAATTATATAAATAAAAGAATGCCTTTGTTCAGATTTAATTGTATCTATTTTTGTAAAAATTGTATAGGGTATAATTGTATCGCTAGAGACACGAGGTATGTAAATGTGTAAGTATATATTTTCCTGCATAACTATATTTACATAGCCTATCTGATGACTCAATATGTGCCAATGCATCTTTTTTCCTGAAGGTGGCACTGTTTGATACAAAATTATGACGTGATGCTTCACTCATAATTACATCAGGCATGAAACAAAAGAATATCATCAGCAAAAAATTAACTGGTTTGGATGGCTGCTTTACTGCAGAGCAATTACTGTATGCAGTGAAATATAAATATCACTGTCATTTGGTGGTGGATGTGGTGTATAAGCTGCCAGTGGCCAAAATACTGAATATGAAGTCATTGAAAACGATAGTTTTGAGAATATGGTTGAGAAGGGTAAGGAAATGTGCTTTATTTTATTCTTCTGTAATTTTTCTTAAGATAGATTTAAAAAATGTTTTGCAATAGCAGCAGTTAGAGATCAATATTTGCTGGAGATAGCCTGTGCGGGTCTCTAAAGACATGATTATATAATTATAATTGGCAAAACATTAATGCACTTGGTTTATTATCTGACCATCATCATTCATTACATCACATTACCTCTGTCTTTGTACCATTTTTCGTCCCTGGGCACCAGAGGGCTTCGGTCTTTGTCATAGCCTAGTGATATTTATTAGTCAACATCTATCACAATCAGGTAACTGGTGTATGTGGAAGTGCGTCTGCGCGGGATCAGGCCTTGAACCGAGGAGAGCAATAAAACAGTTATGTTTTTGTGGGGCGATCTCTGTTTTGTAATATTTTAAATGTAAAGTTTAGTATTTACTATTAAGTAGTATTGAAAAAAAAGTCACTAATTTTGGCGTTTCCTGTTTTGCGTTAAAGCGCCATTGAAAATATTGACTCCTCGGATCACACACGATCGGCGGATTACACACAAACAGGTTTTCAGAATAAGCGTTATGCTTCAGAGTGGAATTAAGTTAAGCAGGCTACTGTTAATTTAGGCACAATTTATGTTTAATCAAATTATTACAGCTATTGTTGAAGTGCCTGAGGATAGGCTCCAACTTACTGAGCAAACAAACATTTGTTTATGTAACTAATTTATTTTGACAATTTTTAAAATCTGTTAATAACTGACATGTAAATGTATCGTTGGTGTTGGTGACACAATAAAGTTTCAGTTATGATCATTCTGTGGTGTTTCTTATTGTTTGCTCAGTTGGTAGCCTACATAACATCAACCCAACTTTAGTAATAAATTAATGTTACCATTTTTGTAATATATTTAAATAGTTATATAACCAATCTTAACAGTGTTGCAAATGGTTAGAAACATGCTGAGATGATAAAAGATAAAGTCATTATGTGGCTATTTTGCATTTATGAATACAATAAAGACAGCAGGTTATTTTGGCGTTATTCGCAAATGTGTGTATGGAGTATACATAACATAACTTGCAAGCACACAATATTGTGATTATTCTGTGCTACTCCACAGTCATGAGCTCTTCATGTAGGCCTACGTAACAGGCTTTAATTCAAATAAGTTAATATTTTTTTATAATTTTGTTGACCTACATGAAAATTTATATAATATACAACTTTCATTCACAAAGAAATAACAGTGATAGGGTAAATTACATTTAATATAATTCAGATTGCAAAACAAAAATCTAATACAATGGTTACTATAATAATAATAAAATCATTTAAAGGCCAATCAGTGTAAATGGTTTAATGGCAATTTTCTAGTTTGCAGAAGCACTTCTGGAGGACACTAGACCTTCTCATGCATAGACACAAACATTGCACAGTTACGTGAAGACCTGGGTTTATGCCTTCTGAATGAATCAGGTATTTCTTCTTTATATTAAAATACCATTCACACCTCTGGAGAAACTGCAGCGGGCACCATCACTTCAGGGAACACCGTAGCGGGCACCACTACCTCAAAAAGGTTCTGCAGCGTCAGCTGCCACCTCCACAGACACCATAGGTGTACACATGGTGTACACAGCCCAAACACACCACAAAAGCGTAACCCTGATTAATAAAAAAGCGTATTAAAAAGCGTATTAATAAAACCCTGATTCCTCTGCACTTGAGTCCTCGACTTCATCTCTCTCGTGACACCAACCTAACGAAAGCGTCCATGAAGAATTTATTCCCCCAGCAGTCACCCGGATGAGTCTGTGTTATGTTTTTACCGGTTGTTATCTTTGAATAAATTACCTTGGAATGTGGTAACTAACCAATCAAAATCGAGTATTCCATGTAATAAATCATGGTTAAACCATGTAGCAAATAAGTGGTTAATTTTCCTAAGGGCTCCGTTGTGGTCTGTGCTATTCGCAGCACATTTCTGTATTTGGTTGTGTTGCAAATATTTGCAGCACGTGTGCTGTCAAACTTTCTCATAATTTGCTGGAGCTTTTTCTATTTCCTTGTGTTTTCATTGAAGCGCATTGAGCTCGCTTGGCCACCGTAGTGTTTTTCCACGCCAGCATGATTCAAGAGATTAGAAACAGCATTTTTAGTTTTGTTTTTTCCTTGTCAGTGCTCTGTGTGAGTTTGATACGAGGTGAAGTCTGCCAGGGATAAATGGCTAAACTATGTAGGCCTATAGCTTGATTAAGCAAAATTGCAACCTTTCAGAATAAATAAATAGAATTAACCCAGCTATTTTGCCATGTCAGTCACAGTGCTGATTGTCTACACTGAACAAATACAACCCCTTAACCTATTCTAAATCAAATGTTTGACCCCATAGTGATAACACAGGTAGAATCAGTACCCCTGCTGCCTGTGTATAGGGCAGCAAAAGGTGCACCTTCTCATTTTCACAAAGACAATCAAATGTGATTTCAACTGTACCACCAATACATAGTCTGGCCACCAATACATAGTCTGTCAAGTTCACATCCATGATTTTCTTAAGTAATCTGTATTACGAAAATAGGAAATGATTATCAGCTAAAATCATGATTAAAATGTACAGCAATGATATATTGAGCATATCTCACTTTTTTAACTAAGACTGGAAAGACCGGCAAGACAAGGAAGGAATTCCAAACAATAGCTCAAGTGACTACTTTGATTTGTAGTTGGAAGGCAACACTTAACAACAAGATCTTACCCAGACTACATACAGTACGCTAAAGTGTAGAGATTCATTTACTGAGAGGATGCGGTATCTTGTGTGTCTCTTGTCATTTTTGACAGCTGTTAAAGCAGGTAAGTCAGTTTACAGCTATTCTTGTAATCTTGAGCTCCTGACTGTATACTACTCTGTGGCACGAGAGGGTATTTTGGGCATCAATCTCAAGCTAGATTCCATAAACTAATAATCTCTACATTGAAAAAAAATTATACTACATTTTTATCAATCAATTTATTTGAGCTACATTTAAATAAACATTTTTTTTTTAAAGATAGTCAACTAAATGTATTTATTTATGTTGAATTCACGTATCTATTCAATCTAAAAATGCTCAGTTTATAGTTTTTTTATCCATCAAAAAAGGTGAATTAGGAATGACTAACCTATCAAGAACATCTTTTTCAGAGTTGTTTGATAAACTTATTTCTTAGAAAAGAATTCAATTGTATTATGCCTCTATACTCCTGCGTTCTGGGAGCAGGTTTTTGATCATTTATTATAGTGGTTTTAGAACATGCAGCAGAAGAGACAGACGGAGTCCAACTATTTTTGGAAGGGTAGGTCTTTGACATCATTGGTGGCATTTGACGCAGACACTTGGGCTAAGCCCAGATTCTGCGCATAACTTCTGAAATTTGATCACATGAATCGCTGAGCGACTATCTGGTGGAGAGACAGAGAAGGATTCAGGGTCTGCAGTTGTTTGTTCAATTCCCACCATCAAAATGAATCATATAGAAACTGGCTTTGTTTTTTCTTTTCTTTTCTAAATACCTCACAAGCAGTCATGTGTCGTGGGACTCCCAGTTGTTGCCAGGATCACTGCCACTGAAACAACACCTCCATACCTCAGTTCATTATATAGGTTATAGGTATAGATATAGGTTTTTTCTTCACACTAAAGAACTGAGAACTGGTGACCCTAAATGAGCAGTTATAATCAATCATTGTATTATTGAAGATATCTTTAATTTTTCTTTTATATGACTTATTTTTTTTATGTATAGTTTAGCAAACTCATAATGTATCTGCTTAGTCAAAAACGTTATCCTTGTCCATGTTCCCACAGGTTCTCACTCGCTGATGGTTTTTGCCACATACATTACTGGACAGACACAGTTTCCGGAGTTCACTCTTGTGCTGATGTTAGATGATGTGCAAGTGATCTACTATGACTCAAAATCTTTTAAAGCTGTCCAACGCAGTCAGAGTAATCCAGACGATCACAATGGCGAAGATAGTATATTCAGAGAAATATATAACCTCATGAAATTTCGAACATTTTTTCTTAAGGACCACCAAAATGGCACAGATGGTAAATGCAACCACTTAAATTGTATTACCAGCAATCAGATATTTAATATTAAGAGATAATTTGATGTGTTTACACATTTTTAATTTTGCCAACACATCTTAGTGTTATCTAACATTTATCACATTATGACTAATTATTAATTTGAAGAAGCTAAATTAAGATTGAACTAGTAATATAACCATAAAAAGTGAAGGCTAACCTGTTTGCTTTCCATCCATTTCAAGGTTTACATTTATATCAGAAACGAGTTGGATGTGAATTGCTTGACAATGATCAGCCAGGCTTGTTTCTTTCATTTGATGCTTTTAATGGACAAAATACTGAAGAGTTCACCTTTGATGTGACAAAAAGAACTATGCAAATTAATTTACCATGGATGAGAATAAAAGGCATGGGTCAGATGGAATGGCTTAATGTAAAGTTCCTGTATGAACATGTTTATCATCCTATTTGCATGAAGGCTTTGCGCTTATTCCTGGAAAAAGAAAAGAGCACTGTGATGCGAATAGGTAAGTCAGCGTTAGTTTAAATTAAAATAATAGTTCACCTTAAATCCTGGATTCTGGGAGAAGTTTATCAGATTGTCCCAATATTCGTTCTCCCTATTAACAATTTATGATGAGCGTACATGAAGTAACGTTGCTTTACAATGACTCATATTATCGTATATGATCCAACAGTTTTGTCACAGTAACACCACTGTCTCTATCCGTCCTTTCTCAAGTGAAACCCAAAGTCAGGCTCTTTAGGAAGCCTCTTACAGACCCTCAAGGGCTTCAGATCAGCTGTCTGGCCACTGGGTTTTACCCCCGTCACATTAACCTGACCCTGTTCAGAGATGGACAGCCTGTGGATGATGATCAGATCACAGGAGGAGAGATTCTGCCCAATGGAGACGGGACTTACCAGATGAGGAAGAGTTTGGTGATCAGTGAAGAAGAGCTACGAGAGGAACATAAATACAACTGCACCATGAAGCACCTCAGTCTGGACAACAAACTGGACATTGGGTTTGGTAAAGAAAAACAATCATTATAACATTAAATATATGGACTCCAGCTGTAACAGTCCAAAGGTTCTTGATATGAGTCAAAGATATCTAAATCTTATGTTTTCTGTTTTCTGACTGGTTTTCTTGGTTTTACCACAGATGAGGATCAGGAAAAATCTGACTTTGGATCTTCTGCTCTGTCTATAATTATCAATGTGCTGGTGTTCATGTGTGCGGCTGTTCTCATCGTAATTGCACTCATCAAATGGAGGAAGAGATGTGCTGCTGGTAAATGTCAACTAGAAAGTTTGTTTAGAGAAAAGCAACCTAGCAAAGTTTATTGCATCTGAGGCTAAAGTCAACATGTGTCATGGTGTAACTCTTATTCTAGGCTCCAGCACTTCACATCAAAGTGAATATTCATCTACTTCAAGTGAGTGTAACAGAAATGTATAAAAGGATTTCATCACATAGTAGTCTTTTTTCATGTTTAGCAACCAAATCATTGAAAATGACAGTATACCTGAACTTTAAACTGTTTCACTTTTCAGCTTCAGAACAAGAAACAACAAGAAAATGAGTGCATTGATGTCCCTGAAACACAATCCTCCTGCTATCACTGATTCAGAAAGCCCTTGCACGTGGGTTATGCCATGACAGACATATCTCAAGATTGAATTACAGCTCCAGAGAATGTAATATATAGCATTGAAAAACGTTTGATATTTTCATATACAAGTGAAAACGTATTTCTTACATTAAATAATCAAGTTTTACTAGCATGGATATTACTTTAAAAGTGGAGAAAGATGACATGATTTTTCCCAGAAACCTGAAATCTTATTTTGTAAGCTTGTTTTATAGCCACTGTATTTAACCATAACTAACTAATGGCAGTATAGAGATCATATGTTCTTTAAAACAATATTGATAGTAGTTTTAATGGGATAACCAGTGGCTAGTTATTAACAATTTCCTCTGCCTTCTCCTCTGTCAGTTATTATGTATTTTAATGGGACATATTTCATTAACAACATTTACATCCACTGCAAACATAACTTAATCACAATACATAAGCATAAAATAGATGCAATGAAGATGATGCAAATACGTTTCAATAAAATTTATTCACAATTCACTACTTAAATGACAATGCCTCCAGTCAGTATCCCTTTTCTACAATAAGGTTCATTAGTTAACATGAACTAAGAGTTAACAACACTTCTACAGCATTTACTAATCATAGTCAATGTTAATTTCAGCATTTACGGATGCATTATTGAAATCAGATATTGTGGTTGTTAATGCACTGTGAACTAACGTTGATAAACAATGAACGACTGTATATGTATTAAGTAATATCAAGGAAGATTAATACAGTGTGTGGTGAGGTAAGCCAGTTTTTACTTACGATGTGTTTAAAGTGAGAAAAGGATAGTTATAGGTCCAACTTAAATATGTACATAATAACATTTCAGGATGTGGAGTCACTTTGGATCAAAAATAAACTGCTTTCAAAATAGCTTCCCAGAAAAAAGTGGTCTGTTGGCTCCACGAGAACCCAGTGAGGGATACATTGAGCCACATGTAATTAGACTGATTATACTGAAGTAAATCTGAACATGTTCTCCTCATGTATCAAAGGAAAATCATTTAAATAAAAATGAAGCTGGGTTGGGCTCCAGCCTACGCATTACTGAATGACTTCTTAAGTGTTTTATTAAAACATACATTTCACAAATTTGAAGGCATTTAAAAAAATGGAAGAATTTCAATTAAAAAATTGACCTTACAGAACTGTGCTAACACTCAACATCCAAGTTATAAATGTTGCAGGGAAATAGAATTCCATAGAAACTAAAACAGCCAAAACGTCATAAACAAGGCTTTGTCTATATATATATATTTAACATAGTTACCAGTTATTCCATGGGCCTCTCTTCATACAGGGTGACTCAAATTGATATCTCTTCATATATTGGTGGTCATATCATCATTTTTGTTTAAAGTGCCCCTATCATGGTTTATGAAAGGTTCATTATGAAAGATTTAAAACTTTGAAGAAGAAGAAGAATTTTTATGTCACATACACAATTATACAGAGTATATCCAGCAGTGAAATGTGTTTTCTGTATTTGACCCATCCAAGCACACACACACACTTGGAGCAGTGGACACACACACACACACACACACACACTTGGAGCAGTGGACACACACACACACACACACACACACCTGGAGCAGTGCACACACACTTGGGCAGTGGACACACACACACACACACACACACACACACACACACACACACACACACACACACACACACACAGTCACACACACACACCTGGAGCAGTGCACACACACTTGGAGCAGTGGACACACACACACACACACTTGGAGCAGTGGACACACACACACACACACACACACACACACACACACACACTGGAGCAGTGGGGAGCTGATGATGCTGCGGCGCCCGGGGAGCAGTCGTGGGTTCGGTGCCTTGCTCAAGGGTCTCACCTCAGTTGTGGACAATTCCTGCCGGAGCCGAGATTCAAACCCACAACCTCGAGGTTACAAGTCCAACGCCATTAGAGCCACGACTGCCCCATGATTGGAGGATGTTTTCATTCACTTAGTGTTACATACTAGGTTAAATCAGATGTAACACACCTCCTGTTACACACTGCATGAAAAGTCATTTTAAAAAATCCGTAATAATAATATTATTTGTTCTGATGAATAAACTATCTTTATAAACCTCTTTCATCTTCGCCACTCTGGGCTTCCCTGAAACTCCCCTCCATTTTAGTTGGTCATGCTACCTATCAGATTGTGCTAGCAATAATATATGTGTATTGTTTTAAGGGTAAGTTTAGTGTAAGGGTAGGTGTGGAATTTAAAAAAGCCCCAAACCACACGAGAAACAGGCTGGTAGCACAATCTGATAGGTAGCATTTTTCGCTATCGATTTGTGCTAACGTTACCCATCTTTTTTAATGCGAGGTAGCACAACCACCACCAAGACTTATACCATCCTCCAGAGTTAATCATCTCTGCAAAAGATTCTTAATATATATTAAGCATGTTTCTTTAAAAAAACACATGTTGTGTCTCGCAAAAGCATTTTAAGCAACATATGATCCGGAGTAAATAGACGAACCAACAAGAATCGGCAAAGATAAACTTTACACACCCTACTAGTAATAGAAAAAACAAGGCTTTATGAATCTTCGAATCAATTTAATCAAATTGAATTCGTAAATAAAAAAAACACGCTAAGGACATCTTCTGGACAAATCTGGAATGTAAATGCATGTTGGAGATGGACAAAACTGCGAAAATGTTTTCATATTTAAAATTTAGAGCATAGCCAGAGCTTTATTAACAAGACATTAACTCAAAATGCATTTAAAAACAAAAATATTCAGTGTATTAAAAATCGTGTTTTTTTATTAGTGTAAAAACAGGTAACGTTAGTGAATAAATAATTGCATTACACGCTTTTGGTTCCCTTAGTCTATGCTTTGCAAAATAATAAATACAACAACAAAAATTGAAATTTGATTGTAAATTACATACTTAGATATTTTAGATATTATGTAGATATAAAACACTTAAATAAGTCTGAAAGAGACAGAGGTGAAGTCGGAACCTTTATTCTCTCGTTCGTGTTTCCGGTCGAGTTAAATAAACACGGGATCTCTTTCCTGTACTTTACGACGTTACACGCGCGTAACGTTACGCAGGCTCAACCAAACAACAATAGAATAAACCACATATCTTGAAATTAATAAATTACAATGGAAACAATTTTAGAGCAACAGCGTCGATACCACGAGGAGAAAGAGAGGCTTTTGGATGCCAAAACGAAGGAGATGCTGACGAAAAAAAACACGGTAACTTTACGGGTCTCTGAATGAGTTTAAATGATGCTAACATTAATCACGGTATTAATAAATATAACCTTAATCTCTAAACTGAATCGAAACTTTTTCATTGTGTTACGCCTAACAGTGATTAAGATTAAAAATGTCAATTATGGTATTTTATGATACTTTTATTTTCAGGTAACGTTAGATAGTTTACCGCATTAAACACAAAATTATAATGTAGATTTCTTATAACATTACTCGTTTTATTTTCTCTCAACGTATATTTGTATTACTTCAGTATATTACCACGTATATGTAGTTATAATTGACCAACCATTCGGCTCGTTTGGAGTAAAACACACCGATTCTCTTTTTGAGGGCACGTTATTTTGTGCTTCTTATTTGAACATTAACAAGGTTTTCTTTTAAAGTACCTTCAATCTACGTGGAGACATTTAGCAGATGTCCTTATAAAGCTCATTTCTTTTCTCTGTTCATCAGCTGAGAGACCAGATCAACTCTGATCATCGAGTGAGAGCTATGCTGGACGTAAGATTCAATCAACTCTTCTTTATTTGTATTCTATGATTTGCTCATAATAATCAAATTCATGATTATTTAAACTGTTTTAATGTATGCAGCGGGTACGTTTGTGTTCTTTGATTCTTGCAGAGATACATGGAAGTGAGCACAAACCTCAGAGACTTGTATGAAGACAAAGATGGGTAAGACATCTGAGTCAGTATAGAAATATATCAGCCTTATTTCGTTTTTCATCTCACGGCTGTGTTGTGTCTGTTCATCAGAATGAGGAAGGATGAGCTGAATGCAATATCAGGACCAAACGAGTTTGCTGAATTCTACAACCGACTCAAACAGATCAAGGAGTTCCACAGAAAACACCCTAATGAGGTAGACTGCCGTGCAGATCTGTCCCGAACGACACACTTCTGTCTCACTCCGCGTGTTCTGTGTCCTTTGCAGATCTGCGTGCCCATGTCCGTGGAGTTTGAAGAGCTCATGAAGGCCAAAGACAACCCCAGTGAAGAGGCACAAAGTAAGTCTGGAGAGAGTATGTGAGAGAGCTGTTTGCTGAGGCAGTAGATGTGTGTCTTATCATACCGTCCACGATAACACACACAGTTTTACTAGTGATCGACCGATGCCGATTATTTGTACGTTTATGTACCCGATAACCGATATATATTTACTGTTATAAAGTACATAAATAACAGAGTGAAGTCCATTCTTCACTTTCAGTCGTCTTAACAACAACAAACAACTGTTGAAAATTAACATTTCCATGTCAAATTTAATCTTAAAATTACAACAATAAAAACATTTTATTTATAAAAAGCATCATCAGCAACACTGATATTAATAATACGCAAAATAATGTCTAATGTTTTCAAATGGAGAAAATAAAGGACAGAATCATATCAACTTCATGTTAATCTACAGTTTTAGGTTTATAATCTGTTTAATAGACTAAAGAGTGAAGAATAATTCACTGAATAATATTCTCTGGAATATTGAAATAACTATAACAAACAAAACATCGTATTTTATTGCATTTCTCAACTGTTTTATCAGAATTATTAAAATCTAAATTATGAAAACTGCTGACAGCGGTTTATCTATTTACACAGAACTATACTCAAACTGATCGCTTGTGGAGATAATAAATCATTAATTTAGATAGAGATGTGTTTATTTAGATGTTTATTGGTGAAATAATGGTTCTATAGTAAATGTTAATATAATTTAGTGTGTTTCAAACGAGTGAATCTTGTATAAAGTTACATGCGGTGGTCGTGCTGGAGCTTCTCCTGAGTGAACACTGCTCCAAGTGTGTGTGTGTGTGTGTGTGTCCACTGCTCCAGGTGTGTGTGTGTGTGTCCCCACTGCTCCAGGTGTGTGTGTGTGTCCACTGCTCCAGGTGTGTGTGTGTGTGTACTTGGATGGGTCAAATACAGAGAACACATTTCACTGCTGGTTATACTCTGTATAATTGTGTATGTGACAAATTTAAAAATAGATAAAATAAATATTGTTTATCGTTATTTAAAAAAAAAAAAAACGATATCCGATTATGGTAAAATGCTTAAATATCGGTAAACCAATATATCGATCGATCTCTAATTTTTACTTGATAAAAAGGTGTCATCTCGTGGTATCAATGATATAGCGATGTGATGGCGTAAATACTAGGGATGCAACGAATGTTCGGCAGCCGAAATTATTCGTCTGAAAATGGCAAAAAAAGGCTATAAGAATAAGCAAAAAGACTGAATAAATTGTACCGAACAATGACGTGACACAATCAAATAGAGGCGCGCTAATGCAGCAAACACGGCGGCAGTGTGGAAGCATTTACAGCTGTCTGAGAAAGACGCACAAATCATTGCATGCACCGACAGCGAGAGACTGTTTAGTGCTGCATCTCATGTCTGATGCAGAAGAGCAAGGGGTGGTTGTTGCTGGTTACTCTATAATGATTAAATGGACACTCCACCCCAAAATATTTTTTTGTAGTTTTTCCACTTACCCCCATGCAGTGGATTTTTTCCAGCTGTGGTGGCAGGACTATTTCCCATAGGCCACACCCCCAAGAATAATTGAGTAAATAATAAAATCTGAAGAAAAAATTACAATAGCACAAACAAAAACAAGATGCAAATTAATTTAGTAATCTATTCAACTGTAAAATAATACTGGATAAATAGTTCCTGTGGTTCAGTGGTAGAGCATTACCTGACCGCCGTTAGCAGCGCACAAGGTTGTGGGTTCAATTCCCACGGAACACATACAAAAAATGTATAGCCTGAATACAACACGTAAGTGTCTTTGGATAAAAGCGTCTGCTAAATGCATGAATGTAAATAGACCGTAATGACAGACAGCAGCAGATTTATTCAGTCTCTTTAAGACCTCATGCACTGATTACGGTTACACAGGTTTCTATACATGATTTTATTTTTAGGAGTGCTTGTCCTCCTAATTAAAAAAATTAGAAGCACCTTCTGATCGATAATCAAATTCTGATTAAAAAAAATTAGCCTTTCTAATACGAGGTGATATTTGACTCAGTGATTAACGGGCATTTTCTTTTTTACATTTGCCATTTTTCAAATTGAATTAAAAGTATGTAATCTGTCAAATTCCAAAAAATTGAATAAGCTTTTTAGAATTTCTAATTTAAGCAATATAATAAGTAGAATAAGATATAAGTTAACAATCATGAAATTAGTATTAATAAAACAATTATTTGCACTGCAAGAACATAAGTGGCTTGCAGGTAAGTTTAAGGAGGCTCAGAGGTGACATGAGTGCAATTAAATTAATACATTCACGTTGAGATTAATGTTTTACATATAAAATATTGAATATAGAAATATTAAATGATTTAAATAACTGAAATTATACGTTAAAAATAAAACTAATACGGCGGTATGTCACTGATTTTATCACTAAATCATTCATTCAGGAATAAAGCTTTATGAATCATGAATCACTGACTCACTAGATTAGTTTAAACACGCTGTACATTCATGAATGAAACACGGCTGTATTTGCTTTTAGCGATGAGCAGCGGCTCATTTTTCTTGATGAAAGGCACAAAATCAGGCAGTAGTGTTATATTCACTCACCGCAAGTCACTTCGTATTAACTTCTTGTTTACTGAATTGTTGTATTAAATCAATGTCACATTTGAAAACTCCCTTAATAATAATCTTTAAAAGCTGTCCCTCTGTTTCTCAGTTTATCGTGATCTGTGGGCTCACAGAAAATGGTCTACAAGAGAGCACGCGAGTGAGTTAGACTCAGAAGCACATGCAAATGATCTGTTATCGCGTTATAAGCAGGGAACCTGCAGGAATGAGTAAACTATTATTATTAGCCGCGCTGAAATTCAAGTCCTGCTCGGTGTTAATTACCTGACTGTGTATGATGTGAGCGGCGTCACTGGGATGTTACTGAGAAGCTGCAGCCGTTGTGTGAGTGACTTTTGAATGTAGCGTAAACAATGCCCGTGTTGTTCCAAACCCGTCAAAGCTTCGTTCGTCTTCGGTCACAGTTTAAGATATTTTGGGGAAAAAACGGGAGGCTTGTGACTGTCCCATTTACTGTAGGGATGCAACTATACCATTTTTTCAGAACCGATCCGATACCGCGAATTCTTAGGATCGGACGATACCGATCCAATCCGATACCAGCGCAGTTTAAATTTTTATTATGTAACTTAGAATTTCTATACTTCTCTGTGTTGACCCGATCGTCACTCTTCTGTGTGTTAAACACAATCTATTGTTTCTCAATTGGTCGGTCAAAAGCGCTGGGTATGCAGCCCAAATACATTTTCAGGTACATACAGAAATATAATAATCAAATGTAAAATAACTGCATAGTCTTCACTGTATAAATTAAAATAGCCTGTAAATGAATCGTTTTTGATGTTACAAAGGTTATTTAGTCAGGAGCAGTGAGCACTTGTATTTTTCTTTGACAGCATTATATTTATTATTAGTTTTCTTTCACTTTAAGAACGAAAGCACAGATTTAATAAACTGATACACATGTGTTTTCTTTCTCCACTCTTTACGTTAAGACTTATGCTATGCTTATTGACTATTTACAAGGATATTAGCCAAAACATGCATTTTGATGTAGTTTAGTCTGTATTTATTCATCCATGCTCAAAAAAGTGGAGGAGAGCTCAATTCAGTATTCACGCAGAGTTGACGCGTCTATCTGTGTACGTGCGCTTCAGATGTGTGTGTGTGTGTGCGCGTGCGTGCGCTTCAGATGTGTGTGTGTGTGTGTGTGTGTGTGTGTGTGTGTGTGCGCGCGCTTCAGATGTGTGTGTGCGCGTGCGCTTCAGATGTGTGTGTGTGTGTGCGCTTCAGATGTGTGTGTGCGCGTGGCTTCAGATGTGTGTGTGTGCGCGTGGCTTCAGATGTGTGTGTGCGCGTGGCTTCAGCGTTACACCCCTATAAGACCGGCGTGGACAGTAACCGTCTCAATGCTGATCACAGATCTGGTGGAGTTCACTGATGAAGAGGGTTATGGACGTTACCTGGATCTCCATGACTGCTACCTGAAGTACACTAATCTCAAAGCAGTGGAGGTACTCTCTGACTTATTATTTGATTCACCCATCTTCAAATAAATGCACAATAGATTATTATACTTCTGTCTGTTGCTCTTTTCTAGAAACTGGAGTATGTGACGTATCTGTCCACATTCGATCAGCTCTTTGACATCTCTAAAGACAGGAAGAATGCAGAGTATAAGAAGTAGGTGAAAGGTGGTCGTTTTAAATACTACATGACCAGAGTTTTTGATCAGGTTGTGCAGCCCTACAGTCACAGTAAACCAATTGCAATTTGTGTGTCAAAAAAATCTATTTTTTCCCTTAAATTCTTCAGTCCTGAAACATGAACCCTGGCTTGTTCTGTATTTGTTGTTCACGTTTCTTGTTGTTAATGACTGCTCTGTGATGTGGATGCATGTGGTATCATGTCTGTGCGCTTGCAGGTATCTGGAGATGTTGCTGGAGTACCTGCAGGAATACACGGATCGGGTCAAGCCTCTGCTGGATCAGAATGATCTATATGGAAAGATCTTGGGAGAGTTTGAGAAGAAGTGGGAGAGTGGAGTGTTTCCAGGCTGGCCGGTGGGTTTGTGTTTCAGATTCAACATTAATGAGCTCCACAGATATTATTACACGTGTTTGAGAGTTTTGCTTTCAGCGGTGGCTGCATATTTTCCAAATCACCATTCTTTGAAATAATATTCACCAGTGCTATAATAAAAGTTAGCATAGAAGTATTAGAAGATATGTATCTATTACTTCTACATTGTCCTGCTGTCCTCTATTAAATACATGTGAGCAAGCGCGTTAGGAATGAATCGAGGTGTTGAATACATGTGTTACAGAAAGAGACGAGTAGTGCTCTGACTCACGCTGGAGCACATCTGGATCTGTCTGCCTTCTCTTCCTGGGAGGTCAGTTTCTCTCGTGTTTTCCTAGTTAATGATATCTTCATTAATGTTGTCTCACACTCATTTCTATTGCCTGATCAGTCATTGTGTGTCATTTCTACAGGAGCTGGCGTCTCTGGGTCTGGACAGATTGAAGTCTGCACTCATGGCCTTGGGTCTCAAATGTGGAGGGTGAGTGTCAAGTCACCTTTATTTATTTTGCGCTTTTAACAATACGAATTGTGTCAAAGCTACTGTACAATATCAAAATAGGAAAATAGTGCATCACTCATGTAAAATGACAAGATTTTGCCGTCCCTGCAAACTTTCTTATTCATTTTTTGCTAATAAACGTTCTTCGTTTCATAATTGTTTGTTCCTCCTTAACTGATTTTTTGTTTTGTATGTTTAAACTTTGTGTATGTTATTTGTAATTTTATATTAGGCGTATAGCATGGTGTATTTTTACTCGTTTTGTTAATAAAAGTTCGATCTTCTAAGTTGTATTTTGTTATTGCAAATGTAATTTATTCAAAGTGAAGGTAAATTGCGCACGGTGCTTTTATAAGCTATTCAATTAAGCAAAGGAAAGTGAGGGGAAACTAAAAATAACTAAAAACAATCAACTGCTTGACGACGAATTGCCGCTGATATAAAAGTCAAAGTAAGACACGCACAGCGCTTACAGGCTTATTTAAAACCAAACGAAAGCGAAGAAAAGAGGGAAAAGTCAAATCGATATATCGATCGATATACTCCTGAATCGTTATCGTATCATTTTTTGAGGTAATCAAATTAGTCAGATTATCTTGATAGATAATATCAGAAATATGGTGGGAATTACGTTATAGTTTACTACATAAACGGAGAGTGAAATTAAAAGAGATTTAACAGAAAAAAGGAGCGACAAACGCAAACCTCTCAGCACGTCCAAACACTGAACACTGTCCTGCTCTTGTTTCACATTTAACTGGATCACAAATAAAACATTCATAGGACTGGCAGTCCCTGATTCTTGAGTCTGTTCGTAATGTCCAAACGTTTTTTTGTTTTGTGTTTTGTTTGCAGGACACTAGAAGAGAGAGCCCAGCGTCTGTTCAGCACTAAAGGCAAATCTCTGGAGTCTCTGGACCCCTCACTGTTTGCCAAAACCCCAAAGCCAAGGGACCAAAGAAGTAAACCTATTTTAATTTGATAAACTGTTTAATACAATGCATTCAGGTTTAAACTAGTTCAGAAACAAGTGACTTGTTTACATTTGTTTCTTGTTAATATTTATGATTTTGTTTTTAGGTGAATGTGCATTATTTGCTAGGGGTGTAATGATTCATCGATATATCAATACGATGTATGACGATACGATGCATCGCATCGATGCCACGCGTAAAATATCGATATCTGTCGTATAAAAAGGCACCTTTATTTTGGCACTGTCCATAATTTCACATAATGTCCGTCTATGCATTACCACCAACGCGTGCATTCTCCTTCAATCTCTTGTATCAGGACTCGATATAAGGACTACCCGAAGGCACAAGGTGAGCATAAAAGATGCTCGGGATTTTGTGCGCGGCACAGTCGCGCGCTGTGTGAGAAGTTTCCCGCGCACACATCTGAAGCGCACACACACACATGTAAAGCGCACGCGCACGCACACACACACATCTGAAGCGCACGCACGCACGCACATCTGAAGCGCGCGCACGCACGCACACACACACACACACACATCTGAAGCGCACGCGCACACACACACATCTGAAGCGCACGCACGCACACACACATCTGAAGCGCACGCACGCACACATCTGAAGCGCACGCGCACACACACACACAACACGCACGCACACACAACACACATGTAAGCGCACGCAAACACATCTGAAGCGCACGCACGCGCACACACACACACACACACACACACACACACATCTGAAGTGCATGTACACACACACACATCTGAAGTGCACGTACACAGACAGCCGTGTCAACTCCGTGCGAATACTGAGCTCTCCTCCACATTTGTGTGCATGGAAGAATACATTCAGACAAAACTACATCAAAATGCATGTTTTGGCTAATATCCTTGTAAACAGTAGGTTAAGAAAAGCATATGTCTTAATGTAAATAGTGGAGAAAGAAAGCACATGTGTATCAGTTTATTAAATCTGTGCTTTCATTCTTAAAGTGAAAGAAAACTAATAATAAATATAATGCTGTCAACGAAAAATACAAGTGCTCACTGCTCCTGACTAAATAACCTTTGTAACATCAAAAACTATTCATTTAATTTATACAGTGAAGACTGTTATTTTACATTTGATTATTATATTTCTGTAGCGTACCTGAAAATGTATTTTAGACTGAGCTGGAAAACCTGAAAAGCGCTGTTTATTGAACTTGTGTCTTTCTTCTATTGTATTTATTTTCTGCTATTGCTTGTAATTTGGTTATCAGTAGAAAAGATGTTTAGCACTGAGCCCACAGCAGCATTTCTAGATTTATGTTCATGTTATATATTTTTGGTTGTATTTGTGAGTTAATAAAAATGTAGATGGATGTTTAAAATAGGTATATAATATCATAATATCGATCTATATACTCATTTATCAAATCGTATCGTATATTTTTTTGAGGTATCGGCAAATATCGTATCGCTGGGTATGAGAATCGATATCGTATCGAATCGTGACGAACCATCCGATTTACACCCCTATTGTTTGCATGTATAATGTAACTTTTATTTATTTATTTGGTCTGGTCTTGATTCATATTTGAAGTGTTCATTTGCAAAAACCGATACATGCCACTTTCAAAAAGAGTGGACTGGGTGTCGTGCATTATTCTCCACATATGTGATCCCGATGTGAACTCTAAACACGTTTTACTTTGAAAGTGGGCAAAACTGGCTTTTTTGACAGAGTTACCGATAAGTCCATTTTAGTGAATCAGTGCCTCATGTGACACGGTCAGCTGAGGATATTATGAAGATTAAACGAGTGATTTTGATTAACTCTGAAACAAGAAATGTGGGGTTAAATGCTTTTGCCAAAAAATACGACTGTTGGAGTTATCTGCTTTTACTATAAAACAAACTTTTAATAATGAACTTTAATTGTGTAAGTTACCTGTATTTGTTTGTGTACTCTTAATTTGTTCTTTTGTCTTGTCTGCAGAGACTCGGAGCGCAACAAGGAAACAGCTTTTCTCGAAGCTCAGGTTTATGAATACGTGGAGATTTTGGGGGTAAGTCTTATGTTTAGTCTCCTCTTATTTCACATTTATACTGTAATATTTACACTGAATATATACACAACCACAGCATTAAAACCACGGAGAGATGAAGTGAATAACATCGATTATATTGTTACAGTGGTATCTGTGATGGGGTGTGATATGATAGCAAGTATATATATATAATTATTAATCCAAATTAGCCAAGAAGAGATGTTAAAGATTGATATCAGGTGTTACATAAGCATTGTTTATTTTTTTCATTAGAAATAGAAAATTCAAGCACATTGGACTGTAGGAAACTATCTCATGCATTGTGTTCTCAGATCTAGTTTGTTTTATGTATTTGTTTTTCTCTACTAATTGTCTTTAATGAGTGGTTTTGGTTGGGTGACGTTGGTGTGAAGTCTCTACAGTGATGTTGCTGAAGCTGGTGTGTGTCGTTGTGTTTTGCAGGAGCAAAGGCAGCTGACCCATGAGAACGTCCAGAGGAAGCAGGCGCACAGGAGAGGAGCGTGACGAGGAGGACGAAGAGCAGCCCAGTGAGAGTGAGAGTGAAGATGAAGATAATGAGATCATATACAACCCTAAAAACCTGCCGCTCGGCTGGGACGGAAAGGTCTGTTTAGACTTATTGAAGTTATTAAGTCTTCTTTAGAGATTTAAAGTTGACCGAGAGAAGATACCAGTCCTTCCAAAACATAATGAACCGTAGTAATCATTAAGGATGGGCTTTAGTGAATAACAATTACTTCTTAGTATATTTGAACTCTTTACTATTTCACATGCATCACACAGCTCTAGTGTGTCATTAAAGTCTTTTCTTTGTCTTTAGCCGATTCCATACTGGCTGTACAAGCTGCATGGTCTGAATATCAATTACAACTGTGAGATCTGCGGGAATTACACGTACAGAGGACCCAAAGCCTTCCAGAGACACTTTGCAGTAAGTTTGCAAGAAATAATATTCTATGTAGCAGATTTGGATAACCGCATCTGCTAAATGACTAAATGTAATGTAACACGAATTTGTAATTTTACTCTTAACTCTTACTTCACACCGGACGCGGCGAGAGCGTCAAAGTGGCCGGAAGTCATTCATATTCAATGTGAGCCGGCGGCGAGCTCTGGCGAGAGCGGCGTGGTGCGTTTTGGACGATGAGAGCGTCGAGGAGAGTTGAAATCAGGTTAACTTTATGGTAATGAGCTATGACGCGGTTGGGCGGCAACCAATCAGAACGTAGAAGTCCTCCGCTCGAGAGGATCCAGAGAACGCAGTCCTGTAAACATTGGTTCTGACCGCTTTAGATCCCAGGCATCTTAGCGCTAGAACGCTTTGTTTTTCAGCGGGAATGCTATTAATTTCCTCAAAACAACATCGATTTGACCAATTACATTACAGTTTGTAATGCAGCCTGCGCAGAAATGAACGTTAATGTTAATTAAAGACCAAAGCTAGTAAACCTCTCCTATAAACTGCATGTTGAAATTAATCATGAACACAAAAGCCACACAAATGGCTTTTAATTAGTTTATTTTGTTAGCAAACATGCAACTATAATTGTGAAGTTTCCATTTCTTACTTTCTCGTTTTAAATATGTCATGAGGTTAACCTATACTCTACTTGTGGTCGGTCTGCACAAGATCGACGTGCGTGTTTGCTCTGCGGCTCCTTTAAATACAAGACAAGCAATCGATCTACGTCACAGCGTCAGAGCGTCCACCAGTCTTTCTACAGCGTTGCTGCGGCCTGGGCGACTTTTGACGCTCTCGCCGCGTCCGGTGTGAACGCACAGTTATTTGATGTCCCTGGTTTTCTGTGTTTCAGGAATGGCGTCACGCTCATGGCATGCGCTGTTTGGGCATTCCTAATACAGCCCACTTTGCCAACGTCACCCAGATTGAGGACGCTGTGTCCCGTGAGTACAATAATTAATAACAGATACACACAAATCAGCCAATTTATGCAATGTATACTATGAATTAGTGTTAATAAATGACTAAAAAGCATTTTTCCATCATCATGCTGGTATTTAATTGCTAACAGGATTAACAGTTTTGTTGTAGCTTGACATTACTAGCCTTCTGCTCAAAATATACTTTTTTTTTGTTTACCAATATTGATTTTAGATCTATTTTCAATAATCATTTAGTTAAAAAGAAATAATAAATAACGGGGTTTAATTGGCAAATTTACATTTTCCATGTTAAGATAAGAAAACACATTTTAATAAATGGGGGAGAAAAGACAAGATTGTTGCAACATATATCATTGTGCTTTACAAAATGTATTGAAAATATAAACAAAACTGCTGGGGTATATTTGTAGCAATAGCTAAAAATACATTGTATGGGTCAAAATTATACATTTTTCTTTTATGCCAAAAATCACTAGGATATTAAGATCATGTTCCATGAAGATATTTTTTACTTTTCCTACCATAAATATATTAATTAAATTTTTTATTAGTAATATGCATTTCTAAGAACTTCATTTGGACAACTTTAAAGATGATTTTCTCAATATTTCTATTTTTTTGCACGCTCAGATTCCAGATATTCATATAGTTGTATTGCAGTCAAATATTGTCCGATTCTAACAAACTATACATCAATAGAAAGCTTACATCAATAGATGCTATATAAATCTCGAAAAATTGACCCTTATGACTGGTTTTGTGGTCCAGGGTCATGTATAGAAAGACAAGCTACCATTTAAAAGTTGAGAAAACTGTCTGTAAATAAATACTGATGGATATTAATAAACGACACAAAATGGTATCTGTCCTTGTTCTTGAAATACATGTGTCTCTCTTCTCTGGAATAGTCTGGTCGAAGCTGAAGTCACAGAAAGCATTAGAGCGCTGGCAGCCAGACACAGAGGTGAGTTATTCTGAAACGGACATTATGTTGAGTGAAGTCACATTCAGCTGTACAGCTCTGCCTGACTGAAGCGTCTGGTTTAGCCAACGCTAATCAGCGGTCACAACTCTGCCTCAGCTGCTTGAGATGTGTGAAGTTTTCAAGCCGGGGTAAATCTTGAGCAGGGGCATTTATAGCCATTTTGACGCCCTAGGCAACCCCCATATCAAACTCCCAAACAAGATAAATGAAGATTACATACAAAATAGCATACAACTGATTATGTACAAATTTCATATAACAACATTGATACATTTACTATATATATATATATATATATACACACACACACACACACACACACACACACATGTTGGTTTTTATGGTTTACGGGGACTCTCCATAGGCGTAATGGTTTTTATACTGTACAAGCTGTATGTGCTATTGCCCTACACCTACCCTACACCTAAACTTAGCCCTCACAGGAGACGGTGCATTTATATTTTCCCTCAAAAAACTCACTCTGTATGATTTATAAGCGTTTTAAATTATGGGGACACTGAAAATGTCCTCATAAATCACCTTCTCCTTGTAATACCTATGTCATACCCATGTCATTATACAAATTTGTGTCCTCATAAACCACATAAACATGCCCACACACACACACACACACACACACACACACACACACACTCACTCACTTTATTAGATACACCTTGCTATTACCGGGTTTTACCCCCCTTTGTCTTCATAACTCCATAATGGGAGCGGCATTCATGTTTCAGGGTGTTCGTACCACTCTTGATCACAACCCTGTTAAAATGTAGTGACAGTACGTGCGCTCATTGGCGCCCCCTCCAGCTGGTGGCACCGCCTAGCAACTACTGATCTTGAGACTGGACGTTTATGAGTTCAGAAAGAAAGAACTAATCTATACGTTTTTATCTTGCAGGAGGAATATGAAGACTCCAGTGGAAACGTGGTCAACAAGAAGACTTATGAGGATCTGAAACGACAGGGGCTTCTGTGAACACAAATACTGAAGCAGAAATGAGTTTAGTCCTCGTCTCCCACAGTTTGAGAGAAATCTGATGTCTTTCTGAAAGCACATTTTTATTGCTCTTTGATTATTCCCCATTTTCTTGTGCTGTTAAATATGAGACATACTTTCATTAATCAATAAATTTTAGTACATTGTGTGAAAAATGTTTGTGGTTTTAATCCGTCTGGGCGCTTTTAAGTCTGCTGTACAATAGATTAGAAAATAGTGCGGTGGTTTTACTTCAGACGCACGCATCTGTCACTGAACTCAAATTCATTCAGATTCCAACATTTTATCTTGCAGCCTTATGTTTAAATGCTTCATTCACATTAATCTATGGTAACACTTTATAATAACTTTCTTTAATAAATCATTATCAAACATGTAATGCTCAACGCAAACGGCCTCTCATGTCTCTCTCACCACCTCGCGGAATGCAGGGTGCAGAGAAAAATGTGTTTTTGGTTCCTCACTGTGATGTGAGAGCTTGATCTGATATAGAGGTCACAGAGCCAATGGTGACTTTACCTTCTGGAGGGAAAGTTTAGGACTTTTTGTTTTAGACCATGGTATTTTGCATATGTTATTCACTTGAGTGTTGATGCTCAAAATAAAGATTCATAGAACACTAAAATGTTGCATAGGTATAAACATGTAATATACACTCTCAATTAGATCATCCAAAGACAAATTCGTAGAAACCAAACATGGTATAGTTAAGGTTACATGAACGAGTGGTTCATGAACATGCATAAGACAGTATACAATACAAAAGACAATATACAAGAACTGTAGTGATAATACACACAATGACCTGAAGATATGTGACACGAAGGTCAAGGCAAAATCTGTCTATGAATTAATGAAAGAAGTCGTTTCTATAGCAGTATGTGTCTATTTTAAAGAGAATTTAGTGTGTGGGGGTGTCCTGAGGTGTCCTGGTTGTCCCCATTTGCTTAGAAGTACTGACACAGCACTACGGTTCATAGAAGCTCTAAACTAATCTTGCAGTGCATAGGACTTCAATCATAACCTCTTGTGCATAAAACTCCTAACACATTACAAATCTTCTTTCTGCATTGCAAATAAAATGTAATATGCAATAAACATTTTTTATGTGGGCAACTTTTGTTAAAATGTTAGTAATGGCTGTCCCCATTTATGTTGTTAAATGACTGCTTACTGTTATGCTTTGTGAGATGTGTGTTGCCTTACTTGGTGAGGGCACTGCAGTTAAGGTTTGACTGGAGAGTGGAGCCAAATAAAGTAGAGGAGTTATTGACACTATACTGTTCAGTCTATTTTATTACAGAGTAACATTGTATAGGCCATATAATATGCATAGTGATTTTAGTAATTCAATTGGATTTCAGCAATAGCAGGAGGATCCTTCAACAATAATAATACACAAACACTTGTAGGCCTCCCGGTCTAAATACTTTTTTTAACAGTAAGTTCAATAAAATTAATGTAAGCTAATGGCCAGAACACATCTCAGTTCAAACACTGGCCAACATAAGCATCACTAATTGTAGAAAAGAACAGGAAGAAATAGCTATTTAACAACAATTGAATTTGTGCACCTTTCACATTGGGAGGTAAATGTCAATTTTTGCACGTTGAGTTCATTTTCTGGGGTCTTCTGCTGAGTTTGATCTTTTGATATTACGGTCTTAAAGCCAGGTTAAGTATAAAAATGTCCACTTTGATTATGGTTCCATTGTTTTAGTATATAATGTTTAGAAGTCAAATGAGAAAAAAAAATCTAGTTTGTCGTTTTAGAAGGTTAAACCATGTTAAGAGTATTTCACATGCTTTTCTACTCCACTGCTCTATGTTTGCACTCACATCTTTTACAATGCCTCGAGCCTGACAGCCTTCTTAAAACATACTAAAGTCAAAAGAAGTTTAAAAGTGTTTTTCTTTAAAATTTCACTGCCACGCCGTGTGTTTTTCAAAGCAAAACCATGCTGTGTGTGATTTGTGAATGCTTTTTTGAATATTCTGTGATTGGGGCCCCAACACACCGCAGGGATGTCCCCTTCACCCGTGCAGCTGTTGAACCCAAGGCACTACATACTTAGGGTGAATCCCAATTCTCTGTCTTACCCCTTCCCCTTAGTTTAGCGCGTTCACGTGAGAGTAAGGGGTAGTTCTGGTTTTGATCGAGGGGTAGGGGTAAGTGGAAGGGGTAGATACCCCTTAAAACCAAGCATTTTCACGAGCTTACTTGAAACCAAGCGGTACCCAGAACACACCGCGGCCAGATCATCCAGAGAGTATTTTCAGCTTAAATAATTTATTAAAAATTACGACCGTCTTGTTTTGTGCTCTACACAGTCCTGTAACTTACATATATATTTGCAACCATGCTCTTAATTGAAACGTTTTTATAAATCGCTAGTTTTCCACGCTAACGTTACATTGCTGATTTGCACAACAGTCCCGCGTTTCTCTGACGAGAGAAAACATCACTAAAACCCTCGACATACACACTTTTAGACGGAGAGTTTGTGATCAAACACACTTTTAGACAGAGAGTTTGTGATCAAACACACTTTTAGACGGAGAGTTTGTGATCAAACACACACTTTTAGACGGAGAGTTTGTGATCAAACACACTTTTAGACGGAGAGTTTGTGATCAAACACACTTTTAGACGGAGAGTTTGTGATCAAACACACACTTTTAGACGGAGAGTTTGTGATCAAACACACTTTTAGACGGAGAGTTTGTGATCAAACACACACTTTTAGACGGAGAGTTTGTGATCAAACACACACTTTTAGACGGAGAGTTTGTGATCAAACACACACTTTTAGACGGAGAGTTTGTGATCAAACACACACTTTTAGACGGAGAGTTTGTGATCAAACACACACTTTTAGACGGAGAGTTTGTGATCAAACACACTTTTAGACGGAGAGTTTGTGATCAAACACACTTTTAGACGGAGAGTTTGTGATCAAACACACACTTTTAGACGGAGAGTTTGTGATCAAACACACACTTTTAGACGGAGAGTTTGTGATCAAACACACACTTTTAGACGGAGAGTTTGTGATCAAACACACTTTTAGACGGAGAGTTTGTGATCAAACACACACTTTTAGACGGAGAGTTTGTGATCAAACACACACTTTTAGACGGAGAGTTTGTGATCAAACACACACTTTTAGACGGAGAGTTTGTGATCAAACACACACTTTTAGACGGAGAGTTTGTGATCAAACACACACTTTTAGACGGAGAGTTTGTGATCAAACACACACTTTAGACGGAGAGTTTGCGATCAAACACACACTTTTAGACGGAGAGTTTGTGATCAAACACACACTTTTAGACGGAGAGTTTGTGATCAAACACACACTTTTAGACGGAGAGTTTGTGATCAAACACACACTTTTAGAAGGAGAGTTTGTGATCAAACACACACTTTTAGACGGAGAGTTTGTGATCAAACACACTTTTAGACGGAGAGTTTGTGATCAAACACACACTTTTAGAGAGAGTTTGTGATCAAACACACACTTTTAGACGGAGAGTTTGTGATCAACACACACTTAGACGGAGAGTTTGTGATCAAACACACACTTTTAGACGGAGAGTTTGTGATCAAACACACACTTTTAGACGGAGAGTTTGTGATCAAACACACACTTTTAGATGGAGAGTTTGTGATCAAACACACACTTTTAGACGGAGAGTTTGTGATCGAACACACACTTTTAGACGGAGAGTTTGTGATCAAACACACACTTTTAGACGGAGAGTTTGTGTTCAAACACACACTTTTAGATGGAGAGTTTGTGATCAAACACACACTTTTAGACGGAGAGTTTGTGATCAAACACACACTTTTAGACGGAGAGTTTGTGTCTCTGGTGACGTAGCAGCAGCTAGCGGCGATGTATGATGACATAACAGTAACCAAGTGGCGTCTCGTTTCATAGGGGGATGTTTTCACCCCTAGCGCTCACCACTCGGTTTCAAGGGACAAGGGGAAGGGGTAAGACAGAGAAATGGGTTTCAACCTTAGTCCCTGGTATACTGCAATTCACTTTTTAATCAAGATCTTCAACTTCTCTACAGCCATTGTAAGAAAAAACAAAGTTCATAGAATTGGGGAAGGAGGTGGGCCCCAAAATAAATAAATAAATAAAAACAAAATAACCCGAAAGAAGTTTGACTGCTACACACACACAGTGTCCCAAGCCCCCCTCCCTTCATTGTATTCACTCCTTACAGTTATATTCTTTCAGAGCCCCCCTCCTCCTCCCCCTCAGATGGCAAAAACAAGTTCAAACTTGTGTTCAAATTTAATATTTATTCAAATCTCATCTGATTGGAAATCATTCATACAAGAAATTGCACATAACCCAATTACACTTTTCACCAAATTTTTTTAAGTAGATTTGGTTAAAAATCCAAAAAGTAAAATGCCATTTTCATTGTTAATTTGAGGAGCTACCTAGAACAAAGTATTTTATACAGTGAGATCATGGAAGATTTTCTATCAGAAATAATTCAATCCATCTGGTAAAAAGCATCACTTACAGAAAACAGTATAGTTATGCATCATTTACACATACAGATCTATTAAAATAAGAAACATTCTGTACTAAATCACTATAGTTAGCCAAGTCCATGACTGCCTGGAAGGACAATGATATGATCTATATTAAAGTCCCTGACATTATCTTTCAATAATAAAAATACAAGTAAAATATTCTTAAGACATCTATTCATTACACATATGGGAGAGTATTTTTGATTATTTTAAGTAAAAGTGAGGGTGGTATGGCTTTAGGAATATCACAATTTAGATTAAAAAAGCACCGAAACTCCATTCCTACATCGCCTGTGAAGTCTTTGGTTTATACTAAAATTCATTCACAACAGTTATATAAAATCGAATTATACACATACTAACACGTTAACAAAATTCACCAGTTTTGCTAACAGAATACTGTGATATCACAAATTCAATTCCATCAACACCACAAATCCAGATCTTTAGAGCTGGCAAATCCTGGATTTTCTCGAATCTTCCAGTAAACACCGTTCGTCACCCACACCTCTCTTCCAGCATGATCTAAGGTTTTTCTGATGAAAGACACATTTATATGCTTTTAAATAAGGTCTTTACAATTCCACTGTGATGGTATTAGTTCATAAATCATCTATGTTGAATATGCAGACATTCATGGCTTTTCTAAATATTTGTTATGTGGAGAATATATTCCATTAAAACGTGGTACTCTGGCACATTTAATTATTCTGAGGATTACAATTGAATTAATCTGAATGAATTGCCAGCAGATTTTAGAAGCAGAAATATGGAATAAATACTGGGACTCACTCAAAGAAACGTGGAACATGCTCTTCGCCCCTCTTGGTCATTGCCTTGCGTCTTTCACGTTGTTTCTCCTCTATTTTATCCTTGCGTTTATCGGCTTCTTCCACTTTGCCCTCTTCAAGAAGCCTGAAAGGAAAATAAACAGCTAATTCAAATACATTTTAGCAATCTCGATATATTCACTAGCTATGCTTTAGGCACTAAAACAATGCCATGCCAGTTAAATTTGACCAAAATGGCAAAACTGAAATGAGATACCAAGTACAATGAGTAAAACTTTACTCGATCTAAAAATTCAAATCCTCTCACCCACACGCTGTCCCAGATGTATAGACTGATTTTATTTAAATTAACAAATACTGAAGAAAAAAAGGTTTAGAAATGATAAATGATGCAGAAGAACGGAGGATTATTACGCTGTCATCACTCCTGATAATGAGATGATTTGCATTTTTGGGTTGAGTATCTCCAAGTATCTAATAGCGTAAAGTCAGTTGATTAATCTGCAATACAGATTAGTTCAACGGTTATAGACAGGTGATGCTGACACCAAACTTTACACGATGTACTGAAACGGTTTGGTACGAATGTGTACCGTTACACCCCTAGTTAGACATCATGTTTGTGCAGTACATCTGGCAAGCTTATAGTTTGCAACAATGATGAAATCAACTGAACTTGTTTTTAAATCAATTTTGTTTAGGGATGGACAACAGCGATGGATTAAAGTACTCGGTCGTGACGGTGATGATCGATCATGAAAACGATGATTGTGGGAAAAGCAGTGATTAGTTAAAGCAGCACCCTGAGCTCTGATTGTTTAGCGTGAAGCAGCATGCGGTTCAAAGTATAGACGTGAGAAGAGAAGCTTGGCTTTGAAGTCACGTAGTGATGTACATACATATCTGATTCATCTAATATAGGATGTGTTGGGATATTAACATTTATTTACATGCTGAATGCGCTGCATATTACCAGCGTTTAGTTTCATGCTCAACCAATGCCCGATATTGACTTATTTGAGACGGTCATATTGCTTTTAGATGTGTCTTTTTCAAAAATCCCAAAATAATTTTTGTCATATTTGTTCAACAGGCATACTTCAATTAAAATTGTTTTCATATGGCTTCGAAAACACGCAGGTGATTCTAGGAATCACTTGATAATATAGATGCAAATGTCATTGTTTATGGCAGATTTGTGCTATAAGTATTATAATGATAACTTTATAGAATGTGAAATCTATCAGTGATGGGCATTAGCGTCGCTACAAGTAATGATGCTACTAGTTTAACTACATCTCTCAGTGGCTGCTTTCTGAATCAAATAGCCTTTCAGTAACAAAGCTAGTTTTTTTATCAAGTAGTGTTGTAGCATCACCAAAAGTTAACGTTACATTATACAAAGCATTCTGAAGCTCAAGCTCACATCGGGAATATAACTTCTACAGATGACTGATCCTGGATCAGTGAAAGTGACGCCACAGCCACTAAAGTGTGTAACACCATTGGCTCCTCAAACCTCATTATTTCTCCCGCCTATCTCATCAATGAAGTGCGGTGCGCAGTTTAGAGCATCTCGGCTTGTTTGCTGTCTGAAGGAAAATAAAATAAAATACACTGTTGACTGAATAAGTACAGTATTCTCATTACTCAAGAAACACTATTTTTAAAGGCGAACGTTTTTTGTATTTGAGGAGCGGAGAAGAGCGTCAAAGTGTTGTATTTGTCGTCAAGTCACAGCCAAATATTTTGTGTGAAGCACTGAATCTTGTATAATATGACATTTTGGCCAAATAACAAAAAAACTAAGCACCCACATAACGACAGAAAACGTTATGACCTGCGAGTTCATGAAAATGTAAATGCGATACCCTTTGATGTGACTGAAAAAAAACTGGTCAAAAGCTTGGACTTGATTTTTGGCGAAATGTTCAAATTGATATGTAACGATGCAAATAAATGTAGCAAGGCCTATACATCTATATGGTAACATCATAAAATAAGATTTCATTAATGTTAGCTAATGTATTAACTAACATGAGCATACAATTAACATTACAGTAGGCCAGGCCTATTTATTCATCTTTGTTAATGAAAATACAGTCAATTATTAGTAGTTCATGTTAGTTCACAGTGCATTAACTAATGTTAACAAACTAGAGCTGCAACAACTAATCGATAAAATCGATTATGAAAATCATCAACAACAATTCTCATTATCGATTAGTCGGGTCTGTCCACAGTGCACGTCCAGCTTCAGCCGGTTGCTCAAATTACACTGAATAACGCATTTCTGTGTAGAAAACTCATCTAAAAATGGTGGAGGAAACAGAATGAGATGCCGCGGGAGAAGTACGTGATCCAAGCTGCCCAAAACATGATAATTCTGTATTTTGAGCTTTAAGTTAATGCATTAGTGTAAAGGCTTGCCCTGTCAGGCGCTGTGACACATGCGTGTGCGTCCTCAGTGCAAAAAACATTCAGTTTACGGTCATATCCTTATATATAAATGTCACAAATTCAGTATTTCCATTTTTGCATAAAGGTCCGTCCTGACAGCCTGTAATAAGTTTAAAATACTGAATGATCACCGGCGCGGCAGACAGACGGAAAACAGATGGAGACAATTAACAGGATCTTCAGCGCAAAAATATCCTCTGAAAGTTAATTTAAGGTTTAAAAGTCAAAATACAGTGTGAATATTTTATGAGAGTAGGAACTTTAAAGGGATAACAGCATGTAATTGTCTGAATATAAATATGAGACGCTCCATAACCGTCTTTTCCAGGATAAAGAAATGACAGTAAGACATGACTGTTATCAAAGTGAACGTGTTCCTGCAGAACATTCCTCACCTGTCTTTATTATCTTTATTATTATTTACATTTTTAAAAGAGATTTAAACTATATTCACTATATACAATGCTTAACAAATGTATTAAAACACATTTATGTAAGGTTTTTAACAAATGATGTAAGGTTTGTGCCACTGCTGCTCTAAACTAACAGCATTGGTGATTACCAAAGTCATGTTTTAGCTTTCTGTATCGGTTAGTCCTCCAAAATGCGTAAGCTCTTTAGTAACAGTAGTAGACTATTTCTAATACTATAATATAATTATTGCTGTTAATCTATGAAAGAAAGGCAGAACACTTTATAGTGTTTTTTTCAGATACCCAATTACAGTCAAAAAGTACATAAACAATGCAAGCAAGAATGCAAGCTGTTATGAGGCCATTTTTGTTATTATAAATACTAATTAGTTGTTTCTGTTTGTAATTTGCCCAATAAATGACAATAACATTTTTAGATTTTTTTTTTTTTGACAGATTCCTAAAATATTAGTTTTCTCTTTATGGCAGGTGGTCTAATAAATGAAGCCCTGTATGTTTTCATATCATTCTAGGTTTGTTTGAAGGACATTGAGCAGAATGTGGAACAGTGTGTTTTTGTCAATAAAATAATAGTATTTAATCCGATTAATCGAAAGAATAATCGACCAACTAATCGATTATCAAAATAATTGTTAGTTGCAGCCCTAAAACAAACAGCTTTATTTAACAGTCACTTTGGTGCATTTCTCGAATCATCCTTAATATTTGCATTTCTCAAAATAATTTGTACAAACAGCACCACACAATGGATGACCAGTAAAAGCCTTTAACATATTCTTTAACTCTTTAGTTCATCTCTTAAAAGTACGTATTTATGTCAATGAACAAATCCGTGGCATGAGAATGAAGTCCTTGTGTCATAGACAAGATCGTTAAAGTGCTTAGTCATGTTGTCAATATAACCGTGCACTTGCTTAGTATTACCTGATATAAACTATGGCAACAGTTTGGATGACTTAATTGATGTTCAACAAATGAAAAATTTTATAACATCGAAACAATAAAGCTAGTCTTATTGAATATCTCTTTTTACGAAAGCACTTTTTGTAAATAATATGATCACTGATAATAAACTAGATGTGCTCTGTTTGACAGAAACCTGGCTAAAACCAGATCTAAACGAGTCTACCCCCAAGATTAAGGTTATAAAAATGAGCCGTGTCCAAAAGGAAAAGGGGAGGTGTTGCTACAATTTGTAGAAATCTTCTCAGTATTTCTCAGAAGACAGGCTTTAAGTAGAACTCCTTTGAAGTAATAGTGCTTCATATATAACATTACGTTCACTGGCATATGCATCCTTTTGTGCATGCAAGCTGTAATTCTACATCTATGTTATGTTTCCAAGTTATCTATATTACATCATAGGAAGTATCATAGAACGGATTGCAGTTTATTGGCATAAAAACAACGTCACCTCAGGCAGCTATTCTTTTTTTTTAACATTGCTGCATCATAATCACAATCTAACATCTAATCATGTTTTCATGTCATATTAGCATTCATTTTCATAACAGTCTTTAGATTACGCAGTGTTGATTACTAATGTTAGGTTAACCCTGCCTGCTTTAAATGTTTGAAAATGATTAACAGTTGAAAACATTCGCTAGAAATTTAGAAAAGTAATCAAAAAGTAAATAAAATTATATTACTTTAAGTAACTGAAATAGTTACACAACTTATATATTACATTGTAAATGTAATAGTGTAATTTGTAATCTGTCCCCTAAATAAGGTTCAAGCTTATTTTTATTCGTCACATACTCAATTATACAGGATATAATCAGTCCTGAAATGTAAATCAGGACAGGTCCGCTCAATGGACCGTGCAAAAAAATGAAACCACACAAGAGAATATATATAAATAGGTAAAAATAAAATTAAAATAATAAGAAATATTAGTAAAAATAAGGAGTAACCTCCCAACAATGTTTGTAAGTACAAAATACAGTGCAAAAGGTCAAACAGATCTTGCTTTCTCTCTAATTACTGGCCACATACCTTTGGTCTGGACGAAAACGAGAGTCTGTCAGGGGCAATTTATCCTTTATGTCAGGCGTCAGGTCATTGAGCTCTCTGGCGTACTGGGAGAAGCCATAGTAGTCAAAGTAATCATCTGGTTGAGGATCTGTGAATTACGATATAAACAGACAATCTAATTCAACATCCAACTTAATGTAAATGGTTTAAGAACACTGTGTGCATGGTCACTTACTGGGCTTCCAAATGCATTGTGGGTTGGGAAGTGTATCACAGAAGATGCCTTCATGCCACGATCCCCCGAAGCGGTGACGCACTTTGCCAGACCGGTCAAGGACAGTACCCTGCACTTCATTCTTGCTGTTCTCGTCACCCCAGTAATGCGACTGGACAAATGATGATTACATTAGTGTTACATAAACTTCACATCTGATGAAAGTCATATACATCTGGTGATGAGTAGAGAATTAGATTTTTTTTAGGTGGAGTATCTCTTAAAAAATCCATTAGCATAAAGTCAGTTGATTAATCTGACGATCACTACGCCCAAACCAAAGATGAGTAATAAAATACGTCAAACATTAAAAAAACTTTTTACAATAATAAAAGTTAAGTTTAAGTTTACAGGTGCATCTAAAGAAAATTGAATATCATGAAAAAGGTCAATGTTTTTTGTCACTCATTTCAGAAAGTGAAACCCATATATTATATAGATTCATTAAACAGAGTGAACTATTTCAAGCCTTTATTTCTTGAAATTTTGATGATTATAACTTACAGATAATGAAAACCCAAAATTCAGTGTCTCAGACAAATTAGAATATTACATAAGATCAATAAAAAAAAGTATATTTTAAACCGAAATGTCAGGCTTTTGAAAAGTATGTTCATTTCTATGCACTCAATACTTGGTTGGGCCTCCTTTTGCATGAACTACTGTATCAATGCGGCGTGGCATGGAGTCGAATCAGTCTGTGACACTGCTCAGGTGTAATGAAGCCCAGGTTGCTTTGATAGCGACCTTCAGGTCATCTACATTGTTGGGTCTGGTGTCTCTCATCTAGATTCTCTATGGGGTTCAGGTCAGGCGAGTTTAATGGCAAACAATCACAGTAACACCATGGTCATTGAACCAGCTTTTGGTACCTTTGGCAGTGTGGGCAAGTCCAGCTGGAAAATGAAATCAGCATCTCCATAAAGCTTGTCAGCAGAAGGAAGCATGAAGTGCTCTACAATGTCCTGGTAGATGGCTGTATTGACTGTGGACTTCAGAAAACACAGTGGACCAACTCCAGCAGATGACACAGCAGCCCAAATCATCACTGACTGTGGAAACTTCACACTGGACTTCAAGAACATGGATTCTGTGTCTCTCCTCTCTTCCTCCAGACTCTGGGACCTTGATTTACAAATTAAATGCTAAATTTACTTTCATCTGAAAAGAGGACTTTGGAGCACTGAGCAACAGTCCAGTTCTTTTTCTCCTTAGCCCAGGTAAGATGCTTCTGACGATGTTTCTGGTTCAGAAGTGGTCTTGGTAGCTCTTTTCCTGAAGATGTCTGAGCGTGGTGACTCTTGATGCACTGACTCCAGCTTCAGTTCACTCCTTGTGAAGCTCTCCCAAGTGTTTGAATCGGCTTTGCTTGACAGTATTCTCAAGCTTGCGGTCATCCCTGATGCTTGAGCACATTTTCCTCTTTCCAGTCAACTTTGCATTTAATATGCTTTGATACAGCACTCCGTGAAGAGCCACACCTTTCTGTAAGTCAAGTCACCTTTATTTATAGTGCTTTTAACAATACGAATTGTGTCAAAACAACTGCACAATATCAAAATAGGAAAACAGTGTGTCACTAATGTAAAATGACAAGATTAAAATTACATTTTTCAGTTAAAGGCGTTTCATTATTGAATTCAGTGATGTCATCGTCCAGCTCAGTTCAGTTTAAATAGTATCTGTGAAATCAAGTCAGTGATATCGCTGGAAATGAAGTGTCCCCAACTAAGCAAGCCAGAGGAAACAACGGCAAGGAACCATTGTAATGACCCTCTGTGACTTACTCTCTTTGTGGAGGGTGTCAATCATTGTCTTCTGGACCACTGCCAAGTCAGCAGTGTTCCCCATTATTGCGGTTTCAAAGAACAAGAGATACTCAGAATTTATACTGTATGGATGGATTTTTGACTTTCATGAGCTGTAAGCTGAGATCAAACAACTACTCTACAACACAAATATTTGTCGACGATATTTTTTCGACGATAGTCAAACGAAGCTTTTACAAGTTTGGAACGACATGAGGGTAAGTGATTAATGACAAAACTGTATTTTTGGTGTGGAGTAACCCTTTATGTCATTAAGAATCCTTCAACAATCACGGTGAGTAATGGCTTCTCCTGTTTGCCACTTGCACTGCTTGCCATATGTTTGGTGTGGCCTTCTCCGTCGGCAGCAAGTAGTGATGTAATACAATTATGCAACGTATATATACACACTTTATCAGATGACATTGCATACATCCACTTCTAAATTCCCTCTGATTTGCAGCTTTCAGTAGTATCATGCATTAGCCAAAATCATGACAGCTCAACACATGCAAATATTTCCTAAAAACTCCAAGTGAAGTGATGCGAAAATATGATTGCGCCCGCTCCCTCCCACACCCCAGTCAGAGAAGATGCTGACAGTAAAGAGAATCTGCGGTTTATTTATGAAGACGGCGTCTATTTGAAATTGTGCCCAGCTGATTTCGGAGATGTAAGGTCCACGCGATAAGCATGCACTCACAGTGCTCATGTATCCCAATGAGAGCAGCCTAACCTCGGCTAGTCCTTCTGACATTTACCACTGGCTCGGATGTCTCTGTAGTGGTTAAACAAGATATAATGAATTTTGGGTAAATCCAACAGGCAGTCTTTGGTCTCATTAATCATTATTTGTTCTAGGTCATTTAATTTTGGCTGAGCACAAAGTTTGGTTTCATAACTTCATTTTGGCTGAGCACAAAGTTTGGTTTCATAACTTCATTTTGGCTGAGCACAAAGTTTGGTTTCATAACTTCATATATTTATAACTTATTAAAATGAAAATGAAGAGAGGTAATGATGTTTGATATAATATTTAGTTTCATTGTAATGCATGTACGTTCCCTTAACTACATTTCTGTGGCTATTAATAGCCTATGTTTAAATGAAAAGAGGCAGTGGTGTTTGATATATTTGAGGAACATTGCATTAGCCAAGACAGCTGACTGTCGTTATCAAGTACGCTGCTGTTCCATTTGCAGAATTAGCGGACTTGTGTCTTACCCCCAGATTTACACTCCTGAGTAGAACTTGCGAAGTCCATACTACCAAGGACGTAAGTCTAAATTTGCGTACTTAGTATTGAAAAAAAAAGTTCCTGGTACAAATTGTTCCAGGTAATTTTGGTGGAAAAGCGGCTAAAGCATCAGTGTCAGCGTCAGAGCTTGAAATACTGCGGTTTGACCAGTGTGGCGCTATAGCACAAGACTGTAGTTCAGCTCTCCTGGATGCAGTTCAAGAGAAGACACACACACAGCGCTTCAGAGCAAACGCAGCCTAAGCGGCGTTTGGATGAATATTACATGCAAGATTAAATAAAAATGACACTGAACATTTTCTAAAGACAGTGTTCCTTCAGAAATACAGTGATATAAAAACACCAGTGCCTCGTTTTGATTTTTAAACGTGCATTACATGCTCATGTTTACTCAATGAAGCTTTTTGGAAAATCGGTTAGTTTTGATATCATGGCAGGTCGCCACAAATCAATTTATGTTTGTGAAACCCATTCCGCAGCACAACAATCTGAGCCCAAATTCAATATTCATCACTTTAACTGCGTTTGTAGACGGTGCCACTAACCAGACCGATAAAGACAGACCGGAAGTATGGATGCAGCGATTAACCGGTTTTACAACTAACCGCGCTTTAAAACATCACGGTTAATTAATCGTAAAGGTACCGCTAAACCGAGTGTTTCTGTTGCACAGAACGGAACTGTTGCAGCTTGCCCAAAATGAAAACAAAGTTACACGAGCGGTGCACCAGCTTAAAATGCCGTGCTTATCAGAGACACAGAGGCTACTACACACACTAGATTAACTATGACAGAGGAACCAAACAGAGATCCTTTATTTCCACCAGAGAATCACTGAAGTAGATAGTGTGGGACCATTTTGGGTAAGTAAGCTGAGTGTACACCAAGTACACCAAGAATGACCAGGGCGTCTTTTAAATTTTGCAGTTAAAGAGTATACATAAGGGATAATACACGGCTAGCCAACCTGTTCTTGTTGTGAAAACTATTTTAATGCATGACTTGAAGGCAAGGACCACCTGATGCAAAGTTCGTTGGCTCTAGCACTCTGGCCGCTTCAGAACAGAGATGAAATAGTGCGGGGGGTGTGTGTGAGTGCGAGTGCGAGAGATGGCAGTTGCGTGTGTGAATTAGCCTACCTGTTAGCGCATCACTTCAAACAATGAAGATTTGAGTTTAGTTATTTAAACAGTCATTTTACACCCTATTTGCGGATTAATATAAATGTAGCAATCCAGTTTATAAGCTATTTTATTAATGAAAGTCGCTGGGCAGCGTTTACAACAAGTTTCTGTCCTCCTAAATGTTTGTGTGGGCAGCTCGATCTCACAAACCAAAATAATAGACATGATTTTCTCAGGTCATATGTAAAATCAGGTGAATAAAGATTATTAAGATGAATAACTATGGATGACAGTTGATTCCAATAATAGTTCAGTTTATTCCCCTCATGAGTAACAGTGTCCTCTGTGGGATAAATTTGTAATATTAATAATACTTAATTAGCATTGTGATTTATCATCCCTGTTATTCTTTTTTTCACCATCTTTCCAATTTCTGTACCTCAGGTCTAAAAGAAATGTAGAAATAATATACAAAGTTAAAACACCAAATACATTTCTAATATATTTCCAGGTGTTATTTTCATAAGGGAAATACTGACACGGATGTTTACAGAGCAGAGGACACCTTTTTTATTTCCAATAGGAGAGATGGACTTTTTTTTCTTTAGTATTATTATTTTGAGCTGTATTATTGGTTACGGTGTTATTTCTGTTTCAAAAGACAGCAATAATTAACACTTTAATATCTAAAGAGTGTTTATTTAATGTTATGTTATGAAATATATAAATGCATAATAGTGAAACTGTGATTATTCCTCAGACTACAATCGTACCAACAAATCCTATAATCGTTAGATCCCTAACCAGAAGTTAACTTCGGGCCAGGCGCGTGCACCCGATGGAAACAAGGCCAGGATTTTCATCAAGTAAAACCCTATTCATTTATTTTGTTAAACCAAATCCTATAGGATGCCCTCAGAACACTTATGGCACGAGTCATATACAATTATTCTTTGCTACGTCTGCATTTCTTCTAACGCTTGAAGCTGGTCACTGTTAACTTCCATTACATAGAGTGCAAGCTCCTTTTGTGGTCTGAATAAGAAAGCATTAAAACATCATCAGGGTGAGTAAATAATGACTGAATTTTCAATTTGGGGAGAACTACTCTTTTTAAGTGAAGAGAACACAAAAACAACTAAAACTCACTTTGACAAATGTGATCTTGCAAGTGCACTCGTCGTTGTTGAGGTTACGAATGACGACGTCCCCGTAGTGCTCGAGATATCTCTGCTGACTGAACACATTGTGGATGCAAGTGACCGCTTTATTCCACTCATAATGATCACTGTAGCTGAGGAAAGATCAGAAAAATAATCAGATACAGTGACTTGATAATTGTTGCTCAATTTAGGATAAAAAAAAATCATAATATTAAGTTAATTCAAAATATAACCGTTTTCTTGGGTCTTGGATGATACAGGCGTGGCCTTTAAGAATGCACACTTCTTTTGTTCAACACTGCAGCATGCAATTAGTCATGTGTGATCATGAGCACACTGCAGGCAGGCTTCTTAGAATTTAAATAATTTGTTGTGCATCAAAATCTCCACACGGTGGAGTCTAAAGTAGAGATTGACCGGAAATCAGTTCCCTTTCGATATTTCACTCGTACTGCGTTGGAGACGCTGTATGGTAAAAACTCAGTTTTCCTCTTCAACTGAAGCCTTATTTCAATCACGCAGTGTAACTGCACGTTCATTGGTTCGTGCAGGATTAAAAAACTAACCAACGGCTTGGCGGCGACGTGCGAGCCTATGGCTATGCAGCCTGCCATAGCCCAATAAAAGAGGAGGGGTGTCTGGCTATATAAGCGGCTGTGTCACCGCCGGATCTCAGATCTCTTCAGCGACGAAGACCCTTCCTCAATGACTCTTCGCTGACGCCGAGATCCGCCGTTGAAACGCCTCAGCAGCTGGATTGGACCTCTTGCAGTGGCCAGCTTGCGGATTCGGTCGATCCCCTGCCGCCGTCCGGCGAAGATCTAAAAGTGCCTCACTAAAAGAGCAAATTTCAGCGTGGTGTTGTTGCAAATGCTGCACCACCATTGTAAGACGTGCAGGACTCCTACACGCTGATGACACTCACGCTGAGTGTGTGTCATGCTTTGTTTGGGGAAATCTCTCTCTCTGAGTGTGTCATGCTTTGTGTGTCTTGCCTCTCTGCGCTTGCGGATAGCTTTCTTTTCAGAGAGCATCTCCGCACCTCGCGACCTCCGTAACATGAGCTCGTTTGGTGCGAGTGAAGGCGAAATGTATGAGCCTTTTTTCTGGCTGCATGGTCCAGCGCGGTGTCCATTTCGGAAATTTGTGAGGCGGCTGGCTGGTTTTCGCATCCACATTTGTAAGTTTTACAACTTGGATGTCCCTGCCCTGCAGAGTCCTTTATGCTTAATTAGCAATCTTCACTTGACCAACATTGTTCAATCCCTTCCTTCACTTGGTCTGTCCATACTATATGGACACCAGGTATTAACTTATGGGACAACGCCCAGGCCACGGATGACCCTCAGGGCTCAGCCCGTGCTTGGTGTATTCTATTCACTCCCCTGGGTCTAATCTGGTCACCTTTATTTATATAACGCTTTTAACAATACAGATTGTGTCAAAGCACTTAACAGTATCAAATTGGAGGATAGAGTGTCAGTAATGTATAATAATAATATTAAAAACTCAATTTTCAGTTAAAGACATCTCATTATTGAATTCAGAGAAGTAATTGTCTAACTTATTTTAGTTTAAATGATATCTGTGAAATCAAATTCACGATAATTGCTATAAATGAAGTCTCCCCAACTGATCCCACGTGAGTCTTGGTTTGGAGTCGTTCCACGTCATAGCACGGCGTGACAGTACTAGTTCCCATACAGCGCCTCCGATGCAGTACGAGTGAAATATCGAAAGGGAACGTACTCCGTTACTATCGTAACCTCGGTTCCCTGAGATATGGGAATGAGTACTGCGTTCCTGGCCATGCTGTGAGCTGCACGCCTCAGTCACTGCTTTAGAAGAAATCTGAGACGTGGCGGCGAAGCGGCCGCTTATATAGACAGACGTCCCTCCTATTTTGGCGGGCTGCAGAGCCATAGGCTCGCGCGCCGCCGCCATGCATTGGTTCGTTTTTTAAATCCTGCAAGAACCAATGGACGTGCAGCTACACTGCGTGATTGAAAACAGGCTTCGGTTGAAGAGGAAAAAGGAGTTTTTCCCCCATACAGCGTCTCCGACGCAGTACTCGTTCCCAAATCTCAGGGAACCTAGGTTACGATAGTAACAGAGTATGCTTTCCTGATATTTAAGCCTTAGATAAGCAACCTAAGATCTGTAAGCTAACCATTTTAAAAAAAATACGTTAATGTAAATTCTTATAGCCTATACTCATTTAAACATCCCCATTCAGTAGTTTGCACACTACACCTGTGTGTAATCATAGATGTCTTGTTACATTTTTATTACCGTTCTGTGCCCATCAGCCGCTGTTTCCAACACTTAATCAAGCCACTCTTTAAAACAGGTTTTATTTCATGTCATTGCGTTGGCTCTCGTGTTCATCAACAACCATTAAAGTATTCGATTTCTACAGCGACTCATTTGGCACACATCATTCTCTTTCTATAAAACCTGTAAACGGCATTCACCAGTTCTAACTCCATAGCGACACCAACTGTATCGCGCTTTGCAATTATTTCGCATTTATTAAACTTAATTATGCATTTATTAAGATTAACAGTGATTCTTAGACGTCGCTGATTGGTCATTGTGTTCACTCGCTCAACAGATATGACTGTGATTGGCATCAATGATCACCACTTCTTACTTCTGACAAGTTCTTTTATGTTGGTACTTTTGACAACACTGATTCCTACTGGCCGTGCTACTGTGTGCCCATGTGTGATCCTTTCCATTTAATGTGCATTTTAAATGGCTTCATCTGGATATAAAGCTCAACACTGAATGAAAATGAACATCCAAAACACTTAACATCTCTACATAATTTTAAGTTACATGAAATGATTTGATTCTCAACTGTGTAGAGAGTTCAGTTGAATCATACTCACTTTGGCAGAGTAACATTAACCATTCCGGTTGAAACGATTTCCACTGACTTCCCCCAGAACTTATACTTCCATCTCTGGTCTGAAAATGTAAAATGACTGAATGAATGAACAAAGAATAAAATGCATATATCTAAAAACAGGTATTTGAGCTGTGTGATTTCCTTTGGTAGTATCATTCTTTTAAAGTAAGGAATGGCTTATGTGCAGGGTCTCAAAAACATTCCTTGTCAATGTTGGAATGACACTGTACTGTCAAATATCATGTAATGTATAATTATTTGACATATTTTGGATTTAAAAAATCTTTGAGAATGAGTGGCAAAACACTATTATATTGACGAGGAGTCAGCATCTCATATATATATCTGAGCCTCTGTGGCCTTGTAAGATGATGCTGTAATTTCTGCTTAATTATTAATGACAGAACATTGCGCTAGCCTGTGACCGTCTCTTTAAACTGAGAACTCATGTACGGTTGTTGACCGGACCAATGACCATTGGGAAAAGCCATTGAATTCTTGAACTGAATTCTTAAAAAGCAAACCTTATGACACGTTCCAGTGGTATGGAGATATGGAACCAACTTACTATGAATGAACAAATGACTGGCTCGACTGTCAGGTCCAGACCCTAATTCACTTTGAGGCTTGCTTGACAGGGCAGGCAAAAATCTGAACACATCCCGTGGCACAGCATTTCATTTCGATTAGACACTCAACCCAGTTTGTGGCTCCTCTCTTCACAGTTGTTAGAGGTGTGGTCTCTCAGTGAGCACAGGCTGAAAAAACCCATTGTGCCTAGAGAATGCAAAACACTTGCAAGATGCAAACAGGATTGGACCAGCCAAATGCTGTATTTATAGCACACACAAAACGAGCCGCTATTAAACTATGACTGTCCAAGCAAGAACTGGTAGTGTTATTTTTTTTGCCATAGACAACAAATGCACCACTGGAAAGCCAGTGTGCAGTACTCGACAACGGGGATCGGTCACTTTATTTTAAGGTCCACTTCTCACCATTTATAAAACAACAACCTATGATTTTTGCCTCAAACTCCAAATGTTCTGCTTATTAGCTAGTACTGTAATTGTTAAGTTTAGCTATTGGGTAGGATTGGGGATTTAGAATATGGTCATGCAGAATATATGCTTTATAAACACCAATAAAGAGGCACCGATTGACCGGCCAGTGATCAGAATCGGCCCATTTTTTACTTTTTGCTCCATTTCGCTGACGAAAATAGTTGCGATCAAAGCCACAGCAGAACTGTTGTGTGTCTCTGAGCAACACACAGCGGTGTGTGTTTGGTTACTGAGCGAATCCACGTTTTTTTAATGAATCGAGTGAGTCAATTGATTCAGTGGCCCATTCATAAGGACAGACAATTGACTCGTTTCTGAATGAATCAACCGTTTGAATGAATTATTAAAGGACTCGCTTATTAAAACAGACATTTGCTGCCACCTACTGGTGGTTTAGTTATAATTAAAAGTATCATTGCATTTTTTCAACATATATTTGTATGTTTAAAAAAATATGCAAAACATTAAATCTTTATTTATGCATTTGAAACATTGCAGTGTAAATGTAATTACGGCACCTCAGCTTCATCAAACTGTGTAAATGCATCTAACACCGCTTCAGATGCAGCTTCTGTTTCCTCAGCAGTGGAAAGATAGAGTTTGTTAATACTAACTTCATTTGAATGGTAACAACTCTACAGTTTCTTATGATTAACATGACATACCTAGCTCTGCAGGATCTACTCTGCACTTGGCACAAAATAATAAATGAAGAGCCATCTGGAACAGCACAGACTCTGCAGATAGAGTCTTGAAGTGGTTATCAAGAGGGTCATTTCCTTGACAATTGCTGCTAGGGTGAAGGCTGAGGGCTGACCCAAAAATACACCAAAAGCCATCGGAAACAACACTGCTTGGCATCAAAAGGCGTTTCGCTACTTAACACCTTCATTAACTACTTATTGGGTATCTCCGTTTTTAATTAAATATTAAATGTAACATCCCACATGAATAATTCATAAATATTTCTTTACCTTGCCAAAAGCTGAAGTTCTCAGACTCTGCATGGCAGGCAGACAGAGGTGGGTGATGACTGACCTAGAAAAAAAACAACAACATTGGTTAAAATGCTATTATTTCAAATACAGTCCTTCATATTGTATGTCCTCTATATTAAGTGTTCATACCTGCTCTGCGATATAACGGAAACCACGTTCCTCCCGCACATTCTCATATGTTTCCCCTAGAACAGGGTTAAAGGGTTTGTAACCATTACGCCAGCTGGCCCAGGCATAGCCTGAAATAGAGAACACAGCCACATAAACCTGAAAGAGACAGGAGAAAAAGCAAATTACAAATAATACCTCAGACTAATTACACATCATAGATTTTAAAAGCTTTTCAATTACTTGTAAAGCCCTGAATGGTTTAGCTCCTCAGTACTTGAGCGAGCTATTATCACATTATAGTCCTCCACATCAGCTGCGTTCTCAAAACTCTACAATCTAACACAGACACACTCTATCAGTTTAAATCTAGATTAAAGACCCATCTCTTTAACCTGGCAAACACATAACACACTCATACCACTTCCAATATTCAAACCCGTTGTAAGGCTGCATTCATTAGGTCAACCGGAACCGGGAACACTTCCCATAACACCCGATGTACTTGTTACATAAGAAGAATGGCATCTACGCTAATATTAGTCCGTTTCTTATTCCGAGGTCACCGTAGCCACCCGATCCGGTCCGTATCCAGATCAGATGGTGGATCAGCACCTGGAGACGACCTCTACAGCTCTGAACGTCAGTGGAGACCAGGACACCTAGATGAGCCTGAGAGACAGATGCCCAGTGAGGACCTCGTCACCTAGACAGCCATCGGGAAAAGACCCCTGGAACCAGTGGAGCTCTTACAATCTGAACAAACTACTGGTTCGTCTGGCCAGAGGGGAACTGACCCCCCGACTGAGCCTGGTTTCTCCCAAGGTTTTTTTCTCCGTTCTGTCACCGATGGAGTTTAGGTTCCTCTGGCTTGCTTAGTTGGGGACACTTCATTTCCAGCGATATCGTTGACTTTATTTCCAATCACTAAATTCAATAATGAAATGCCTTTAACTGAAAATCGAGTGTTTAATCTAGTCATTTTACATATTTTTTTTTGCGGTTTATTAATTTTTCAAACAGGTTTAGACAACATTGTTCAAACAATTACAGAATTATGTATTTTCTTTCCCCACCCTGTTCCACAATTAACAGAAACTTAAATTAACAAAAAGTGGAAGAAATAATAAATAACCAAACCACCATATAAATTAGATGAATACATTTACAATATTAACAGTGCTTCCTAAAAATATTTAAATGTATCCTGCTATTTTCCAATCAAACTTATGAAAGTCAATTGTTACAAAAAAGGAGGGGGTCACTCCAATAGTCTGTGTAGATATACAAGTAAGCATGACAAAGTATATTAAAGTCAAATGGCCTTTCTAAAACTTTAGTCCTTTTAATTATTTAGAAGGTAGGGTCTTCATCTTTTCAAAATATGTAATCATAGGTTTCCAAATTGTATCAAATGTGGGGATGGATCCTTTATTTTTTTCTAATTTTAAATATGATATCAAAATCACAAATCCACAATTTTTGATTTCCATACCAACAATATTGTCCTTGCTAATAGTGAAGCAAATGCAAAGACATTTTCCATATTGTTAGTCAAAGATATTCCATGTTCTGGCACTCCAAAGATAGCAATTTCTACACAGGGTGTTATATTTCAGTTAAAAGCTTCATTTAGAGTTTTAAATACAAGTGTTCAGTAGTTTTTCAGATTTTAACAGGACCAAAACATATGAATAAGCTCAGATTTATCGCTTTTGCGGCGATCACATCTGTCATCAGCGTTTGGATATATTTTTGAAAGTCTAATATGTTCGGTGAAGTATCTTAAATTGTATATGACTAAGCCGTGCACAGGTGGTTGATCAATTTACTCTTTTTAGGGCATCATCCCATATTTAATAAATTACAGAGTCTATATCTTTGGTCCACTTTTCTTTATTTTTTTTAATTGTACAATATAATTGTCTGCAAGTAAAACCTCAATGCAGAAATGTGAACTTTGGGGGTTACAGGACTCTGCTAAATTTGATCCTTTAGCTAGGTAGTGGTAGGTTAGGAAAGGTTAGATTGTTAGAAAGGTTAGAAAGTTAGATTGCGCTAGCTGAAAATTCTGTATAAGGTCGTTGAAACTAGCGAAAGTGTTATCGATGAGAAAAATCACTGCATTTAGCCTATCCAATACTCTGCCGTTGTACGTATACTGAATTTTTTTTATTTGTATGCATTGAAATCTAGTAGATATGAGATGATTTTATGAATTAATGAAGTTAACATTGTCCCAATTTGGGGCATAAACAAACAAACATACCAGGACAACAGGAATTTGAAACTGATATCCAGTCACGATAACAAAGCTTCCTTGGGGATCAGAAACCGTTAGATGCATTAAACTGGACTTTCTTATTAATTATAATTGTTGCTCCTCTTGTTTAACTGTTGAATGAGAATGAAAAATCTGTCCAATCCATGGTTTTCTAAGTTTTACCTGATCTATTTGTAAATGTGTTTCTTGCAGAAACGCTATATCCGTTTAGATTTTTTTGAGATGAGCGAAAATACGGTTTATTTATTTAGTCCATTCATACCCTTAACGTTCCAGGTAATAAGACGAATTGAAGACCATCCTTCTTTCTTAAGCATGTCACACATCAGTCAATACTTTTAGAAGAGTAGATGAAGACTATATTTTCACAGGTACAAGTGAGTGGTGTAAAAATAAAGTGCCCCACAACGCCTCTTCCAATATTTGTCTTGAGAACGGAGACAATTGGCAGGTCCCCATACACATACTCCCAGTTATCCCTCAAATAACTCAGAACCATTTCTATCAACGGGTGGTATCCCAATCCACTATAACATTTTCTACATCAATAACTTTACAGAATTGTACTTCTACTACTACTTTTACTAGAGTTCCTGTGGCTCAGTGGTAGAGCATTGCGTTAGCAGCGCAAAAGGTTGTGGGTTCAATTCCCAATTATCCTCGTAGATAGCAGGTAATGTTCTCCACTTAAAGATAAGTTAAGATATTCTGGCTGTCCTTAGGCATTGACCCGTTGGTCGTAGTACTGTTTCACCTCATCGGGTGAATTGAATATGAAAGTTTGTTCTTCGAATGTCACTCAAGCGAGCTGGGTAAAGCAGCTGGAATCGTATTCCTTTTTGGTTAAGTGATTGTTTTATGCCATTGTACATAGCGCGTTTCTTTGACAGGGCAACGCTGAGATCCGGATATATTCTGACTGCGTTCCCCTTGTACTGGATCTCATGACTCCTTGACTATCGAAGTAACCTCTCTTTGTCTTGGAACCGGGGGAAGTAAACCACAAATGGACGTGATTTTCGTCCAACTGACGGTTTTTGACCGGGCAATCGGTGAGCTCTCTCCAGTATAGGTGGTTCTTCTACTGGAGCAGTCCACCTCCTTCAGCATTTCGGAAACGAACTTATCAGGATCTTTATTTTTTCACTCCCTTATGGAATATTAACAATCCTCAAATTGGATCTGCGGGATCCGTTTTCCAGGTCTCCAATGTGGTCAAGCTAGGATGAGTTTTGTGTTTGCAGAGTTTTGATAACTTACTACCACCATCAGCTTTTCAAATTTTCCCCGACTCGGGATTCCATCGACACCAAACGGCCTTGAAAGTCATCCACTGTTTCTCGTAATACATCTATCGAACTTTGCAAAGGACCAATTCATTCTTGAAATCAAACCACAAATGTCTTCTCGGATACCATTTCTTTGTTTTGTTATTTCAGAAACGAATTGGTCCATGGAGACCAGTTCAATAAATCTCCATAGCGGATTGTTTCTCTGCATTAGATGAGGGAGCCATGGCTACTAATTTAGCCTCTATGCTAACAGTTGATCTCGTCGTCGGCGGAGCTGAAGAGTGAGCTTGGTTTTTTTTTTTTTAAGTTGCTCACAGTTCTGTGATGTCTTAAGTAACTATTATGGGGATTGTTGATCTTATGTCATACGAGAGTTATACATGCTTTTATCTCATCTCGACTAGACTACTGCAATTCAATGTATATTGGTATTAACCAATCGTATATGAATCGTCTCCAAACAGTACAAAATGCAGCTGCCAGACTTCTGACTGGCACTCGCAAATATGAACATATTACCCCTGTCCTACTCTCTTTGCACTGGCTCCCAGTCCATTTTAAAATAGAGTTTACAATTTTATTTTTTGTTTTTAAGGTTTTGAATGGACTGGTACCTTCATATCTTTCTGAGCTTACGCAGTCCAGGTAGATGTTTAAGGTCATCGAATCAGAAACTTTTATTGGTCTCTAAATCTAGGCTGAAGAAAAAAGGTGACCGGGCTTTTGCCATCGCCGGCCCTAAACTGTGGAACAGCCTTCCAGTCTCTATTAGAACGATTCCAACAGAATCACTTTTTAAAACAAGGCTTAAAGCCTACCTCGTCGAGAGAGCTTTTGATGCATGAGCCAACAGGAGTTTATTATTTGTTTGTTTTTGTTTTTACAATTTTTATGTATTTTGAATCTTTCTAAACTATATTGTTCAGCACAATGGTCAACCAGTGTTGTTTTATTGTGCTTTACAAATAAACAAATAAATAAAATAAAAACATTTATTATGTCTTAATTTTTTTAACTTAAAGGATGGATCAGGAGCCCCCATTCTCTAGTTGTTCACTCCATTGCTATACCAGAAGTCTGTCATTTTACATTGACACTATTTTCCTATTTTGATATTGTGAAGTTGATTTGACACTATTTTCACATGGTCTATTTAGTATATTATTTGTATTATCCGTGTCTTGTCTTGTCACTGTCATTCTGTCGCACTGTGGAGCTTCTGTCACCAAAACAAATTCCTTGTATGTGTAAACATTGTTGAACCTGAGTGAACAGATCCACATTACTATAGACTCTCACATGCCGAAAGAACACGAAGATTATTTTCTTGGACATGTGAGAGTCGTAAAATTGACCAAGCCTAATGACGCCTCCCTGATTAGATGACAATCGTCTTATCTCATGAGACCCATAAAAACAATATTTGAGGATAACATCTGGATGTACTTAAGAACAGAACTTTAATGTTCCTGACTGGCTTACCATAAGTAAACTGGAATAAACGTCAGTACAAAGAGCGTTGGATCTGGACACTTTCCAGCCTCAGACACTCCCGGAATCTCGTGAGCACTTAACGCATAATTCAATGATTTTAATCAACGATGGAAGACTTTTACGAGGAGACTCCGAGCTTGGAGCTCCACAGATACACATCCAAAGTGACTTCCTGACCCCCGTAAAACCCCTTTCGTTCTCCATCCATTCCAAGAGAAATGCACCATTTTCTCTTTGACAGAACAAAGAGACTGAAACTCGCATAAAGGATTTCCAGAGACAACCAATAATTGCTGCTGCTATTAAAGCAATATACTCAAGAGTCAATCCATATTAAGGTTGTATTTTAGGTCTTATAGAAGCGTGCTGTCTTATTGGGACCAATGGTATTTTTAAATCTTTACTAGTGATGCACCGATCATGATTTTTCGTGGCCGATTCCGATTCCGATTTTTTTCGAGCAAACTGGCCGATTCCGATACCGAATTTTTTTTCCTTTAAGCAACCAACAAGAAATAATGAAAGATTCTAACACAAATAAAGTGGTTATATAGTGAATATAGATTTTATTTAACATGTATAATATTTAATTGTTTAAAAAATATATATATTTAAGAAAAAAGTTGCCCCCCAAATTCATGTCTGTGGTGTTTCAACAATGGATGTCACCCCTTTAAGAAAAGGGAGAATTCTATTTGGACTACTTCCTGTGTGTAAGGGTCACTGCAGGTGCTGGTTGATCTGAGGGGTGCATGGGGAGTACATTCTTTCTTATACATCTTGAAGCTAGCTAAATCTCTGACAATTTCATGTGTTGTCATTAGTGTGGTGTTATGTTGATAACTTGCAGATCTGGCATATTTTGATAAAAAAATATATAAATACATACTTGTTGATATTTCCAAAATGTCCCCTGATCTTGAAATCATCATGATGGTAGCCTCCATTTTAGAAAAGTCTAAGCTGATTTGTATGTGGTGTTACTGTCTCTGGTGTTAATGTATTTTCTGGTAACACAGAGCCTTTAGTAACTTGCATTATAATCCATTTATTTTAATGGATATAGCATATTAAACTCATTTTTAAATGCCTATCAATATATTTTATTAGAAAAAATAAACAAGCATCTTTACAAGTTCTGCCTCTGGACCAAGATGGTTTTTAAATTGGGTTGAAACTACATAAAACTGGCCTTAAATGAAAACATTAACAGTAACCATGTGAAATGAAAGGCAACATTTGCATAGTTACAATCTAAACAACACAACCAACACACATTCAACAGTCCAAACAAAGATGTTACTTAATCAACATTTGTTGTCATTTTTAAAATTGGTGTAAAGAAAAAAGGTATTTACCAGTGAAACTAAATAAAACCAAAGTAGGCTATATAAATAAATTATTCCAAAATGTTAAATCAAATAATGTTTAGTGCAACGAGCAAAAACAAAGATGCTACAGCTCGTGCTTGTTAAATCGAATTAAGTCAATGTAATTTTAAGGTAAAATAAAAATAATAATCTTGTACAGAACTGTTTATACGTTTGAACGTTTTATTCTTTACAAAAGTAGCATTTCAGCTTTGTCACAAGTTGGTCTGTTTCTTTTCTCATCCAACACGTGAGAAGCTGCGCTGAACAACTGTTCACGGTCTATTCTTGTGCAGGGCGTGGACAGATACGCCGCGCAAATTCTAGTGATGGGAAGTTCGGATCATTTTACCGACTGGACCTTTGAGTCTCGTTTAAGATGAACGAACGACTCGAAAAACCCGAAGACTCAAAAAGTGAACTAATCAATTATCTTTCCGGCTCATACTGCATTAGTCACGCGATGAACGAACGACTCGAAAAACCCGAAGACTCGAAACAGGTGAACTAATTCCAGTACAGAACCTTTAGGATGGTGCGCATGTGCGACTGAACGAATCACTGCCCGAAACGACTCGTTCTCCTCGAGTCTCATTAAAGATTCGTTCAAAATGAATGAATCGTTCAAGACCGACCCATCACTAGCAACTTCAGCTAGAGCAGCAAAGGAAAGCGGCTCTTATTTGTGTGCCAGTAATGTTACACCAACGGCTGTTCGCTTCATTGTATCTGTTTTTCTGTGTTTGTTGTGCTCCTGCCGAATGTCTTCCACACAAATGACATGTTCACACTTTCGGAAAAATCGGCCAAAAGACAAAACCGCCGGTTGCCGATCGCGCATTATAAGCAAAACCGCCGGTTCCGATCTTTGGCCGGTCAACCGGTGCATCCCTAATCTTTACCGTATAATTTTTACCAGTAAAAACAAGTGTTTTGTTTCATAAGATTCGTCATGATAAATACAAATCAGTGGTGCAACAGATCAGTGATATTATAAACGGGTAAGCATGTGATAACACTTCACATAAGTCTTACATTTCTATAGCTTCTCCACATGGAAGATCACAGATTAGGTTAAGTCTGTCCAAAAGAAACAGAATGGGCGGGGCTTCGCCCTACACAGACAATTTGATTGGATGAAACAGCGAATGGGATGGACTGAAATCATCCGATAAAAACAGACACCCAGCTTCTGCGCCCTGCTCTAAAACTTTGGCGTCGTCACTGATCGCACGGCGATCGCGCTCACCGCCTTACCATCAGGTGGACCATCTAAAGAACTCAGCAGGTTTCCCAGCCAGGAAAGGCAACGAAACGGAGATCAGAGCAACTGAAAAGCAAGCAAACAAAACAAATCTCTATTGTTGCTGGAAACTGGTGAATTGATCTGTATGCAGTAAAGATAGCGAAGGCTCTGCTTGTGATCTACCTCCCGTTGAAGTTACGAGATGGCAAAAGAGTGCTAGACTTAAACTTTCCTCAAACCACAAAACTCCTGACGTGTGTGTGCGCGTTTTAGTACGTTTAGTCCATGTATCGAAGAATAACACTTAGCAAATAAACCTCCGTTTCATTTATAAAGAATGGTGTCTTGTGCTGTGTGATTTTCAAGTTTGAAACTATTTGCCAAATATTGCGTTACTTAGCTCAAAAATATATAAAGTATTATTTTGTTTTATCATTGGCCACGAAGATAAACAAAATTGTTAAAGGTATTGATTTTATCGGTCGCTGGACGAGTTGTTAATAATGTATAAATCATAAGTTTTGGATTAATATCAACTCAATCAAATCAATATTGAATCTTTAATAAATGATAGCTCAAAATTACTTCCAACATACCTGGCAATAAAGCTCATTCTGATTCAGATTACACAGGATCCAGTGAACCATCACTTCTACTACAAAATACTTTTGTAAATAATATTCCTGACTCAATTCCTAGCAAATCCACCAACTCAGAAAAACTTAATATTGTAACAAACTATAAATGATCTATTCTAGCCCTTTAGATACAATTGCTCCTTTCGCTTAAAGAAGATTAAGGAAAACATTCGGTCACTGTGGTATGAGCATAAGAGAGCGGCCTGAAGGATGAAGTGCAGCTGGAAGAAAACAAAACAAAAGGGTATTTCATATTGCATGGTGGGAAAATACTTCTACTTATAGAAAAGCTCAAAAATTGCTTGATCTGCTTACTTTTCATCTCTTTTAGAAAAAAACACAAACCCAGGCATTTATTCAATACAGTGGCTAAATTAATGAAAAATAAACCATCAACAGATGCAGACATTTCCCAACAGCACAGCAGTAATGACTTTATGTACTTCTTTACTTCCAAATACAATTCGAACCATGCAGCCACCAGCAACATTATCACATCAGATAGTGCACTACAGGGCATTGTTTGAGGAAGTAGATGTGTTTTGTTACTAAATGTTTCATTAGAATACTGGTGTTGCCTCCTTTGTTCACTATTTGAGTTAAGGCTTACACCCTGCATTTGTATTTCCTTATCCCTGGGAAAGCGATTCAGATTTTTGTTAACCAAGATAACTTGTGTATTAAAGCATGAATTGCACATAAATATTGAATTGTTGATATTTATTGAATGATACCAAGATGGCGCCGAGGATGGCAGCCGTGTTGCGTGCTCGGGAAAACTTTGCAGTTTTCGTATGTTTTATTTGTTTTTGTAGATGTTGTTAGCATAACTGTCTCGATAGAGACACGCTTTTGAACATTGGTTCCTCCGTCGCATAGCATAAACGGACTTTGAGTTTCTGAATGCGGTGGACTGTTCACAGACACGGCATCTGAGCCCTTTGTGGGTTCTGAGCGATCGAGAAACGCCGCCGCCGGCAGGAAAAAGCGAGCTGGCGTTCTCGTCAGACTGAGGCGCCGTGCTTTCCGACCTCCTCTTCCAACCATTTTACTGGCCAACGTTCAGTCACTGGATAACAAACTCTGTGAACTGCGGGCGCGGATCTCATACCAACGAGAAACAAGGGACTGCTGTGTTATTTGCCTCACAGAAACCTGGATGTCTGCTATTGTTCCAGACTCAGCCATCGAGCTCACGGGCTTCTCCGTGCACCGCTCGGATAGAACAAAGGAGCTCACAGGGAAAAGCAGAGGCGGGGGTGTTTGCTTCTATATCAACAACTCATGGTGTGATGAAAGGAACATACACTCTATTAAATCCTTCTGCTCCCCTGATCTGGAATTTCATCGCTTCTGTGTCGACCGTTCTGGCTACCGAGGAATTTACAGCCATCATAATCACGGCTGTTTATATCCCCCAAGCCAACACAGACCAGGCACTCAAGGAACTGTACAGGAATATAAGTGAGCAGGAAACCACGCACCCAGATGCAGCTTTTATTATCACGGGGGACTTTAATAAAGCCAACTTCAGAACAATAGCTCCAAAATACTTTCAACACATCACCATCAACACGCGTGGAGATCGTACACTCGACCATTGTTACACCCCCTTCCGGGACGCATACAAGTCCCTCTCCCGCCCACCTTTCGGCAAATCGGATCACTCTTCCGTTCTGCTCCTGCCTGCTTATAGGCAGAAACTGAAACGTGAAGCACCCGCTCTCAGGACAATCCAATGTTGGTCAGACCAATCGGATGCTATACTACAGGTCTGTTTTCATCACGTGGACTGGGACATGTTCCGGGCAGCGTCTGATGACGACATAGAGGCGTATTCAGATACGGTCACGTGTTTCATCAGGAAGTGTATAGAAGACATAGTTCCGACAAAAACAATCCGTATCTACCCCAACCAAAAACCGTGGATTAACAGCGATGTTCGATCAGCCTTGTCAGCGCGGATATCTGCCTTTAAATCCGGAAACACTGACGATCGGAAACAAGCCAGTTACGATCTCAGGAGATCCATCAAAGCAGCCAAACGAACTTATAAAAACAAAGTTGAAGAACACTTCAACAACAATAACCAAGAAGCATGTGGCAGGGCATTAACAACATCACAGGCTTTAAAGGAAATAAACCAGCTACTGTGAACATTGCCGCCTCTCTACCGGACGAGCTCAACACCTTTTATGCTCGGTTCGAGGCTGATAACACCGCACACAGAGGCGCTGCACGGCTGCTGCAGAAGAGGTCAGTCCACTCACGCTTTCTGTCGCGGAGTAACCCGATCCTTCAAAGCGGGTGAACATCCGTAAAGCCGTAGGCCCAGATGGTATACCAGGCCGTGTGCTCAAAGCATGCGCTTTCCAGCTAGCTGGGGTTTTACAGATATTTTCAATCTGTCCCTCTCTCTGTCTGTGGTTCCCTCGTGCTTCAAAAATCCATCATTGTGCCCATACCAAAGAAAAATAAAATCACATGCTTGAATGACTGGAGGCCCGTTGCTCTGACCCCCATCTTCAGCAAGTGTTTTGAGAAGCTTGTCAGAGACTACATCTGCTCTGTGCTGCCTGCTTCACTGGACCCACTACAATTTGCATACCGCAGTAACCGTTCCACAGGCGATGCTATTGCCTTCACCCTGCACACTGCTCTCTCCCACCTGGAAAATAAGAACACCTATGTGAGGATGCTGTTTGTGGATTATAGTTCGGCATTTAACACCATAGTGCCTGCCACACTGGTTGCGCTCCAGACTCTAGGACTGAACAGATCTCTGTGCAGCTGGATCCTGGACTTCCTGACAGGCAGAAGTCAGGTGGTCAGAATGGGCAACAACACATCATCTCCCTGATCCTCAACACTGGTGCACCGCAGGGTTGCGTCCTCAGCCCACTCCTGTACTCCCTGTACACACGACTGTACAGCAACACACAGCTCCAATGTCATCGTCAAATTTGCTGATGACAGCGGTGATAGGCCTGATCACCGACAACGATGAGACGGCCTACAGAGAGGTGTACCCTGACTAAATGGTGTCAGGAGAACCACCTCTCACTCAACATCGACAAGACCAAGGAGCTGGTGGTGGATTACAGGAGACAGAGCAGAGAACACACACCCATCACCATCGACAAGACACCTGTGGAGCGGGTGACCAGCTTTAAGTTCCTCGGCGTTCACATCACTGAGGATCTCACATGGTCTGCTCACACAGATGCAGTGCTGAAGAAGGCACATCAGCGTCTCTTCTTCCTGAGACGGCTGAGGAAGTTTGGAGCGAGCCCCAGAATCCTCAGGATCCTTCTACACCTGCACTGTGGAGCATCCTGACCGGCTGTATCACCGCCTGGTTTGGAAACAGCACCGCTGGCAACCGCGTGAGGGCTCTGCAAAGGGTCGTGCGAACTGCCCGCCACATTGTTGGAGGTGAGCTTCCCTCCCTCCAGGATATCTACACCAGGCGGTGTACAAGGAAAGCCGGAGGATTATCAAAGACTCCAGCCACCCGTCCCACAGACTGCTCTCTCTGCTGCCCTCAGGCGGCGTTTCCGCAGCATCCGATCCCGCACTAGCCGACTGAGGGATAGCTTTTTCCTCAGGCTATCAGGCTAATGAACAGTCAGAAATAACTCACCTACATCACACTCCCACTCACACAACATGCCATGCACTGCACTTTAACACAGTTCAACTGGACTACTGCGCACACACTGCACTAACACAACCTATCTGCTATCACTGGACACCATACGATGCACATCCATGACACTGCATATGAATAATCTGTTGCACCTTTGCACATCTATCTGCTGCTCAACCAATCTGCTGTTAATTTATAATCTGTTGCACCTCACATTATTACTATGTATAGACTACATTATGTATAGATACTGTACATAATGTAGATGTGCCCATCTGATGTATAATGTGTCGTTGATAATTCAGTATGTCTTTATAGTACACTAAGTGTACTGAGTATATGTATGTGTATTTTGCACATTGTCTTCTGTACAGTCTGTAAATATGTACTGTCCATATGTAAATTGTTTGTTGTTTTTTTGCACTGTCTGTCCATATGTAAATTGTTTGTTGTTTTTGCACTGTCTGTCCATATGTAAATTGTTTGTTGTTTTTGCACTGTCTGCCCATATGTAAATTGTTTGTTGTTTTTGCACTGTCTGTCCATATGTAAATTGTTTGTTGTTTTTGCACTGTCTGCCCATATGTAAATTGTTTGTTGTTTTGCACTGTCTGCCCATATGTAAATTGTTTGTTGTTTTTGCACTGTCTGCCCATATGTAAATTGTTTGTTGTTTTTGCACTGTCTGTCCATAGGTAAATTGTTTGTTGTTTTTTTGCACTGTCTGTCCATATGTAAATAGTTTGTTGTTTTGCACTGTCTGCCCATATGTAAATTGTTTGTTGTTGTTTTTGCACTGTCTGCCCATATGTAAATTGTTTGTTGTTTTGCACTGTCTGTCCATATGTAAATTGTTTGTTGTTTTTTTGCACTGTCTGTCCATATGTAAATTGTTTGTTGTTTTGCACTGTCTGGAGCACGCTCAACCAAGGCACTTGTGCTGTGGTGATGTGCCAATAAAAGTGATTTGATTTTGATTTGATTTGAATTAAAGAATGATTGGGTGACCAAGTTAAAATACATTTTATTTACACAGATATAGAAATCACAGCATCTTCGTAAATGTGACTTTTTGATCAGGGGCGGTTTCTCCATTAGGGTGATCGGGCGTTGCACCACCAAAGCGCGAAAGGGAGGAGAAAGAAATTCTCTTTCATCACATTCAGTCAATGTTACACTAGCTTTAACTCTTCTATCCTGTTTGTTCTGCCTCTGTAAATATAGTCCTATCAGCGAGAGTCACGTTCTGTGTAGTACTGCCACTTTTGGGAGATTTCGATCAGACTGAGAATCGGAATGTTTTCCCATAGACTTCCATACAAAGATTTATTTTTGTTTAAACTGTAAGCACTGCAATGCAATCTCAGAGTTTATTTATTTAGTCATTTAGCAGATCTAAAATTACATTTAGCAATCTCTCTGAGTTCTGGGAGGACTAACACTAACGTGCTTTCATCATCATGCGTAACCTTAACTTGTGCAGCGATTGGTCGGAACAAACATGCCTCTAATAAGAAGAAATGTAAAGTCAGGACTAATCTCTGTATGGGCGGAATAAAACAAACCAGTATCTTACCAGTGAAGTTTTGATGGATGACGATTGTAAAGACGATTACAGTCAGTTATCCGTCAGTGACCTACAATAACTTGCATTATTAAATACACACGAGTCTGTTATTATTAGTGTGCAAATAAACAAACCATGTAAGTGCGCGCTCTGATAGCTTTATAAGCGCATTTCAGTATGAACGCATGTCTGGCAATGGCAACATTTTTATATGATCTAACTCGGACAACACTTTTGTTGTGCATTGTCCCAGCATAAATAAATGAAATGAACTTAAGATCCAGCGAGAGCGCATCTGGAGACAGTGACAGCGCACATCACATGGGGTTGCGTGAAGTATCTTTGACGAGAGTAAAGAAAGACTGAAGGAAAGAGTGTGCAGAAAGCCCTTATATGGAGATGTCTGGGTATGTTATATGCAAATTACTAACCTTGTGCATGCAGCGGCTCATTTTGGATACTCCAAATTAATTAAAACTAGGATGAATTTCAGAACAAGTTCATGTGCGAATGAACATGTGAATTAGGAGGAATGTTTCTGTGAGAAGCTCGAATGTGCGTATGAATATCAATAATCTATTCAATTATTCGTGAACGAGACCCATTGTGTCAAGACCAATTGGGTTGATTTCTCCCACCCAGGACAGACAGTTAAAACCAGACTCCATCTTGAAATCTCTTGACCTCTTCCTCACCACCCTCAGAAAGGCACAGAGACTGCCTTTCTATTAAAGTTTTGCAAAAAGATGCCAAGAGGACTTATAACCAAATATCATTCTATTGCATAATTATAGGTCACGTCTATAACCAACATATAACTAATGCACTTATTCAATATTATTAATACAGTTGTATATAAATATTGCATAGACTTGACTACTATTGACCCAGGTTGGTGAGAATCACACTAATCCCCTTGGATGAGTATCTAAGCATCTAGATGTTTTCAAAAACTACTCAATCCAAAATGGTAGAATTATTTTTGAGCTGAGATAATGAGGAAATGAAGTAAACCATTAGGCAGAAAATTGATATTTTTTAAAAATAGATACACTCTGATTGGGGGATTTAAACCCTGACATCTGGGAACCACAACCATGAAAGCATGTGGAGGCTTGTTACCATAGCATTCACATAGAATCAAATGGATGGGAATATGCATATGCAAATAATATTTAACTGTGGTTACCCATAAACCGTACTGTATACACGAAGCTCCATAGTACATGTGGTTATTTCAGCAAAGGCGATGGGGTAGGGAATAAAGTGAGTATACACACTCATGCTCATGTGCCAAAGGGCTTTTATAAATCTGAAATAATGCAAAATAAGCCTTTTGTTGGTACACACAGTTAGGATAAAATGCATGCAAAGTTTTATGCACAATGCTCCGGGCTCTTACCATTCTTTCGAAAGGGTCATCTGTGCGGTTGGCAATATCCAGGAGTTCAGAATATTCCAGCTCTTCGCTGACACGCTGTAATAAACTAAGCGGTTCATTGAGAGCCACTGGCATGGAGACCCGGGACAAATCCTTCCCGATGTTGTTGTACAGGATGGTGAGGATACCGATATGGCTGTTATCAGTGCTGTGTGCAGGAAGCACGGTGCGTCGCCCACTGACATGAGCATTAGAAGGTACATCATTTGTGTTGGATACACTGGCTCTGTACTTCATATTTGCAGTTTCTGGGAAAAACAACAAGAACCATGTGTGAATGCGCACAAAACTGAAAATGACACTTGAAGGTAGGGTAGAAACTAGGCATTTTAGCGAATCGTAGACGTACTGTGGCCTTCCTCTGGTTCAGAGTTGCTTGTGGTGACATCACTCAATACAGATTCGTCAGAGGTTTCATTTTCAGACAAATTTTCACAAACCACCTCACTGGCATCAAAATACTCCGCTGTAGATTCAGCTACTGAAGGTGTACGATATAGCTTACGGTCCTGAGAGGGGGTGTCCTGCTTAATGACAACAACAGATTTAATTAAAAAAATAAAACCCATTGAATTCAGACGTTCAGACCTGAAGCAGCACACACCTGATCCTGCCGCACGGTGCAGTAGGACTCATCTGAGGAATCAGATGACAGGGACACGGAGTGAACTCTGGTTAAACGGGACTGCAGCTCAAGCTGAACAGAAAAGGAAAGTCAGTAACGAACACAATTTAAGGCAAGAGACCGCATACATGGCAGACAGTGCATACTTTAAATGAATTCTGAAAATATCAGGACATAAAATGGTTTAACACGCACCCCTCTTACTGGATGAACAAGTGATTTTAAAACATAAGGGCTAGCATTCTTTCAATTACCACAAGATATTCAGCGTATCCCTTAGTCTGCAGTAACAAAACCTGTTTCTAGTTAATACTAGTAGCAGCAGCTTACAGTGTAGTCAGAAGTACACTAGCACCATCTCAAACCGGGAGGAAAGATGTACCTCTGAGAGAGTCGTGCACAATGTGGCCAACTGATCTGAGGTTGACTGCCGAAGGTCAGGTCCGGCCCAAGCCTGTCTGACACGCTCACGCTCTACAGCCAGGGATTCATGGATGGATTTTAAAGATGAATGTACTATAAAAGACAAAAGGAAGAATGAAAGAAATACAAATGTAAAAATCAAAGTGTCTTGTGTTAGAGAAAAACATAATAAATAATTTGTTACATTTTTATAGCACTTTTCTAGGCACTCAAAGCGCTTTACATACAAAGGATGAGGATGATTAGGAGGCCATGATGGTCAGAGGCAATTGGCAAATTTGGCCAGGATGCCGGGGTAACACCTCTACTCTTTTCGAAGGATATCCTGAGATTTTTAATGACCACAGAGTCAGGACCTCAGTTTAACGTCTCAGCGAATGACGGAACCTCATAGCACCATCTTGCACCCAAGTTGTAAGCTTTTAGGTAGTTGTTAGAAGATTATTTAATTTTTTTGTCACATACACAATTATACGCCGTATAACCAGCAGTGAAATGTGTTGTCTGCATCTAACCCATCCAAGTGCACACACACTTGGAGCAGTGGACACACACACACACACACACACACCTGGAGCAGTGGGCAGTCGGGGAGCAGTCGGGGAGCAGTCGGGGGTTCGGTGCCTTGCTCAAGGGTCTCACCTCAGTCGTGGACAGTTCCTGCCGGAGCCGAGATTTGAACCCACAACCTCGGGTTACAAGTCCAACGCTCTATCCATTAGAGCCACGACTGCCCCCTTAGTTTTTTTTACAAATAGTATTTTTCCTAAACAACTAGAGATGTCAATTTACACAAATTCCCAATGAATATTAACAGCTGGCAAGATACGTCTACTGCAGTGGCATGTCTCCAATATCTGGGTTGGTCACTCAATTTCACAAATTTTGGGAGGTGTGTCTTCTCCTCAGGAAGAATATGATTTTTTGAAAACATGCCACTACAAAGCCTTCAGCTGCCTCATAGAGTGATCTCCTTGTTTGTGCCAAGAATCACTTCCACAAAAATGACCAGACGTTGATATATATCTCTGTTCTTTCAATAAAACAGGCCAGGCACTGATACCTGATGTGCATGCCATTGATTGAAAACACCTCTGAGCAGATGGACTCCAATTTCACCTTCTAATTAACTGCTAATCCTATAGATTGACATACTTTTACCACTCACAGATGTAATATTAAACATTTTTCTGAGTAAATAAAATGGCAAGGTATATATTTTTATCTAATTTGTTTGATTGGGTTCTCTTTGGCTTGCTCTTTATGTTTCTTCTGCGAGCCTTAGAGCTCAAATACCTGCATTAGTGGGGTCGCTTCCACACACGAAAAAGTTGAAAAACAAACCCTGGCAACGGTGAAAAACTAGCCTTATGCAGGAATATTGTGGGCTTGGCAACACTTGCGCAGTGTGCTGCAAGTAAACATGGAGTAAGAAATGATGCTTTTATTTATAGTGTGATCTGCTGCAGAAGCCAGCAAAGTTATGCACAGGCAATATGAAAACTAAAGACAAGGATGTGACAAGAGTCTTAAACGATATGAGCCCTCATGTTTTGCTTGTACAGAGTTGTCACTAATACTTGAGTTCTGACCCAGTCTATGGTTCGAACATCACAGTACCTTCACGGACTACCTTGATAACTTAAAACATTGTTTATTATTCATTATTTTGCCTGTGTTTATTCCAACAGCATACATTTGGGCAAAACATGTATATTTGATCAGAATTGTAATATTTCCTCTACATTTCCTGTAACCATTGTGTGTACCTATTGAGATTGGATTCACTCAGGACTTTAAAGACAAAAATATCCCCATTGAAACCCATAAAAAAAAATTAATCCCTGTGCCATTTAATTCTAAAATAGTGCTGTCAAACGATTCATTGCATCCAAAATAAAAGTTTGTTTACATTATGTATGTGTACGGTGTTTATCGTCCACGCCTCGGAATCCTTGCTGAACATGCGTTGCAAATATTAATGGCATTGTCCTCCTCTGCCACCGAGAAACACTTCCAGACCGGTGAAGACATGTTCACAAATGATGATGTAATGAGCGCGACAAGATGAGAGTCACTGCAGTTTAATACTGCAGTCGGAAAGCGGATGAATCTCAGATAAATCAGACTGATTGATGTACCAGCAAGTGTACTTTATCGGATTTCATTTATTTATCAGAGCAATACAAATGACGTCATTTTCACCAATATCAGTCGATATAATTCACCTGTCCGATAAATATCGTGCATCCCTACTTTTAAATACCTTATTAATGCCCGTGCTCATGTTGCTTTCACTTTCATTTCCGGTCAATTGCTTATCTATAACCTACAACCACAAATGTTCTGCAATAAACATGGGACTTTTATTAACAAAACGAATAAAAATTCACCATTACCATGCTCTCAGCCGAATATAAAATAAACTTACAAAATGTTTAGATGTAAAAAAAATAATAAAAAAAAAAAAAAAAAATCAAAACGCTGTGGCACCAAATGAATAAGAAAAAGAACGAATAAGAGCAAACCGAATAAAGCCCGGAGGCATGGAATACACCTTTACAAATAAAATAAATTACACAAATTGAAATAAAGAAGCAAACACTGTGACAATGGCTGGGCGATTTGTCAGATTTTATCGATTAATTAGAATTGAATGTTTTGCCACAATTACATTTTTTATAAATCGAGGAATCGCAATTTTGAATAGAAATATTACCAAACGCTAGAATTAGACACTTTAATAATAACAGTAAAGAGAAAAGAACAATCCAACGCATGTTGGTGCACATGATTAACCGCTCACGTGTGATGCTCTCTAGGTGCCCTTCACACAGAGTGTGCTTTTGTGTTGACGCGGGCAGTGGAATAGGAAAAATACAAGAAGAAGATGTGAGTTAAACATCTTTTAATAACTATAGTGCCGTGTTTTTAGAAAGCCGTTTCATCCAAGTGATGCTGCAAGAGACGCGAGCGCAACCGTCAAACGAGTCCATGTTTAGATAGAAAAGCAGCGTAATCAAATACAAAACCAGTGAAGAACTACTACTGTATATCTGATCTTTCAGGTTTGCATCAGGGTGACAGGCTGAAAACTGCTGTTCATTGTTTTACAGAGCCTTTAAAGTTAATAATGGCACTCTAGGTGTTATACCTTCAGTCATTTTGAATTACTTATGCATATATGTTCAGAATTAATACAAGAGAAATGCTTAAGAAAAGTTTGTAAAAGTAGTTGTAGTTCATGCATCTTTTCTGCAAAGATATTTAGTGATTTGTTTCACATTTACATCATGAAGACAACGTCATGTGTGGTGCACTTAGAATATAATTTTCTTTAACTAGAGGGTTAATAAAGAAAAAGTTGCTTGAATCATGTTGAAGTTACATTTAAGGTGACTAGTTAAAATCGTACAAAATCGAGAATTGGTCAAATGTTCTGAGAAAAGCAATATTTTTTTGCCGCATTGCCCTGCAATAGAAACAAATAAAAAAACCTTCCCATTTTTAATTTCTTACATTTTTCAATATTTAATTGTCTGTTCTCTAACTAAATGAACACCTGTGACACTGTCTATATCCTCATTTGTAAGTCGCTTTGGATAAAAGCACCTGCTAAATGACTAAATACATGTAAATATCCCCATCCCCGGGGAAGTATATATTATATAGCACCTATATTATACGGACTAAGGCAAACAGATGCATGCGCGGCCACACACAGACCTGAAGGTGTTTATATGCTACACAGCCTTGCTCGGGAGGGTTATATTACCACGGTTTCTTTAAGACAGAAGTCTGGAAACATGGTCCTGGAGGGCCGGTGTCCTGCAGAGTTCAGCTCCAGCCCTAATCAAACACACCTGAAACAGCTCATCGAAGCACACTAGACACTTTCAGGTGTTTTGAGGAAAGTTGGAGCTAAACTCTGCAGGACACCGGTGCTCCAGGACTGAGTTTGGACACCCTGCTTTAGAACAAGTTCAAGGATGGGAACATGTCGTTTTTTTTTACACTTATGTTGCATGTTGTTTGTAATATTTTCCATTGGCAACCCAGAATGTTATTGTTAAACTATGAAAATGTGAAGATGCACTTCAGCTTATGTGACTTTAGTGAAATTGCTAAACCTAAAGTAAATAAAATGTCCTAATTTGATCCTACAGTGTTGCTGCACATGCTTTTAGATCATTACAAATAATTATCTTATAATAGAAGATATGCTGTCTCTCGTATCACAAATGATCAATAATCAAGTATGTGGTTTTGAAGAAGAATCTTTCTCATTTGGACTTGGACTCAAACCTCTTTGGACTCGGTCTCGACTCGGACTCGATAGTCCTGGTCTTGGACTTGACAATGGTGGACTTCACTACAGCCCTAATGCATTGTTTGATAGCAATACTATAAAATTATGTTGTCTTTGTAAATAGGTTTCCATTCTGTTGGCAAGGCTTCAAAAAAAAAAAAAAAAAAAAAAAAAAAAAAAATACAATGTTGTCCCAGATGGTGCTATTTTCTCAGGTTTGGCCTATAAAAGCAAATATGCTTTTGTCCCGTTTTCTTCCTTTGCTGTATGTATCCGAGTCAGATGTATAAATGATACAGCTATAAGTAAACCAGCAGAGCTTTGCTGGCATCTAACGGGTAAAGTTTGGTACTGCAACCAAACACAAACTAAAAGCTCATTTACAACATTTAGATTTATGGCTTTTTGTGTGTGTAATTTTTCATAAATAATTTGCATAAACAAATGCTTTACCCTTTTGTTTGTTTTTATTATATGATTCAATTGCATAGCCAGATATTTTCTTTCTGCTGCAGCACATTTATTCCTGCTTTCATATTTTTTATAATATCTCTTAATCTTCAGTAAAGAAGTGAATTGCAATGACTCTCGTGAGAAGTGAATCAAACTGCGGCTGTGGAGTTGACGGAGAACGTTTAAATCGAGCTTTGTGAGCCCACTGTACCATGAAGCCGGTTTAGCTGCTAGCCAGGTAAGTTTCAGTTCAGGTCGCACCAATCCTGGGTTTTAGGTACCATGAAAGTGGCTTGGCTTTTAGCTGCGTTCATTGCCACAGTAACTTACACTCCACGGCTAACCTGCAGGTTATGTTCTGAGTTAAAGATCTCAAACTGAAATTAGACCAATCAGATGTGAGCAAAGTGACATGTGACAAAGTCGCTCACCCAGTTTATCTTGCTCCAAATGAAAGGTCACTAGATCCAAACAATTGTCTGGCTTTAATGAGAATTACATAAAATAACGCTGTGATTTATATTATTATTAATCCATCACACAAGCAATTTTAGTTTAACAGTCATAAATGAATGTTAATATATACAGATCATATGTAATATTAATAAGTTGCAGTGGGGATTTCTTTAAGGCTGCAGAGGAAGCTCGGCTTCCCCTATAATGTCAAAAAATGAATAGTCAGATATGTACTATTGTGTTAACATTTGATTGACTAAAAATGCATTAGAACATCTCGAAGACGAGTTGGTTCAGAATCAGCTACATATAGCAGGTCGGCTGACTCGACTGTCACAGTGCATTTCCCTGTTGAAGCCTAGCGTCTATTGACTTCAATGGGGCTGCTTTGAACAGTGTTTTAAGTCCTTCGAAACTAGACAGTCATTGGATAAATGCTGCGATTATATCCCGCCCACAGACGCTCAGCGTGCATGGAGGAGTGGCCTGGGCTCCGGGCTTCTGCGTGATGATTGGAGGGTCTGTCGAAAGACTGCATCTCCTTTTGATTGACAGCGATGTTGTACTATAAAAAGTTGCTGAGTCCCACTGCAGATTTTGCAAGTTGAGTCGAAAGAAACTGCTGCAACCTATTTCTTGGTATTTGCTTGGCGAAATTGTAGCTAATATTCATTTCACACAATTATACACCACAATCCTTGTTTCAGTTTAACCTAAATCCCACATTTCCTCCGTCACGTTTAATATCTTTTTTTAGATCGTTTGCTCACTCATTCATTCATTCATTAGGCTAGAGCATTTTCTTGAAAAGGAACGTAGGGCAGAATTTACATAAATAAAATGGAATTTTTTTATGAAGTTGGCCGAAAATGAGCTTCCCCTCTTTGAAAGAGCAGCCGCCGCCGCTGATACGCTGTAGAATCAATAGATACTGCTTTAAAAAGGACTACATGACCTTACATGTTCGAGTGTCTAATCGCTGTATATTTCCAACTATATGAACCAACTTCAGTTTCACTTGTGCCTGCACTGATAGAGCAAGATAATCTTGTTTGTGTGCTCTTTCATGAAGTATTTTTGATCAATGAAATGTTCTTTGCTCTCTTTCTGTAAAAAGAACATTGTCACTGACAGTCTAGAGTTCAAGCACTCTCAAACTCCCGTTAAAACCACTGAAGCGATTTAAACTATGACATTAATATCTAACAGATTCGAATACACAGTTGCACTGGTGTTTCTAATGAGAGAATTCACTGAAAGTAGTATTCAGTCAGTGAGCAAGTGAAGAAAACACCAGCATTTTAGCGATGACTCCTCTAAACACCTCTAATTGGTCATTGCACCCATAGGCTCAACAGAGTCGTATGTGATTGGTTATAACGTGCAGTGCTGTTAAACGCGTCTGTATGTCTCTGTGTCAGCCAGTGACCGCAGATTTAAATTGAGCAGCTGATGAGAAGACGCACTGAACATTAGAGTCACGCCAGTGGGATTTTATTATATATTATTCAGCAATTCGTTTTCTTTTGGAAGCTGCATTCAAAATCAACTTGGCTCAAAACTCGTTTCCTTCCGAGGTCTTTCTTCCAATGAAGCCGTGCTAAACTAGTCTCCACGAGAACAAAAGTCCGTTCTCTACGTTCTTGGAATTGAGAAACAGCCCATTTAAGGGTGAGGTTAGGGGATCAAAAAGATTATAACCTATGGAGAACTTCCATAAACCACATATTCAAGTGTGTCTTTGTGAACATGAGCGCTCCATATTGTAAACATAGTACTTTGTTGTAGTCCGTATCGTCTTCCTCCACACCAGACATTGCTTCATTTTATTAATTATTATTTCTAGATATAGAGTGAGAAGTCATTAAGTTTACATCGACATGTTTAAGCATTACTGTAAGTTTTAGATCTCGAAACTCCTTTGGAAGTGCAAAAACAGCTTTTACGGAAACCAAGCTGCCAAATGACTAATTTTGTACTTCCTCGTCGTTATTACATAATAAGCATGAATATCTCAGCACAAGATCAGTACAAGATGTGCAAGCCCTGCACCTACTTCTTCAGTATCGCCTCTTTGGGACTTTGAAAAAATAAATAAATAAAAGTCCCCACCCATTTTTTCAGACCATTGTATAAGAGCCAGCTCGAGATTCGTCCTCTTATTTGTAAAGTAGGGATGTTCATTTTAACCGTCTAACTGTTAACCGACCCATAAGAATTTCGACTGATAAATCAGTTAAACGGTTTCAAAAATTAACTTATTTTTTCAGTAATTTATCTAAATATTTTAAAATGTTTGCTGCATGGTTAAAATAAGCTAAAAAATATTTTTTTTAGAGAGAGAGAGAAAACAAGTCACATTTTATTATTTCATTCAGAAATAGGCCGACGCGAATTACAAACTTTGTAACTTTCCAATCTATTATGATGTCTTTTAGTACTGATGATGATGATAATCGGGTGCTATGGACATCCTAACAGGAGCTAGCAGTTTAATACTCTACTGGGTTAAAGACAAAACTAGTGTATTATGGATGAAACTGACCTGCTCTTGAAGCCCTGAGCAGGTTAGTAATTTCGTTACATTGCACCGTTTCTTCAGGCCGATTCCTCTCCTTGATCGAGTCGAGTCCCGCGCATCGACTCGGTTCAAAACTGTTTGACGGAGGCAAGGAACAGACGAGAAGCTCGGCGCCGCCAGTCAAGATGAACCGATTTATGATTTATTAGGGAATGCCACAATCGGAAATGAGCTCTGACACATTGCCAAAAAATAAATTAAAAATAAATACAGCGGGTCAAATCAGCCGCCAGGCCACAGGGAAACGTCCCGGTGCACCCACTGACCAGTCCACACCGGTTCACGGCGATATCGCTTAACGGCACAGATTTGACTACATATTTAATGCACAGATACTATTTAAACTGAACGATGCCATCACTGAATTCAATAATGAAATGCCTTTAATGTAAAATGACAAGATTAAATGCTCATTTTACATTAGCGATAAACTATTTTCCTATTGTGCAGTTGCTTTGACAATTTGTATTGTTAAAAGCGCTTTATAAATAAAGGTGACTTGACTTATTTAAACTGAGCAGTGTGTTTTTTCCATATGTTTGACTGATTTTTATAATGATAATGAACATGCTTGAAGGTTGAATGCGTAACTGTGCGGCGCTGGAGTAAGCACTTTACCCCTCCCTTTAACAGTAGAAACAACTACTCCTCTTAATCATGAAGATAATTGGGATTGTAAAGGTTTGCTTTTATTTGTTTATATTCACAATAAAAACTAATCTTTGTGCTTTTGTAAAATAAGCCTAATATATTAGGATGCCGCTTGGTTTTCTTTCATGCAGCACAAAGTTAACCGAAACTCTGCATATGCTGCTTGTTGCACAGTTTCTTTCATTTTCTTAAATTATTATTTAAGTGAAAACATCTCGTATAGGCCTATTTATTCCTTATAATATAAATAGCGCCTAGCTTTGTTATGTTTTTCTCTGCTCGCAGAAGCGCTACAGGTGCGTGATGTGATCATGTGAATCCTCTTGTTCTGTTGTTTTCTGCTTTTTTGCGCATGTAAAAATAATAACCCGGAAAACAAATGACAGTATTTTTTACAGGTCACAGACAATTATTTCTGATTTAATTCAGTTCTAATTTAAAATAATCTTGTCTGTTAACATACATAATATATAATTTACAGCAGCATTTAACATGGTAGAATCAGAAGGAATTAAATAATGTACCTTTGTCACACAAGGCGCAGATGTCTAACTGCAGTTGCTGTCCTTCTGGTGAGGAGACTGCAGATGTGGACAGCTGGGAGTAAACGTAATCTGGGATGGACTGAAGGGAAGCACCCAAGCTAGCTGATGTACCCAAGTGGCTGGAAGAAAACTGCTCCAAAAGTCAGAGATAGAAACAGAAGCAGTAGTTCAGAAATAAAAAGGGAAAATTTCACTTCATTCACTAAACCTGCATACATATGTTTTTGGACAATGTTTTCATATGAAAAAAATTAATTAAGACTACTTAATGGGAAAAACAATCCTGGTAACAGGAATCGAGGGCATTAAACCAAAATGTTACATATTATTAGAAAACAATCCTACATTAACTCTTATTCAGATTAATAAAAATGCAGTTTTGCACAGGTTATGGCTTCACACACTTTTATATTTAGGCTGCATTAAAACATACAAGGATTGTGAGTGCTACACTAATAAAAAATGACGACTATATCATGTGTGGTCTATATATACACAAGAAAACAAAGAAAAAAAACCCTGCTGATTACACTTCAGCCGGTTAACTTGATCTCGCCGTGTGTGCACACCTTTAGAGAACTTGAGGATATATTTACATAGAGCGACAAAAGACTATACAGGAGTGCTGAAATTTCTTACACGGAGTACTGCAGTCTCATCATCTTAATGTCATGTATACATTGAGACACATACAGGTACAGTATATAAAACATCTCATACATACGTATATATACACACACACACACACACACTCACCGGCCACTTTATTAGGTACACGTGTTCAATTGCTTGGTAACACAAATTGCTAATCAGCCAATCTCATGGCAGCAACTCAATGCATTCAGTCATCTAGATGTGGTGAAGACGACTTGCTGGAGTTCAAACCGAGCATCAGAACGGGGAAGAAAGAGGATTTAAGAGACTGAACGTGGAATGGTTGTTGGTGTCAGAAGGACTGGTCTGAGTATTTCACAAACTGCTGATCTACTGGGATTTTCACACACAACCATCTCTAATGTTTACAGAGAATGGTCTGAAAAAGAGAAAATATCCAGTGAGCGGCAGTTGTGTGGATGTAAATGCCTTGTTGATGTCAGAGGTCAGAGGAGAATGGACAGACTGGTTAGAGATGATAGAAAGACAACAGTAACTCAAATAACCACTCGTTACAACCAAGATCTGCAGAATACCATCTCTGAACACACAACACGTCGAACCCTGAAGCAGATGGACTCCAGCAGCAGAAGACCACACCGGGTGCCGCTCCGGTCAGATAAGAACAGCACACGGAGGATACAATTCACACAGACTCACCAAAACTGGACAATAGAAGATTGGAAAAACATTGCCTGGTCTGATGAGTCTCGATTTCTGCTGCGACATTCAGATGTAGGGTCAGAATTTGGTGTAAAGAACATGAAAGCATGGATCATCCTGCCTTGTCTCAACGGTTCAGGCTGCTGGTGGTGGTGTAATGGTGTGGGGGATATTTTCTTGGCACACTTTGGGTCCTTTAGTACCAATTGAGCATCGTTTAAACACCACAGTCTACCTGAGTATTGTTGCTGACCATGTCCATCCCTTTATGACTACAGTGTACCATCTTCTGATGTACTTCCAGCAGGATAATGCACCATGTCACAAAGCTCAAATCATCTCAGACTGGTTTCTTGAACATGACAATGAGTTCACTTTACTCAAATGACCTCCACAGTCACCAGATCTCAATCCAATAGAGCACCTTTGGGATGTGGAGGAACGAGAGATTCTCATCATGGATGTGCAGACGACAAATCTGCAGCAACTGCGTGATGCTATCATGACAATATGGACCAAAATCTCTGAGGAATGTTTCCAACACCTTGTTGAATCTATACCACGAAGAATTAAGGCAGTTCTGAAGGCAAAAAGGGGTCCAACCCGGTACTAGCAAGTACCTAATAAAGTGGCCAATACACACACACACACACATTATGTACACAATTTTTTGGGATGTGATTAATCGTTGCCCAGCACTAGAAAAATGCATGCAATCTCAAACAAGGAATATCATTATAAACTTACAAAGCCAAGCGTTTCGAATCTTGACAGTGTTCGGGAGTGACTCCAGATCTTTCCAGACTTCTTTTTGGGTTTCTCAAGACTAAGATTCTAAAAAATAAGCACCATGTTTACCTCTTTGCTATTTAACACTGCTACGGTCATAAAATAATCACCACCTTTACTTCTCACATCTGTATTGTGTTATGTTGCACAAAGACAACAGATGTCCTGTCCGTTCGGTGTCAGATCTACAACAGCAGACTCACCTGCATGCTGATTCGACGTTCAAGGTCCGTGTTTGTAATGGGAAGACCTCCCTCGTGCAAGTGAAGTTTTTGGATTAAACTCAAGAGCTCAGCTATATCCAGCTGACACCTGGAAAGTTCTGTGTATGAGGGGCTGAATGTTAGAGGAAGTGAAGCACATTCAAATGTAGTCTTATATGTGAAATGAAAGGAGATGTGCTCTGAATTGTGTGTTTTTGGGGTTTTTAAGTGTTTTTTTTTAGAAATTGTCAAAATAACATTACATTGAAGAACATTTGATGCTACTTTGCTAATTAAAATAAATAACTTCAAAAGCAGGCTTATGATAATTGCAAACACTGAAGTTTCTCAACCTTTCTGCTATCACAATTTGTATTGTTATTGAATACTCCGTCGTCGCCAGTGTATACCAGAAACTGTGCAATTTAATGTGCATACTAGTGGTCAAACATAATTAATTGTAATGCTAATATACAGTTTTGACTTGTATATTTTTGTTTAGTAAATTATTTGCATAGACTATACTGAAGAATTAGTTGGCATGTCCCACAATGGCCCCATATACAGGTGCATCTCAATAAATTAGAATGTCGTGGAAAAGTTCATTTATTTCAGTAATTAAACACAAATTGTGAAACTCGTGTATTAAATAAATTAAATGCACACAGACTGAAGTAGTTTAAGTCTTTGGTTCTTTTAATTGTGATGATTTTGGCTCACATTTAACAAAAACCCACCAATTAACTCTCAACAAATTAGAATAATTCATAAGACCAATTAAAAAGTTTGAGTGAATTGTTGGCCTTCTGGGAAGCATGTTAATTTACTGTATATGTACTAGGGCTGAACGATTAATTGCATTTGCGATATGAAAAAACGCGATTTCTCAACGGCAGAGGCTGCGATTATACGTCACGTGACACACGAGAGTTATATATGACGATCGTATGATATCGTACGGCGAGAGAAAGCATTAGGAGACGTCCGCTCTCTTATCGCTCTCGCGGTACTTTGATGACACACGATCGGTCCGGCAGCGCTGCTTCAAGTCAAACACATCTAAGCGGTCTTCAGAGGAAGCATCATGTTGGGACGCTGCCGTGTTACCAAGTCTGCAGTTTGCCGCGGGTTGTTTTCATGTCCGCGGGTCTTTCAGAACCTTTGTTGTACTTTCCTGTCAAAATAACGGAGTTCGTTTGGAAGTCTTCATCTTTTAAGAACTGCCGGGTTCCTCCTGTAGTGGGCGGAGCTTATTTGACATTTGAAGCTTTTTAAAGTAACAATAGTTAATTTCCCTGGTAATTAGATTATTTTATAACGATGTAACTCGGTTAGTATTTGTGAGAAGTAACTAGTAATATAACTAATTACTACTGAGCTAATGTGCCCAACGCTGCATACTATACAATGATTTATTGCATGTCTTTGATTAATAATGAATATAAAAGCATCTTTTTTTATTTAAAAAAAAATATCATATTAAATTGCAATCTTGGTAAAAAAATATAAAAATGTGATTATTTTCTAAAATTGTTCAGCCCTAATATGTACTCAATACTTGGTAGGGGCTTCTTTTGCTTTAATTACTGGCTCAATTCGGCGTGGCGTGGAGGAGATCAGTTTGTGGCACTGCTGAGGTGGTGTGAAGCCCAGGTTTCTTTGACAGTGGCCTTCAGCTCATCTGCATGTTTTGGTCTCTTGTTTCTCATTTTCCTCTTGACAATACTCCATAGATTCTCTATGTTCAGGTCTGGTGAGTTTGCTGGCCAGTCGAGCACACCAACACACGGTCATTTAACCATCTTTTGGTGCTTTTGGCAGTGTGGACAGGAGCCAAATCCTGCTGGAAAATGAAATCAGCATCTTTAAAAAGCTGGTCAGCAGAAGAAAGCATGAAGAGCTCCAACATCTCTTGGTAAACGGGTGCAGTGACGCTGGTTTTCAGAAAACACAATGGACCAACACCAGCAGATGACATTGCACCCAAATCATCACAGACTGTGGAAACTTAACACTGGACTTCAAGCAACTTGGGCTCTGAGCTTCTCCACCCTTCCTCCAGACTCTAGGACCTTGGTTTCCAAATGAAATACAAAACTTGCTCTCATCTGAAAAGAGGACTTTGTACCACTGGGCAACAGTCCAGTTCTTCTCTTAGCCCAGGTAAGACGCCTCTGATGACAACTGTAGCCAAATTCCTCGACACGTCTGTGTGTGGTGCTCTTGATACCTTGACCCCAGCCTCAGTCCATTCCTTGTGAAGTTCACCCAAATTCTTGAATCGATTTTGCTTGACAATCCTCATAATCCTGCGGTTCTCTCGGTTGGTTGTGCATCTTTTCCTTCCACTCAACTTTCTGTTAACATGCTTGGATACAGCACTCTGTGAACAGCTTCTTTGGTAATGAATGTTTGTGTCTTTCCCTCCTTGTGAAGGGTGTCAATGATTGTCTTCTGGACAACTGTTAGATCAGCAGTCTTCCCCATGATTGTGTCGCCTAGTGAACCAAACTGAGACCGTTTTGAAGGCTCAGGAAACCTTTGCAGGTGTTTTGAGTTGATTAGCTGATTGGCATGTCACCATATTATAATTTGTTGAGAGTGAATTGGTGGGTTTTTGTTAAATGTGAGCCAAAATCATCACAATTAAAAGAACCAAAGACTTAAACTACTTCAGTCTGTGTGCATTGAATTTATTTAATACACGAGTTTCACAATTTTAGTTTAATTACTGAAATAAATGAACTTTTCCACGACATTCTAATTTATTAAGATGCACCTGTACTCATGTTAAATTAAAAGGTATTAGAAGATGCATACCTTGCTGGCACAAGTCAGCTTCCTGAGTTTGTTTGAGCCAATCAGATACTTTAGTATTTCCTCGAGATGAAGAGGCTGATGGGGAACCCTGCATCTCTGACCCAACAAACGATACTGAGCTCTGATAATTTGGCATCTAGAGAAGAGAAAATACAATTAAAAATAATGTACAACAGCTCAATGGGGAAAAATTTAAAGCAGTGAAAATTTAACCAAAAATAAAAGTGATTGTCTAAACCTTAAAGCAATCAAATTTAAGATGAACAAATGCCTACCATCACTCGGTTTCTCTGTGCAAGACTCGCCATGGCAGGCAAAGTGCTGCTCGTTCCTGTCGAGAGGGCTTGAAGGACCCCGTGGTGCAGGTTTATAGCCTCGTTTTTCTTGAAATGCCGATGGGCAGTAAGTTTGGTCAGCCAGATGTAGAAGATATCGTCACTCTTTGCCTGGAAGGAGAAGACAAGTCAATGCACCCACAAACAATTAGTTACAATTAGAGTTTCACAAGCTAATTTATTGTGCTATGATTAAATTATATTCTATCACTTTGCATGCCATCACTATCAGAGCTAGTCTCCTAAGAGGGGCTTCCTACTATTAAAGGACCTACGCACAAAGAAAATCATATATACATATACATACAAAAGTATATATACACACATATACACACACACACACACACACACACACACACACACAACACCACTCGCAGACTCTTTAAAATCCAGATGTGCCACTCAAATAGTCATTAACAAAAAAAATTGGGACAATGGTTATTCAGAGGAGGCAAGAGGCAACTGTTTCAACCCATTCCAAGCCCCTATGGTGTTTTTGCGACATGCCATATTGCTTCCATTGAAAAACATTTACCGTTAATTTGCTGGTACACAATGCATGGGAATTGTATTATCATTATTGGAGAATAATTATGTCATCATGTTTGGAGACAGGATTCTTTATAAAATGCCTTACGGGTTGGCTTTTTTTGAATGCATTACAATGGAAGTGATTATTTGTGACGTTTGTTAGGAAACAGATGATCACTTGGTTAATTGGAAGCCTGTCCACTAATCATCAAATTTGAAATGTACTATATTTGGACATAAGAGACAGATGTTTGGAAATAAGAGAAATCAGAGAATTTTGCTACAGGTTGGATTTATGTGCAAGTAATGATTGCGTGTCATAAAAACTAACAGCAGAATCAGATCAATATTTAAAATCCAAAACGGCCACTCTTATAATCTGGTTAATTAGTTTTGGCTAGTAAACGTTCTGAATGGCTGGTAAATTAATTTAAATTAGTAGCCAAATCGGCTGATGAAGAAAAAAAAAAACCTGACAATGAAAATCATACCAAATTTATGTGCAAGCAAATGTAAAAGCATTTAAATTGTGATAGTTAAAACTAAAAAAAATTGTTAGAAGACTGATGCATTGTTTTTATAGAAGCATATAATTAATGTACCGTTTAATTGTTCGAGTACAGCTTGGCAATTTGAACACTTGTTTTATCGCTGACCTGGATTTGACTCCGACTCAAACAACACGAGCAACGTGAGCTAATGTATGATTTACAATATCAAACACTACTACTATAACATTCTTAGTCATACATATACACACCTTGACATGGTACAAGCTGTCGCCAGCATCCAGATCGATGCGCTTAGATTTCCGGTTCACAGACATGACCGCAAGACTAACATCTACAGCTCCATGAACCTTGCCTCTGACAATCTGAGGATGGGAGAAGATACACTTACAGAAGAACACTGGAAGCAGATATAACTACTACAAAAAGTTGAGTTCATTTTACTTACATCCTGTTGAGACTTTGAATATCTTAGAGTGCCCTTATCCAATACAAAATATCTCTAGAAGGAGAAAAACATTGCATTAGGACAGTAGTCACAGGACACCAGGGGCCTGTACCATGAAGCCGGTTTAGCTGCTAGCCAGGTAAGTTTCAGTTTCAGGTTCGCACCAATCCTGGGTTTTAGGTACCATGAAAGTGGCTTGGCTTTTAGCTGCATTCATTGCCACAGTAACTTACACTCCACGGCTAACCTGCAGGTTATGTTCTGAGTTAAAGATCTCAAACTGAAGCTGGACCAATCAGATGTGAGCAAAGTGACATGTCGGACACAAAAAAAACTCACTACCCCAGTTTTTCATCCTAGAAAATTAAAGGTCACTATGAAGTACCTTAAAAAAAAAGAAAAATTATAATATAGTCTGGCTTTAAATTATACTTTACATATGATTTATATTAGTATTACTTCATTACACACAAGCACATTTAGTTTAAAAAAAGTTAAGCAATTATTTTAAATCAATAGTAATATATAAAGATCATATGTAATATAAATAAGTGGTAGAATCAATAGATAACACTTTAAAAAAGGCTACATGTGACCTTGTTTGAGTCTCTATCGCTGTATATCATCAAGTATATAAAGTAACTTCACAAGTTTCACTTGTGTCTGCTGCACCGATAGAGCAAGATAATTTCCTTTATTTGTCCTCTATACATTCCTCATATCTCTTAACCTTTAACAAACGAGTTTTGAATCTCGCCCACTCTCTCGTGAGAATACAGTCACACTTGCTCTGTGTTGTGATTGGCTGTTCGCCGCTGATGTCACATTCATGTGCACGCGCTCCATTAACTCAGGATCAAGCCTGAGTTGACAAAGAATGTTGATGATCAGCGTCATCACACGTGATGTCTGCTCTGTCGATTCTTCATCATCAGTCAGGAACCTAGGTGTGCTGTTTGATAGCAATCTCTACTTTCACAGCCACGTTTCTAGCATTTGTAAAACTGAATTTTTTTCATCTTAAAAATATATCTAAACTGAGACCAATGCTCTCAATGTTAAATGCAGAAATGTTAATTCATGTGTTTATGACCTCAAGTTAGATTATTGTAATGCTTTATTAGGTGGAGCGAGCTCTTATCGCATTATAGTCCTCCACGTCCGCTACGATCTCAAAACTCTGGCCATCTGATAATACCTAGAATATCAAAATCAACTGCGGGCGGCAGATCCTTTTTCTATTTAGCGCCCAAACTCTGAAAATCTACCTAACGCTGTTCGGGAGGCAGACACACTCTGTCCCATCTCTTTAACCTGTCGTACACTTAACACACTAATACACTTCTAATATTCAAATCCGTTAAAGGAGTGTTAGGCTGCATTAATTATGTCAACCGGAACCGGGAACGACCTAGAGATGATCTCTACAGCTCTGAAAGTCAGTGGAGTCCAGGACACCTAGATGAGCCCCAGAGACTGATCCTAGTGAGGACCTTGTCACCTAGACGTCAGGAAAAGACCACTGGAACCAGTTGAGCTCTTACAATCTGACTTTGCTGCAGTTGGAACAAACTACTGATTCGTCTGGCCGGAGGAGAACTGACTTGACTTCATGGTACCAACAAAGCCAGGTTGAAGTGGTTTGGTCAACTCAAACTTATCCTATAACTCTGAATTTGTTCATCTACAATCATGGTACAGGCCCCAGGGACCTGTACAATGAAGCCAGTTTAGCTGGCAAGCCAGGTAAGTTTCAGTTTAGTTTGTACCAACTCTGGGTTTTGTAGCAGTGTTCAAATAATAATAGAATCAATAGCTCTAAACAGGACTACACAATGAGTTTACATGTTAAGTGTTTTTACGCCTATAAATATTATAAACTCTATAAACTAACTTTGTAATGTAAGCCTGGTGCCAGTATGTTCTAAAGTATGAGAAGTGTAGTGTACAACTTAAAGGTGTGTCCTCCCCCTGATCTTCTATTCAAAACAGCTCCTGTATGTAAATATGTATTCTCTGCCACAGGATACCAAGAAGCCATTTGGTTGCAAATTCTAAAGACTAATTATAATAACAAGATACCACCATTTGGTGGGCTTATTGAATTATCTGGGTTTATAAGGAAACGGGTCACAAAGCTCTAGGCGTCTGTAGGTTGACTGCCCACACAATAGCTGTGTGTAATTTTCATTGCCAGGTAGTAATTTAACTGATGATTCTATTCTTGTAACATTGGAGTTTTGAATTATTGCTTCGATGACCTGGTCAATAAATTGTAACGTTTGATTCTATTCTGACTGCCTCTAAGATTGCTTTCTCCCTAATAGATTAGTGGATTCGTATATTTCCGCAAGCCTGCGTCAGTTTTGGCGACGGCTAATATCCGGCGTCATTTCAAGTCTACTTGGGTGCAGAGGCGGATAATAATTCCGTTTAGGGACGGCGATTTTAATGATGCACAGATATCATTAAAACTGTTTCATTTATGGAGTCAGATGAAATAACGAGATAAAATATATAAGAGAAAGTGTTCCATTTAATCTTGTTGTGTCGTGAAAAAGGAAAGACTGTAATACGCAAAAGGCCTTCACCCGCTGAACGACTGCCGTCATTGGGTCGATCGAGCCGGGCCTTACAGTAACTTGTACTTATATGGTAAGTATATAGATCGTTTTATCTGGCGGTGTAAATGTCTTTAAATTCTTCAATCTTTGGTAGTTAATCGCACTGACACTCATGAAAAAGTGAATCACAGTTTTAAGGCATATGATTGACTGCTCATTGCTGATGTCACATTCATGTGCACGCGATCCATTAACTCAGGATCAAGCCCGAGTTGACAGAGAAAGTTGATGATCAGCTTCATGGTACCAACATAGCCGGATTGGACTGGTTTGGTTTTGCCAGCTAAAAACTAATCCTGTAACCTGTTTCTTTAGCCACCATCATGGTACAGGCACCAGAAGTCATGGTGGTCATTCTTTTCCATGGATATTTTCTCAATGCAACTCACCTTATGCCAGCCCTGGAGAGGATACTTGCGCTTCTTCATGAGAAATCCCTCACAAATGCCTGGAACGGTGTTATTGGCCATGCTCTTTCTTGCGACAGGTGCAGAACAGTCTGAATCTGATATTACCTCCCAATCCCTTGAGTTCTGTATTGGGAGAAGAAAAGCATTGATTTGTTTTTGAGAGGAAATTACAACACCATCCAGAACCAAAGCTCGGAGCGGTTCACGGACCTGTCGGGAGTGGCGTGAAGATCCGGTGCTGCCGTTACGGGAGTGAGTAGGATTAACAGCAGAGAGGAGCGCTGGTTTATCCAGAGCACTCACTGATTGGCTGCTACCCAGAGGACGTCCGTAGTCAGCCATTGATGCGGTCAGTATTTGTTTAGAAGTCAGTCTATTCCAGGTTGGATGCTTCCACCAAATAACATATACTCTGAGATGCATCACACAAACATACACATGAGTGGAAAGCATCTTATAAAAGCTTCAGAATGAAAGGATTAGAACATTTCAGACGCATTTCTCTCTTTTTTAATGACATTTGAGCATAAAAATATGCATTTCTTAAGGAAATAATATAACTTTGTATTTAATAGTGGTCAAATGCTAATGATGCAAAGGCAGCTGTTAAATCATTTCATTTTTCTTCGGTCATTTGATTTTATGGGCTGCCATAGATTCCACGGAGGAAAGTGAAATACATTCAAAATGCACGGCCTTCTAATACACAAGTTCACAACCTTCCAAGATTTCTAATTGGAATTTTTAATTGTCGACCATTTTGAATGTCATTTCACGCTGGAATGCTGTAAGGTAGAAACGAAGCTCAAAATAAGGCCAACATCGAATCGGTTTAAAATGATAAAATGAACAGTGTAAACTCAACTTATTGTAGACCTGTCTAACCTTTGTGACTCTTTGACACGGAGTTTGAGCAATGTGAACAAACAGGTTTGGGAAGAAAGAAAAAAAAGTTGTTTCACTTCAACTATTTGAAACGGTGTGTAAAGTTTGCAGAGTTCCCCAGTTACTGATCAGTCGCACTTCACAATGAAGCTGAAATAGTGAAGAAACAGCTGCAATGGGATCATGACAATCCCACTTAGATCGAGTCTGAATGCTCCATTTATTAACTGAATATTAAAAATCTAAAAATATAAATATGTGCTTGGCGTGACTGGTCTGATGAGTGTGTGTGGAATGTGAGCAGACCGCTCAGATGAGTTCAGGTTTAAGAGTTTCAGTGCACCTCTCACACACACACACACACACACACACACACACACACACACACACACACACACACACACACACTCTCTCTTATTAAAAACCAATAATACGCGCAGATGTCAATAAAATACGCTGCATAAAACAACCGAATAATATGACTTGAAGACTATTATCATTAGATTCCTCACATGACTTTAATGTTCTGATTTAAACGGTTTCGACTAATTGTTGTTATAAAATGACACACATTTAACCGCGGTGACACGCGGAGCTCTTGCACATATGCCAAAGCTAAAATACTGACGGTTCATTGGGCTTCAGTAATCATTAGTTACAACAAATCAGCCAATTAATTATGTAACTTTCACAAAATACACACATGAATCGATGCTCCTCGACTCATAATATAGAGACTGAAGACATATTTTTTGTGCACAGATTAGTTGACTTACCTCACAGCCGAGCAGTTTCACGAGCTCATCTCACTGCACGCGCTCTTAGGGAATCGCGTCATGACGTCACAGAGGTGTGTTCAGGTGTGGAGATTGGATGACATTTTTGCCACATCAAAATCTTTATCATTTAGTTTAGAGCTATTACCTCTGTGTTGTAGGAAACAGAACATAATATTCTAAACTCATTATTTAAGATTAAAAAAAATATCCAGACCTATTCATTAAAGCAACTTAATTTCTGTTTAATGTAGTTTGATCAGGTCATTTTAGTTTGTATTTTCCAAATCTTTCAAAACAGCAGAGACTAGGAAGTACGCTTTAACGTCGGTAACTTAGAGTTTTTCTTTTCTGTTAGTCAAACTTACTTTGATTACTCACAGAGAGAGATGTTGCTATCCCACTACTAATGAACTGCAGTACCATTAAACAAAGACTACACATCTATACATACACACCAGAGAACACACACGCTTGTGTACAATTCAAATCAACTCTAAAATGCATTTTATTATTAAGCAAAGTGCATTAATCTAACTCCAAATTCAAAAATATAATTGAAAACAATACACATAAATCTGAAACAGCATTTTTAATAAAACATATAATATAAAAATATACAGTTAGGTCCATGTATATTTGGACACGGACACGATTTTCATAATTTTGGCTCTGTATGCTACCAGAATAGAATGAAAATGAAACAATCAAGATTAAATTGAAGTGCAGATTTTAAGCTTTAATTCAAGGGGTTTGAACAAAAATATAACATGCCTAGGAAGTACAACCATTTTTATACACAGTCCCCATTTTCAGGGGGGACAAATTAATATAATCATAAATATGATGTTTATTGATTAATATTTTGTTGAATTCTTTGTAGGCAGTGACTGCTTTAAGTCTGTAACTCGTGGACTCATTGCAGAATATTCCACTTTAAAAGCTCCTGGGTTGCTTTTGCGGTATGTTTTGGGTCATTGTTCATTTGTACTATAAAGCGCCGCTCAATCAGCTTTGCTGCATTTGACTGGATCTGGACTGAGAGTATATCTCTATACTTCAGAATTGATCTCATCATTACTAAACAACCCAGAGCCGCTGAAGCCGTGCAGCTCTATGTTTCACAGATCGATGCTGTGTGCTTTGATCACGAGCTGTTCCAAGCCTTCTTCAGACTTTTTCTTCCCGTCATTCTGGATCAGGTTGGTCTTATTTTCAGCTGTCTAAAGAATGCTTTTCCAGAAGTGTTCTGGCTTGTTTAGATGCGGGCTCATTTGCAGCGTGTGGTGAAGCCTCTGTGTTTGCTCTGGTGAAGTCTTCTCTTGATTGTAGACACGTCTGTCTCCTGGAGAGTGTTCTTCTCTTGATTCTCAGATCCTCCACTACTGTTGTCCTCCGTGGATGTCCAGGCCTTTTATGTTGCTGAGCTCACCAGTGCGGTCTTTTCATCCGAATGTAGCAAACTGAGGATTGTGCCGCTCCTAATTGCTCTGATGAATTTGTGTTTTTGAAGCCAAACAATCGTCTGTTTCTCTTGCATGGAGAGCTCCTTTGACCGCATGATGTGGGTTCAGAGCAACAGCTTCCAAATACAAACAACTCCAGACCGTTTACCTGCTTAATTGATGACGAAATAATGAAGGAATAGCCCACATCTGTCCATGAAACCACTTTAGAGTCAATTGTCCAATTACTTATGGTCCCTTGAGAAAGTGGAAGGGACATATTAAAGAGCTGTAATGCCTTAAACTTTCCTCCAATTTTGATGAGAGTGCTGTTTTCCTCATGGGACCACAAAATGTCCCTACAAGGAAAAGGATTTTGGATATTGCCATGTTTGTGGGGATATTTTGGGTATACCTGAACAACACGCGCACGCACACACACACACACACACACACACAAACACTCACACGCACACGCGCACACACACATAAACACACACACACACACGCACTCACGCACACGCACGCACACACACGCACTCACGCGCACGCACGCACACACGCACAAACACTCACACACACGCGCACGCGCACGCACACACACATAAACACACACACACACACACACACGCACGCACACACACACACACACACACAATGTCAGTTAATTTAATTGAACTTTTGCAAGGTTTCTAGCAGAAGATGGGTGCATTTTCTCAGTCCTGTTATCAAAACTCACGCGTCATTAAACAGTGTGTCTGTATTTGTGTGAGCAAATGCTGAAACAAATTGAATAAAAGATTAGCAAAACATTGTAAGTACAGGTTTGTCAGGAGAAAGGAAAAGGTCCTCACACGTCTTCATATAAGAATGTATTCTCTCAGTTCATCCTTTGCTCATTTGACCACTTCTGGCACAGGTGCAATGATTCGTTTATAGAAATATCATCTTTGCGATGATGAATGCAACATTTGTACTTTGTTCTCATAAATCACATCAATCCTTGTAATGTGATTTTAGCCTTATAAATGAATTATGAGTTTTAATATACCGCCCTCAAGGTATGAGGAAAAAATATACTCCTATATATGAGTTCTTGTGTTTTACTGAGAACATGACACGAGCAAGAGCTGTTCTTCCTAATATCAGCACATTTGCAAACACAGTTAAAAACTATAAGTTAATAATAAAGGACATTTTAGACACAACATTCTCAATATTGATGGTTAGAGCCCTTTTCAGCTGATGGTTGCTTATATATTAGTGTCAAGGAGGCATGCTGTCATCATTCAGACAGCTCAATCAAACATGCTGAAGAGGATGACATAAACTGGACATCCATATTTATATTCTGCCTAAAGAGAAGCTAATGATTTTGCACCTTTCATAGTATGCTGGCATGTCAGTGATGTCAAATGACTGCTGTAGCTAATCAAGATTGCAGTGTTTATACCTATTCCTTGAAAGGGAACTGCATTGTGTAAAGCACCATACGAATAAAGGTGACTTGAGTCGATGAGAAGAATATGACAATAACTTGAAGCACAGGAGATGAAGGGTAACCAGAGAAATCAGGTCAATCCAGAATAACCGAAGAGGCCTGTGGAGAGGAAGAGCGTGGTGAAGCGTGACAGTGGATTATTGAAAAGATTACTTTTTATGTTTACAGTACGCATGGGAGACATTACATGTTACATATTTTCATCTTGTTTTGAGGTAAATAATTGTTTTTAACCATACACATGTATTGAAATTACAATGCTACATATATATATATATATATTGTTGAGTAGAATCTGCGCAAAATTGTTCATGATCACATCTTAAGTTGTCACCTGATGAAAATGAGTGGTTGTGATATAAAAGTGTTGTGATATGACAAGCTGACTTAACTTCCTGTTTTGTCTCCTCCTCTTCCCTTTCTGTATTGTAACCTCATGGGGAAGAACAATGAAGGGAATTTCCTCTGAGAGGCGACAGATTAAATGTTGCTGGCCATATATTCAGCTTGGCTTTGCTTGTCCAAGATACATAAAAACAATACAATTGAAGTAATATAGCTTTAAGACTGATGTTTGCAGGTTGCTGTTGTTAAACATAGGATACACCTAAAAAACTTTTTTCCCTCAAATTTTATTTGTAAAAATCAAAAGGCACAGAATTGTTTAAATTCTATCTCAGATTAGACTTTTGCTCTCTGAAGGAGTTTGATTTAGCAGACAGAGATTAAATAAGAAATACAGCAAGCAAAAGACAGACAGAAACAGAAAGATATTACAAGTAACCAGTGTTGGGGAAAGTTACTTTTAAAAGTAATGCGTTACAATATTGCGTTACTCCCTAAAAAGTAACTAATTTCATTACTTAGTTACTTTTTATGGAAAGTAATGCGTTACATTTCTGTTGCGTTACTTTCGCGTTACTTTTTAATTATGCGCAGGACTTGATTGTTTGTTTTTAATACAAGAAGTTATATTTATAGCAAATATAAAAGCTTTCACACCAAAAAGTGTAATGAATAAACTTCAGACTGAAGGACGAGTAAATCACGTCTGAACAGAAGAACACAGGAGAAGTTCAACACTCTTCAGCAATAAAACACAATTATTAGTTTATCTAAAGTCATGTTTATTATTAATATGATTGAACTGATCATCAAAGATCAGCAGCAAACACATCGGTTAATAAAATGAGATTAGATATATTTGTGTTGTTTAACATATTTAATTATTGCAGGTTTGTGTCATATTCTGAGTTTGTATTTCACTGTTTTAATTCATTTTGATGAATACTGAATCTGTTTTTTGTGAGTGTGATGAATTAATACACATTCATATTTAGTCTAGATTAGATCTACAGTAAGATCATGTTCACGGCGCACTCAGTCAATAAATGGAGAAAAATAACTCAGATATTTTCTAGTAAATTAAAAAGTAATGCTTTACTTTACTAGTTACTTGAAAAAAGTAATATTATTACGTAACTTGTGTTACTTGTAATACATTACCCACCCGACACTGCAAGTAACACATCTAAGGGTGACCGAGACTAGTCACACCAGGGTATGGGACAAAATGTTGATTAGGACACCAACACATTTCTACAGGTTTATTTTTTACCTCATTTTTAAATGTGCAAAGGAAGAGCACAACAAAGAATAACTGAAACAGCTTTTGATTGTTTTTGTTCTTTGTCTTGAGAGCCATGTATAGGTTTACACTGTTTTACTCCATTGTTGTATGTCTGTATTCATGAGGCACAATATTTCGTTCCACTGTATGTCACACATGTAGCGGAATGACAATAAAGCTCAACTTGACGGATTCATTGCTTCACTTCCGTACTTTGTCAACACTACTTACACTAAGTCTTCCTTTTGTGCTGCTTATAGCTGAATTGAACTTTACACAGCTATTAAACCGATCTGAATCAAATAAATCAGCTGAATAATGACACTATTGTTTTTATAATGCTTCTGCAGTAGAATTTGAATTTGACTCAAATTTGATGAAGTCTGCATCATTGATTCTATTATTTTCTGTTCTATTTGCTTTCCAGAGATGAACAGAAAGGGATTCAAAGCACATGAAACTGCTGAAATACAGATTCTCTGCAGTTATAATATACATTTAATGACAGTGTTCAAAGATGAGACTACACACACACAGATGCAAACATCTCCAATTTACACATTCTTTTAATATATAATCTTCCTTATCATTAAAAGCTAAAAACAACAGAAGATAAGGCAGTGTCAGCAAATCTCATATACAGCCTGAAATCAAATCAGTCAGAATTACAGAGATTGCATGTGAAAAGATGGAGATAGATTTCATTTCAACAAAAATATTTTTAATCGATAATACGTCATGAAATACATGGGAGGGAACAAAAGACAAAAAAACAGGTTTAACCATTCCCAGACCTGATTTTGTTGAGCCGAGTTTAGATTGGTGATACGTCTTCACTTATCGCTCATCTAAACTCAACAAAATCTGGATGAGAGACTTCAACAAATATACTTCTTTCATCAAAATGATACAAAAGCTCCAAATGATCGGTGAAAGTAGTTAGACTGGATACAGTACTATTCATCTCCAATGAGAAAGGGAAAGAGTTAACAGGGAATGAGGAAGACACCAGATGAAGACTCACTCTGGCTCCCAGTATACGTCTAGTATATGATTGGGTTTGTGCTCATTCTGCTGGTTCTCCTATATCTCCTTTAGTTTTGGGTTCTTGCCACCATTCAGCCAGGAAAGACTCCTCGTAGTCCCCAATTCCCTCAAACTCTTCATCAGGAGGACTTGACCGAGCTGATGCTGCTTCCTCTGAACTTACAGTATCCTGTTAACAAACAGTTAATAACCACGTTAATATTACCAGTCTAATGAAAAGGATATTAGGATAAACTCAAAAACATGTCTGCCTATTGACAAATTGAACAGCTATTAGTAACGTCTTTGATCCTTGGACATTTCCAGTTAGTTGTCCCATCCATTCAAACCATTGGTGGGAGGCGTCACACAGTGATATTGCGGTAATTTATTTAATTGTGCAATTAAAAAAGTAAAAATTAATTTAGGATTAAGTTGTCTTAGGCCCGGAACTAGTTAGCTTTTAGAAATGATAATGTTTAAAAAAAAAAAAAAAACCAATATGATGCACAATATTACTTCAAGTCAAACACAGGTACAGCTAAAAAAAAATTAGAATGTCATGAGAAAGGTCAATATTTTTTGTCACTCATTTCAGAAAGTGAAACCCATATATTATATAGATTCATTACACAGAGTGAAATATTTCAAGCCTTCATTTCTTGAAATTTTGATGATTATAACTTACAGATAATGAAAACCCAAAATTCAGTGTATCAGAAAATTAGAATATTACATAAGATCAATAAAAAGGATATTTTAAACAGAAATGTCAGGCTTCTGACAATTTCGCATTCACATTTATTCATTTAGCAAATGCTTTTATCCAAAGCGACTTACAATTGAGGAATACAATAAGCGATACATTATAAAGAGGCAAACAGTCACAGGAAGTGCTTGTAATACAACATTTCATGCATTGTTCAGAGCAAAAACTAGCTAGACAGGGAGAGGTTAGGAAAGAGAACAAAAGGTGTTTTTGTTTTTTTTAATGAAGTAGCAGAAGTCAAGTGAAGACAAGAGATTCATTTTCAGGTGTTGATTGAAAATTGTCAGGGACGGATAGGTGTGAAGTTAATTCCAGCAGCCAGGAACAGAGAATGAAAACGTGAAAGTGATTTTGTGCCTGTCTGTGATGGTACCACGAGGCGTCACTCATTCGCAGATCTTAGGCTTCTAGAGGGGATGTAAATTGCTATAAGTGAGTGGAAGTAGGAGGGTGCTGAGCCTGTTCTATATGCAAGCATCCGTGTCTTGAACTGGATGCGAGCTGCAACCAGGAGCCAATGCAGGGAGACAACGAGAGGTGAAACATGGGTTTGCTGAAGACCAATCATGCTGCAGCATTCTGAATCATTTGTAGAGGTTTGATTGTGTTTGATGGAAGTCCAGCTAGAAGAGCATTGCAGTAGTCCAGTCTATAAAGGACAAGGGCCTGGACAAGAAGTTGTGCAGCATGCTGTGTAAGGAAGAGCCTGATCTTTCTGATGTTGTGCAATGCAAACTGGAAAGATCGAACAGTTTTTGCAATGTGGTCTTTGAAAGTGAGCAGGTCATCGAAAATTACCCCAAGATTTCTGACTGACCTTGATGGGGTAATTGTTGCTGAATCTATCTGGATGGTAAAGGCATGTTGTAGAGTTGGAGTGGCAGGGAGGACAAGAAGCTCAGTCTTTGCCAGGTTGAGCTGTAGGTGATGTTCTTTCATCCATGCCGAGATGTCTGCCAGGCAGCCAGAGATCCGTGCAGCTACCATTGGATCATCTGGTCGAAATGAGAGATAGAGCTGTGTGTCAACAGCATAGCAATGGCAGGAGATACCATGTGCTTTTATGATGGGACCCAGTGATGTAGAGTATGTGGAGAAGAGGAGGGGTCCAAGAACCGAGCCCTGGGGAACCCCAGTGACCAATTTATGTGCTTTGGATACCTCCCCTCCCCAGGCCACCCTGAAAGACCGACCATTGAGATAGGATTCAAACCAGTGAAGTGGAATCCCTGTGATGCCCAGTGATGAGAGGGTGGGCAGGAGGATCTGATGATTGACAGTGTCAAAAGCAGCAGATAGATCCAACAGAATGAGAATCGATAATTTGGAATCAGCTTTTGCAATCCGCAAGGCTTCAGTGACAGAGTAGCGCCGTCGCAGTTGAATGTCCACGTCTGAAGCCGGATTGGTTAGCATCCAGTAGATTATGCTGACAGAAATGAGGATAACTGGTCGAAAACAACTCTTTCAAGCGTTTTCACTATGAATGGAAGGAGAGAGACAGGTCTGTAGTATTCTATAAGAGAAGTGTTTAATGTAGGTTTTTTGAGCAGTGGGGTTACCCGAGCCTGCTTGAATGCATCAGGGAAGGTGCCTGTAAGGAGAGATGTGTTGATGTGTGTGAGTGCTGGTAAGAGTGCAGGAGAGATTGCTTGGAGAAGGTGCGAGGGGATAGGGTCTAGAGGACATGTTGTAGGGTGGCTGGAGAGGAGAAGTTTGGATACTTCAGCCTCTGTGAGGAGGAGAAGAGGGGAGTTTGAGTAGATGTGGTTGGTTTGAGTTCCTTTGTGTGTGGAGCTGAGAACTGGCTACTGATTGACCTAGTTTTGTTTGTGAAGAAAGTGGCAAAGTCATCAGCTGTTAATGAGGTGGAGGACAGAGGAGAGAGTTGAATGTTTTGAAGAGATTGCGTGTGTCAGATGCGCTGTTGATGTTGTTGTGGAGGTATGAAGCCTTTGCAGTGTGGACTTCAGCAGAGAAAGATGAAAGCAAAGACTGAGAGATACTCCGGTCTGACGGATCTTTTGATTTGCGCCATTTTCACTCTGCTGCCCTTAGTTCACGAAGAACCATCGGCTGGCCAGGTGTTAGAAGGGGCATCCGTGCTGGCCTGGAGGAGAGAGGACATATATATTGTCTAGACAAGAAGCTAAAGTGGAGCACAAAGCGTCAGTTGTAGCGTTCACATCCAGAGCGGAGAAATTGGTAGGTGAGGGAAGAGAGGAGGACACTACAGAGGAAAGATGTGAGGGTGAAAGGGAATGAATGTTTCGCCTAAAGGTAACTGGTAGAGGTGTTGGTGGCAATATTCAATTAAATTCAAGATTTTTTGTCTATCGCTTTTCCCGATACAATCGTTGCTAAGTAGCTTTACAGGAAATTAAGTTTTTACAATAGATTTATATAATTGCAGAAACTTAATATATTGAACTTATGGTCAAATTTGGTTTATTCTGTATACTGTCTGAGGGGTTGGCATCATCTCTTTTCAGGTGTTTGGTCATCTCTGATCTGATTACAGACACAGAAGAAAAACACCGGACTCATTTAATCATTCTCAGGGACTTTAACAAAGCAAATCTCTCCCGCGAACTGCCAAAATACAGACAGCACATCACATGTCCCACCAGAGACAGTAATATATTGGATCACTGTTATACAGCGATAAAGGATGCACATCACTGTCTAATGAGCAGCTTTAGGACTTTATGATCACTGTTTGGTTCATCTTATACCAACCTACAGGCAGAAATTAAAATCTACAAAACATTTATTAAGAACTATTAAAAAATGGACTAATGAAGCGGAGCAAGATTTAAAAGCTGGTTTTGACCTCACTTATTGGACTGTTTTTGAGGCTGCTGAAAACAATCTGGACGAGTTTACTGAGACTGTAACATCATCTATCAGTTTCTGTGAGGATATGTGCATTCCTACCAGGACTCGTTACTACAACAATGTTAGGTTAACTACAACAATGACAAACCATGGTTCACTACGAACTCAGACAGCCCCATCAGGCCAAAGAAGATGCTTACAGAAATGGGGATATAGAGATCAGAGTGGCAAAGAGGAATTATTCTGGCAAGCTAAGGAACAAATTCTCTTCTGGTGATTTTGCTTCAGTGTTTGAAAGACATTACAAATTACAAGACAGACAATGTGTCACCAGTCTACCTTAAAATCTAGCTAGCCCCCATCTTCACAAAGATCTTCAACAGATCACTGGAGCTGTGCGAAGTCCCCTCTTGCTTTGAATGCTCCACCATCATCCAAAAATTACTGGACTTAATGACTACAGACCTGTGGCTCTAACGTCTGTGGTCATGAAATCATTTGAAAGACTGGTTTTGGCTTATCCGAAGGCCTGCACTGGACCCTTACTGGACCCCTTGCAGTTTGCCTACAGAGCAAACAGGTCTGTGGATGATGCAGTCAACATGGGATTGCACTTGATCCTGCAGCATCTGGACAGACCAGGGACTTATGTGAGGAAAGTTATGTGTAGACTTCAGGTCCGCTTTCAACACCATCATCCCGGACACCCTTCAGAATAAACTGACACAGCTCTCCGTCCCCACCTCCATCTGTCAGTGGATTACCAGCTTCCTGACAGACAGGCAGCAGGTAGTGAGGCGTACAGCACCCGTACGATCAGCACTGGAGCTCCTCAGGGCTGTGTTCTCTCCCCACTGCTCTTCTCCCTGTACACGAATGACTGCACATCTAAAGACCCCTCCGTCAAGCTCCTGAAGTTTGCAGACGTCACAACACCAATCTGCCTCATTCATGGTGGTGAACAGTCTGCTTACAGACAGGAGGTTAAGGAGCAGGCTGTCTGGTGCAGTCTTAACAGCCTGGAGTTTAACACGCTCAAAACAGTGGAGATGACCGTGGACTTCAGGAGACTTCTGAATGCTCTGGACTGGGTTTTCATTAAGGCTATCTCAATATTTTGGTGCATTGAGCTTTTCTTATATTCTTATGAGTCCCTCAGTCCATGCTGCTGAAAAACAGCCCCATAGCACGAGGCTGCTACACTGTAAACCCAGATTTTGATTCAACTCAAAGAGATTGAGTACATATTACTTAAATGTGTCTAATTTATTGACATTACTTGTTCATTCTGATTAAGCTGAACTTTTTCTTGTCCTTTCTTATTGTAATTGAGTTTTTAAGTCCAATCAGTAGTGTCTACTCAAACAAACTGAGTTTGTATTACTTAAACATGTGTCTTTCTTTACATTAATTATGAATTCTGAGTAAACTGTACTTTTTAATGGCCTATCTTATTGTAATTATGTGTTTGAGCTAAAACAACTTAATATCATCAAGTTTTGCAGGGTCAAAAACATAATACGATATCGCAAATTATTTTCCATATGGAGTCACTGGTAAGTTTGTGATTTCTGGACGTTATTGTTGTGTCCCTGATGTTAACATACATTTGATCAAACCTTATTTAAAATTTAGTCTGCATTTATTTTATAGACGGACATATATTTTTTAAGTATTTTATTCATCAGCATGATAATCTGCATTTATATTATAGAGAGATTTTTTTAACAAAAAGTATTTTATTCCAGACCTGAGCTTTTACTTTGAAAAGTAGAAGCTCTGTGAAGCTTTATTTTGAAATGTAGAAGCTCGTGGACGGCACAAGGCGGGATGGCATGACACGGCATTGACGTCACCCATGCAACCGCTGAGTTTTGCAGTTTGTCTGAGCAACGGGCTGAGTTTTGCAGTTTGTCTGAGCAACCGGGCTGAGTTTTGCAGTTTGTCAACCAAATTTGAAGAGGTGCAGTACAATATTGTAATGATTGGCAGTAAAGATGAAGAGATTTTTTTTTCTTTTCTTACCATCACTGAGGAAACTACACACTAGAACCCTATTAGGCCATGGCTTTGTTTCTTTTGTTGCTAAAAAAAAAGGACATGTTCAATAAAAATACAATTGGATCAGTGTAATGTTGCAGTTGTATGTATGTATTTAACATAGGTGTATTAATTGAAAGATATTTTGAGTTTCAGGAACAAGAAGTTAAGTTGGGTCAGTTAGAATACAATTTAGTTAAATTGGTTATAGAGTAATGCTTACTTAACAAGCTGAGTTAAATAAATGGGTGGGGAATGATTGTTTAAACTAAGTATCTTCAGTTACTGTAACTCGGTTATAAGTACATTCAACTTAAATGTTCTATTCCATTCCATTATGGGCTTAAGTACATTGAACGTAGTTCACCTCACTTATTCAACTAATGCTTCATTACTTAAAAATTTTAAGGCAACGGGTTACCTGTTTTTTTTTAAGTAAATTCTACTTATCCGGGTTTACAGTGTACCAGCACACTTTACTTTTGGGATGTAATCTGCAGGTGATGAGCAGAGCTGGTTCCCTTCAAGCATGATGCTTAAGATTATCTGGTCTGATGAACTGGTCTGAGGGTCCTTTAGGTGCTTTTTTTGTCAATTCCAAGCGTTTTCTTTTGTCTTCGTGGAGGAGAGGATTGAGTTTGGCAACACCGCCATAAAGCCCAGATCGGTGGAGCGTTGCAGTGATGTTTGTCCTGTAGATTTCTCCTATCTCCACATATGATCATGGAGCTCAACAAGAGTGACCATCAGGTTATTCGTCACCACTCTAACCAAAGCCCTCCTCCATCAATTGCTCAGTTTGGCCAGGAGACCAGCTCTAAGAAGAATCCTGGTTGTTCCAAACTTCTTCCATTAAGGGTAACAGATAATTTTTCTAAACTCTTCTCCAGATGTGTGGCTGGACGCAAACCAGATTCTGAGCTCTACAGACTGTTCTTTTGACCCCAGGGCTTGGTTTTTGCTCTGATATGCATTATAAGCTGTTGGAAATTTTATTAAGACGTGTGTGCCTTTCCAAATCATACCCATTCAATTGAATTTGCCACCGGTTACCTTCACTCAAAGTCTAGTAACACGTGTGTGCCTTTCCAAATCATACCCATTCAATTGAATTTGCCACCGGTTACCTTCACTCAAAATCTAGTAACACCTACAAGCAATATGAATGCTCCTGAGCTATATTCCAACTGTCCCAGATAAGGCTATGAGTATTTATGCAATGGAATCTTTTACGGTTTTTATTTTTAATAAATTTGATGTTAAAAGATGTTAAAACCCCAAATTATTTTCTTTACCATTATAGTGTAGATTGATGTGGAAAAAAGTAATTTAAAGCAGTTTGACATAAGGCAGCAACATAAAACGTGAAAAAAATTAAGGGGTATGAATACTTTCGCATGGTGCTGTAGCAAGCGTTTTTATATGTTTGCATTGAAAAAGCCAAATTTTTACTTAATGTGGGCTGTACGTAGCAGTAGGGATGCAGCGATTAACCGGTTTTACTATTAACCGTGCTTTAAAACGTCACGGTTAATTAATCGTAAAGGCTCCGCTACATCGAGTGTTTCTGTTGCACGGAACGGAACTGTTGCAGCTTGCCCAAAACGAAAACAAAGTTACACTAGCGGCGGTGCACCAGCTTAAAATGACGTGCTTATCAGAGACACAGAAGCTACTAGGACTAGATTAACTAGGACAGAGGACCAATCAGCGATCCTTTATTTCTCCCAGAGATTGTCTGAAGTTGATAGTGTGGGATCATTTTGGGTGCGCGAAGAATGACCAGGGCGTCATTTAAATATTGCCGTAAAAATAGCTGTTAAAGAGTATACATAAGGGATAATGCATGGCTAGCCAACCTGTCCTCGTTGAGAAATAAACTATTTTAATGCAAGACTTGAAGGCAAGGACCACCTGATGTGAAGTCCGTTAGCTCTAGCATTCTGCCCGCTTTCAGACAGAGATGAAATAGTGCGGAGAGAGAGAGAGCGATATGTATCAGCCTGTCACAGACTAAGACTGTCAGCCAGTGGACAAAACTGAAGCAAGATCCTCTTACATGTTGTACAAAGGTTTTCTGTTGTATTATTATTATATAAATATAAATATAAATATATTTTAAGCAATGTCTTAAATATGTTTCTTGTTTGTGAAAAAAAAGAATAATGCATGTACTTATTTATTTCACAGATCTATTCTTGTTTTATGTATTATATGATCGTTTGTTCCTTATTCATGTAATGGACAATGCTTTGGCAATACTGTGTAAGTCATGCCAATAAAGCTCATTTGAATTCGAATTTGAGAGAGAGAGAGAGAGCGCGAGGTGACCGTTGCGTGTGTGAATTAGCCATCTGCACGTCACTACAAAAAATTAAGATTTGAGTTTAGTTATTTTACCCCCTCTTTGCTGATTAATATAATTTAATGATCCAGTATCTAAGCTATTTTATTAATTAAAGTCGCTGGGCAGCGTTTACAAGTTTCTGTCCTCCTAAATGTTTGTGTGGGCAGCTCGATCTCACAAACCAAAATAATAGACATGATTTTCTCAGGCCATATATAAAATCAGATGAATAAAGATTATTAAAATGAATATGTATGGATGACAGTTGATTACAATAATAGTTCAATTTATTTCCCTCATTAGTAACAGTGTCCTCTGTGGGATAAATAAAGTTAATATTAGTAAGATTAATAATATTTATTAATATTAATGATTGAATCATTTATATAGCTCTTTTATTGTGTATTGCTATACACCTAAAGTGCTTTACAATCATGTGGGGGGTCTCTCCTCAACCACCACCAGTGTGCAGCATCCACTTGGATGATACGACGGCTGCCACAGGACAACGGCACCAGTGCGCTCACCACACACCAGCTGCAGGTGGAGAGGAGAGAGAGTCATAGAGTCAATCAAGTGTATGCGCTCACCACACACCAGCTACAGGTGGAGAGGAGAGAGAGTCATAGAGCCAATCAAGTGTATGCGCCACCACACACCAGCTACAGGTGGAGAGGAGAGAGTCATAGAGACAATCAAGTGTATGCGCCACCACACCCCAGCTACAGGTGGAGAGGAGAGAGAGTCATAGAGCCAATCAAGTGTATGCGCTCACCACACACCAGCTACAGGTGGAGAGGAGAGAGAGTCATAGAGACAATCAAGTGTATGCGCTCACCACACCCCAGCTACAGGTGGAGAGGAGAGAGAGTCATAGAGCCAATCAAGTGTATGCGCTCACCACACACCAGCTACAGGTGGAGAGGAGAGAGAGACATAGAGCCAATCAAGTGTATGCGCTCAGCACACACCAGCTACAGGTGGAGAGGAGAGAGAGACATAGAGACAATCAAGTGTATGGGGATTATTGGAAGGCCATGATTGACTTGATTGGAGGGAATTTGGCCAGGACACCGGGGTTACACCCCTACTCTTTTACAATGAGTGCCATGGGATTTTTAATGACCACAGAGAATCAGGACCTCGGTTGATCGTCTCATCCGAAAGACGGTGCTTGTTGACAGTATAGTGTCCCCGTCACTACACTGGGGCATTAGGACCCACACAGACCACAGGGTGAGCACCCCCTGCTGGCCTCACTAACACCTCTAATCTAACACTTAATTAACATTGTGATTTATCATCCCTGATATAGTATTATTCATAAGTCTTTTTTTCAGCATCTTTCCAATTTCTGTACCTCAGGTCTAAAAGAAAGGTAGAAAGAATATACAATGAAAACACCAAATACATTTGTGATCTATTTCCAGGTGTTATTTTCATAAGGGAAATACTGAAATGGATGTTTACAGAGCAGAGGTCACCTTTTTTATTTCCAATAGAGAGATGGACTTTTTTTTCTTTAGTATTATTATTTTGAGCTGTATTATTGGTTACTGTGCTATTTCTGTTTCAAAAGGCAGCAATAAATATCACTTTAATATCTAAAGAGGGTTTATGTAATTTAATGTTGTGAAATGAATAAATGCATTATAATCCTGAAACCGTGATTATTCCTCAGATCTATACTCGTTGCATCCCTACTTAGCAGTATGCGGAGTATATGGAAGAAGTCCTTGTGGTGGGCTCTACCTGGAAAGCAAGAGACTCGCACACACAATGACCGGCAGACAAGCAGCGCTCAGCCCAAGGATAGATGCAAGGTTACCGACAGGGAGTCTTTACAGTGGAAACACATCATTATGGGATTACCAAAAGGGAATCACCACATACTTAACCAAACTAGATGGGCTCACCTGAAAAGGGGCATACCATGAATGATTGGACAGATTTCTCTGTCAAACTCAACTATCAATGAGCGCTGGAAAGAGCAGTTTGGCACCCAGTGTTCACCAGATATGGGGGACTCTCATGGATAGAAAAGTGCACAGTATTTCCTCAGAGAGGGGAAAGGTACTGTGTGCAAGCATGTTTGCCTAAAGCTTACCTGTTCGTACCCAATAACACCCGCGACAAAACCAGCTCAGCCTGGAGCTTGTTAAAGCTTGCAAAGGTTTCCTGATTGGCATCGGTCTAATATTCCTTTCCAGTGACAAGACAATCACCAAATCATCTGCTGATTGGTCTTTGATCTTTTGGAAGAGGGAGACATTGCATACATGACAGAGGGTTCTGTTTTCCTGACTATTTTGCTGTTGCTGACAAACGTGTCCAGCTTCTCATACGTGCTTCAAACCTCGGAAAGGCTCAGCATCCTCGACAGGAAGTGCCAACCCAACTTCTTCCACTTTCAAAATCATGACAAGTTAACTGGTTTAAGCTAAAGGCTTCTCTAGCCAGTTTTTCATTGTTCTTACCCCAAGCTACTGCTGTTGGATTTCTGCTAGTTGTACAGCCCATTATTTTTTAGTATCACGCTAACTTGACTTGTCTAGCATCTTAACGCTTTGTCCAAGTTACTTTAAGAAAAAAATAAAGCCAAGATAGGTAATGCTGCTGCTCCAAAGAGTCAAGAGAACTGCATGTTAAACTCTGGAAAACAAATTAAGAGACCACTTCAAATTTTAAATATTTAATAGTATAAAGTAAAAAACTAAAATACCGCTGTGGTCATCACTATGCTCTTGCAATAGGACCAACTGGTTGGCAAAAACAGTGATAGAAAAGAGCATTTGGAATAAAATAATAAATATTAACCATGCCAAAAGAGATGAAAATAAAGTTTTAATTGAGAAAAAAAGGGTTCCATTCTGGCTTTACTGTCTGAACATACAGTGAGCGTCAAGTTTAAAATTTCAAAGACAGCGGTTCAAAGGTCAAGCTGCAGACATTGGGGACAATAAAGCTACAGACTGTGAGAGAGAGAGTGCAAAAACAACATTCCACAGACCGGAATGACCGCCAACTCATTTGAATGTCACTCAACAACCGTAGGATGAAATAGAGGGACCTACGAAAAAGAATGGCAGCTGGGATGAAGTGCACAGCGAATACGGTTCGTAACAGGCTCTTAGGGCAGGGCCGAAGTCGTGCAAAGCTAGGAAAAAGCCCTTCCTCAATGAGAAGCAAAGAAGAGCAAGCTGAGGTTTGCAAAACACTATAAAGACTGGGCCATAGTGGACAGGAGTAAGATCATCTTCTATGATGTGTCCGTTTTTCACCTTGTTGTCTAATGGTTAGACCGAGACCTGGAGATGTCAACAAGCCACAGTGTCTTGCACCCACTGTGAAATTAGGTGGAGGATTGGTGATGATCTAGGGGACGAATCAGGTATCAGGTCTTTGTGGAGGGCAACCGAATCAAGCCTGGAAGAAAACTTGCTTCCTACTGCTCTGACAATGTTCCAGGGGCATAGATCGTTCGGGCAACTGTGTTCACATAGAGGTTTTCAAAAGCCGGTGAGAATAAATATAGATTTAAAGAGACAGGATAGTCTGTGCATGACTGGATGTTTCATTCGAAACCCAGAACAAGGCGAGATGAACATCACGGAGCGCTAAACACTCTGCAGTGTGTGTTTCGTTCATACATGAAGCTGTAGGGCGCTCCTGCGCAGAAAAGGACATTCCTAATATGTATCTGATCACAGATACTGAATAGGGACAGTGCGTTTTTCTCAGGCACTCGGTCTTTACGTAAACTGCATCTGACAGTGTCAACAGCTTTCATGCACGTCTTTTAAAATAAAAGTTTCGCATCAGAAACACATTTAGAATTACGTTTTTTTGTTGATTTCGTTTCTTTGACCAGTTGTCATTTTCTGCAAATAAATGCTCTAAATAACAATATGCTTATTTGGAATTTGGTAGAAATGTTATCAGTAGTTTATAGAATAAAGCAAATGTTAATTTTACTCAAACACATACCTATAAATACTAAGATCAGAGAAACTGATCATTTTGCAGCGGTCTCTTTTTTTTCCCCAGAGCTGTCTGTGTGCTTTACTCTAGTTAGAACATGCATTATGTGTTATTTTTATTTATTTATTTGTCAGGTTTATTTGACAGGGACATTGCACATCAATAATACATAAATGTACAATGTGCCAGAATTAGCCAGAAGGCTACTTTGCATCTGCAGTCCCTGGACTGATGGTTAATGTGAAGTTAACAAATATATACATATATATATATAGTGCAAGCTGACAGAAATGTGAAAATTATAGCTACTTCATTTTGACCTATTCTGCCCTTAAGAGTAACTGTTATATTGAATTTATAGAGATAATTTGTTTGATTGGCTTGGAAAAGTAAATCCAAGATTAACCAAAAACAACGTACTAATCTACACAGCACTGCATTTACCATTCAAGAAATATACTTATTTTAGGGTTATTTTACATAGCTACAGTATTGTGCTATTAAATAACACACTTAGGGTTTACCTCGTCGTCTGTCTGTAAATAATTCTGTGCGAACTCCAGAAGTTCCCTCAGTTTGGTGGTTTGATTGAAATATCTAAGAGCTTCCTGTATGGACACAAAGACAGAAATGTTAGAACAGCAGGGGTCTGTTCTTCGTACGTCGCTCATTACATCCGAGATCAAATGACCGATCCAAGATGATATCATCGCGCTAATCAGGATCTGGCTAATTGGGTTCTTCGAAAGCACCTGCTGTTGATGATTAGTATGGCTGGATTGAGTTATCTGATGGTTTAAAAGGGGCTATGCATCGATACTCGAAACCACGATCAGCAATGTAGCGATTGGCTGGTGGCAAGACAGCAACGTAATGACATCATATCATTAAAAAAGACACCTGACGAAAAACTTGACGACAAGATTTCTGGACTTTTATAAGGAAACAGCCAAACGAACAAACTACATAAATGTTATAATAAATGAAATATGCACTGTTTTTAATTTATTTTAATTGTGTTACATGATTCCCAATTATTTATATTCATGATTTCTAGTATTTGTACAGGCTTTACATTTTTATTTCAATGTAGTAATTAACAATTCATTTAATTTTATCTTTGAAATGGATTTGTTACTTGACAGCATTAATTAAAGTTTCTTAAGGGTCAAAATCAAGTTACCCGCATCTCCTGCGCTCCATTAAGCCCATCCCATAATATCTGTCACCCCTCACATTAATTAACTGTATAGCATGTCTGTAAGACTCTAATACAATTATTTAGTAATTATTTTATGACGACTACATCTTTCAGTGAGTAAAACTGGCTGTGTCTATAGTATTATAGACGACACAACATTATTATAATATTTTTAAATGATTATTATTTTTAATTATTGTCCCTGGATCAGTAGGGTACACTTGTAATAAAGTAGCAGTGGCTGGGACATATTTTAAGTATCAAGTCTGCTTAAAAGGATGCGATCTAATCCTGCTTACATGAAATAAGCTGCTCCCGAGCAGGTTTGTTACGGACCCGTTGCTATGACAGCAACTCCGGATGAGCTTCAAGAACCAAACAATCCAAGATCAAGTGAAATCGTCAAAAATCAAATCCAGCTAACTGAGTTAGCGACGACGAAGAACGGACCCCAGGTGTGAAAACAAAACCCGAGCAAAGCCAGAACATTTACAAATCAATGCTGTCTTTTGAAATAGACTGTTTAACAAATAAAAAGTAAAATGATTGCAACATATGTGCATGTTTTGTGTCTTTTATATTTCATAAATCTCATATCCCCGATGATCTCTCTGCTAGATATCGTATACAATGCTTGCTCTTAATGTACAATCATCTAGTTCAAAAAGGATCAAAGCTCTTAAGCTTCTTTTACAGCCGTCATTATAACTTTATCTTTGTACGTACTGGCCGTGGTTTGAAATGCTCGTCCTGCAGTCCCCACTGTTGTCTGTAGAATCTGTAGTAGGCCATGTTCTGCTGCATCACTTGATCGTCTGCATCAAACAGCATATAGCTTGCTGCACACAGCGCTGCATTTCGCACATCATTTACTAGAAGGACAAATGAATAAAATGCATTTATAAAGTGACGTTTAAACCTCCTGGCGATGAAGTCTTAGTCTATGGGGTATTTCTATGATTGGATTGTTATGGGATTGAGTTTGAACATTACATTTACACTTGGCCACATAAATAATTTAACAAACTGGATTTGAATTAGCAAATGCCACGCTATATGCCATGCAAATTCAAAGAGCTTTGTTCCACAAAAGCTGAAAGTATATACAATATCAGCAACAGATGTTATGCACTGCACTTTATCATTAGTGCAACAGTTTCTAAATCAAATATCACAATCAGAGAGAGAGAGAGAGCGCTGGTGGGAGAAACAAAATCAGTGCTTGTCCCTTTTAATGAACATGAGTCAAGCTGCAACACTAATCTATAACTTCATTTGCACTCGTTAGTGTGTCTGCTTACTGAAGAGAGACACTCATCTCCACAATAACACCAGCTACCCATTTTTGGGAGGAGTTAAGTTTAGAGTATGTGTCATTTTACACCAAAATCAGATGCATCTAAATGGCTCTCAAATCACCATCACCTCTTGAAATGGTTTGGTGATCAGATTGTAATCGGATTGCTATTCGATCAGTGAAAATGCATGAAGTGGTCAAGTGCAACAAGTCTATTACAAGTCAAGTCACCTTTATTTATATAGCGCTTTTAACAATACTAATTGTGTCAAAACAACTGCACAATATCAAAATAGTGCATCACTAATGTAAAATGACAAGATTACACTGTGTTACGACCCTCAGGTCAGGGAAGGCAACATAAATAAAGAAATCTGAAACCTGCTCTTACTTTGTACTGGTGAATTATTGCATTCATTGTTTTAAGTCTCATTTTAGGTAACACAGTAAAAAGGCTATCTCGTGAGCATGTTATTTTGTCAGAATACACTGTAAAAAATAAAAAAATAAAGTTTCAACTTCAAATAATTTGTTACCCCGCTGATTACATTTGTTTTTACGTTTAGTCAACTTCCAAGTTGTCACTTAACTTAAGTAACTTGCCCCCGGTTTCACAAACAAGGCTTAAGCCTAGTCCTAGACTCAAATGTAAGTCTTAACTGTTTCAAATGAAAAAAACTTGCACTGACTGACCTTTGTTTAGTCTCAAGATGCACCTCAGTGATGTTTATTCTAAGGCACGTTTATAAAAATGACTTAAAATGTCCTAATTGAACGATGCCTAATCCTGGCTTAGGCGAAACCCTGTCTGTGAAACTGGGCATTACAATTTAAAGCTGACTAAACTTAAAGGATTAGTTCACTTTTAAATCAAAATGTCCTTATAATTTACTCACCCCCATGTCATCCAAGATCTTTCTGTTTTTCTTTCTTCAGTCGGAAATAAATGAAGGTTTTTGATGAAAACATAGCAGGATTCTTCTCCATATAGTTAGTTTCAATGTCCTCCAAACGGTTGACGGTCAAAAGGACAGTTTCAGTGCAGTTTCAAAGGGCTATAAACGACACCAGACGATGAATAAGAGTCTTATCTAGCCAAACGATCAGTCATTAGAAAAAAATACAAATTGTATCTGTTTTATAAGCACAAATGCTCGCCTGTTCTGCGATGCGCGTCCCAGACTTCACGTAATAACGTTGAAACGGTCACGCACGACGTAGTCTCCATCTCATCTTCTCCTCCAAGTTCAAAATCGTCCGACATCGCTGTGTTACCTTGTAAACTCGTTGAGATGAAACTCCTTTTTTTGTAAACGGCGTTTGACTTAGTATTTGCACGTTCAACTAGTAAACACTCGAGCATGAGCTTTTCAGCGTGATTACATATTATATGACGTCATGAACGCTCATCACAGAACAGGCGAGCATTTGTGTTTATAAAGCATATGCATTTTTTTTTTAAATGACTGATTGATTGTTTAAATTGACTGTTTCACTAGATAAGACTCTTATTCATCTCTGGTATCATTTATTGCTCTTTGAAGCTGCGCTGAAACTGTAATTTTGACCGTCAACCGTTTGGAGTCCATTGAGGTACTCTATATGGAGACAAATCCTGAATATATTCATCAAAAACCTTCATTTATTTCAGACTGAAGAAAGAAATACATAAACATCTTGGATGACATGCGGGTGAGTAAATTATCAGGACATTTTGATTTAAAAGTGAACTAATCCTTTAACATTTCTAGTAAGCGAGGTAACAAATAATTGTAAGTTGAATTTCTGTACAGTGTAGTAAACAGTAAAACAATCTTAGTATCTTATTTCATGACCAGTGTATCATGCCAATACCTCTCGATGTCTACAGGAACCGGAAACTATTCATGTGAGAGACTTGCATGTCTCCTACAGTAATATTGTTTGAGAACACATCATTCCCCATTTAATCAAAATGTACTAACTGATATGAAATCTGGGCAGATTGTAGTATTTCTTGTGTTTACTGCTGACAGAAGACAATACACATTTTTGTTGTGTGTGAGTTTCTGTTACTTACATTTGTAATAAGCAAACTGCATGTAGTGGTACATGGTGGCTACAAACTTCTCCACAAAGAAACCGCCAACATTTGGAATAAATATTTCCTCACATTTTACTTTACACTTCATTACTTCAAAATAGAAATCTGGGGGAGAAAAAAGAAAATATAACAAAATAACTCAACAACTTATGATGGTACTAGACTTCCTATGTCAGATCATTGATTAACTTATGTTTACCAAGCTATCTGCATTTAAACCAGGCTTATTTTAGTTTAGTCACAGCGAATTTGAGAATGCATCATGATATCACTGACCGGCTAAGCTGGGGTAGAAGTCTTTAAACTCCTGCACATCGTATGACCCCTCACAGGACATCAAACACATGTTGAATGTTTTAAAATACTCCGCAGCCGCCAGCTCCATGTCTCGAGTACTGCTGCTAAAATCCCCCGAATTATACAGCTTTACAGCCTTCAGGAATAAAGCCTAAGAGACGGATCGATATGAAGTTATTTCACAAGAGTGCCTCTCACAAAGAAACACTATTAGAGAGAATAAATACCTCATAGGGCTTCTCCTCGTGGTCTACGAGGTACTCCTCCGTGTCAAACAGGCTTTTATAGTAGTTAAGACTCCTTGATAGAACGGGGTCCTCGGGGTTTCGCTGTAGATACGTGTGTGCTGCCGAAACCGCTCGCTCCAACTCATTCATCTAGACACACATAACATAAGATACTTCAGTGTCTGGATCCGATTGGCTTGTTTAAATATGTGGACCACAAAACAAGTCATAAGGTCAATTTTCGAAATTGAGATTTATACATCATCTGAAAGCTGAATAAATAAGCTTAGGATAGGACAATATTCGGCTGAGATACAACTATTAGAAAATCTGAAATCTGAGGGTGCAAAAAATCAAAAGAACTATTGAGAAAATCACCTTTAAAGTGGTCCAAATGCTGTTCTTAGCAATGCATAGTACTAATCAAAAATTAAGTTTTGATATATTTACGGTAGGACATTTACAAAATATCTTCATGGAACATTTACTTAATATCCTTGGCATAAAAGAAAAATCAATCATTTTGACCCATAACATTTATTTTTAGCTATCGCTACAAATATACCCGAGCGACTGGTTTTGTGCTCCAGGGTCTCGTATTGTTTTGCAGTTTCTCATTTCATTGACACTAGTGAAATAAGAGGTAGGACACACAGGTGAGATCTCTCCATTGGCTTTCTCAGATTCAATTACATGTTGTGACCTGTTACTGTTAGAATAGCCAAGTCACATTTATTTATATAGTGCTTTATGAAATATAGATTTACACACTATACATATAGAAATAGAATATGGGAAGCACAGCGGATGTGGATGATGAACCAGGGAGCACAATGAAGCAGGTAGGCCTTCAGGGAGGAGCAAAAGAGGAGGGAACTAGGGGCAATAAATCAGGGATCGGTTTGACCCTGAGTGGGCTAGAAGAAAGTCTTACAGACAAAAACGGTCTCGCATTTCAGATGTTTCTCCTAAAATAACTTGGGAGGAATAAAAGACACAAATGAGAAAGTTCTGAGAGAAAGACTAAAGAACGAACGTTCCCATACATTAAGGGTCAAACTGTGTGCAATCATACAAATATTTGGGGACAATAATTGATTCAAAGCTGAGTTTTGAAGCTAACTGTGAAGCGGTGTGTAGAAAAGGGCATCAGCGATTGTTCTTTTTAAGGACATTGTGAACATTTCACATTGATAAAACATTATTGATTATGTTTTATCACGTGTACATTGAATCAGTGTTATCATTTTGTCTGGTGTCCTGGTACGGGAATGGTCCAGTAGGTTGATTGGGGAGGCGTTACGTCGCTGTATACTAGGCAGGTACAGCGAGCGGGAGCTTCGATCTTAAGAGATAAGCTCCATCCCTTGTATTGTGAGTTCCAGTATCTTCCGTCTAATCGACGGCTGAGAGTACCGCTTTGCACAACCAAACGATACAAGAAAAGCTTTGTTCCTGCAGTGATTAATCACATAAACAGTAATGAGATGATCTAAGGGGTGGTGTTTGTGTTTTTATTGTGTAACTACAAGACATCGTTACACAATAAAAACATAATCACCACCCCTTAGATCATCTTATTACTGTTTATGTTTTTATTGTGTAAAGATGTCTTGTAGTTTTGTACTGTATTATTTTATTGTATTGAACTTATTCATTGGAAACTAATTTACCTTCGGGTACGAAATAAAGAAACTGATAAAATGAGAGTGGGCTGTGAGAAATCTCTTTATTATCTTGCTGTAATCTCTTTCAAGGCTCTTTCTTTTCTGATTACACTGGAGTGGTCTTGTTCAATGACATCAATGGTCAGGACAGTGAGAAGGTCAGACTCATTCTGTCTGTGCTTTGACATCGATCTGCGTCCCATACGGTGATGACTTTAACAGAGGTTACTCGAAGCTCGGGATACTAAGGGCTGATTTTCTTACGTCTCATTTAGGCATCAGCTTTGTCTTCAGATGTTTCATTTTAGGAGAAAAGTTTAATTATTAAAATGACTTTTTTATTATTACTGTAAATTCAGAAACTATCATTTAAATAGCATTATACACTTCAGAATATTAAGGGTTACTAGATTAAATGTATCTTCAATGCCCAGCATTGTATATGCAGCACGTTTCCAAATACACTATAAAGGGATCAGGCCTATATACGTGTTTCTAGTACAAGATCAGTACTCTTTTAGATGTAGTGTCCCAGTGCTTCACGGTTGTTGCATGACATTTTATTTAGCATTGAAAAGTTTGTCTTGTACATATTCATGCATGCAAATAAATGTCATGATTTCCTCTGCATGCGTAACATTGTGTTTTAAAACACTGTCTACACTACATAACTTCAAATATGATAATGCAAGTGTTATGTTTGACTGGAATACTGTGGATGAATGATAAAAAACAGATCTCTGTAACACAAATTAGGTTACTTTAACATCAAATGGAGACTTTTGATTGAGTCTCCTGCTTCTCATACGTCTCCTGAGACAAAAACATGTAATAAAAATCTAACACTTTTAAAATGGAGTCCTTAAAAGTTTTAGCAGATCTCATCATCATCATCACAGACTGTGCTCAGACTTTTTCCCAAACTAAAGACTCCGTGGTCTCACATTTGTCTCCTCTAAAGCTTTAGAAGAGATCTCAACAACGTCACACACTGTGCTCAGATTCGTCTCCTTAGCTGGAGACTCTGGATCGATCACGTTTTGCATCCCGGGCTCGTTGGAAAAGTGTGCTTGGTGACATTTCTGCAATACCGATTTTACATGTTTCATGGCATTTTCAGAGTAAAATGTCCCGTGAGTGGCACTAAAATGCACGTTCCATACGCGACCCATGAAATGACAGATTTGTGTTACGCTGATACAGGCACGTGTTGCTGTGTTTCTTCAGGTACGACTGTGGCTGTTCAGAAGCCAAGTCTGGTGAGTGTTGCCAAAAGTTGATGTTCTATCGTGAAACACCTCCTGCACCAAACCGAACCCTTACCGAATGAAAAAGTGCACATGAAGAGATATAACGCTTTGGATTGGAGGGATGACTGTGAAAAGGTCAAGCTCTTCTCTGTCTGTTAATTCAAAATGATATATATTTTAATGCAGCAGCATGTACAATAGTTTTGAAATCATAACACAATATAGTGAAATTACTTGTTTAAAATTAACCTTGTTGGATACTTCGGCCCTGTACATTACACTTTGTGTGGAAAGGAGAAAAGTCTGTTTTACTGCCCCTAGACTTCATTATGACTGGAAACTGCAGCAAATCGTATTTTAGTACCGTTTTTTGAGTTTTCAGAAATATAGATAAAAGGTATGTTTTTCCAATGAGCATGCATAGCACATTTAATGCATAACAGCATCACACAGTGCTCAGAGTTTTCTCCTAAACTAATCTGGGGGTCTCATATTAGTCTCTTTTAAGGCTTTAGAAGAGATCTCGACAACTTTACAAAGTATGCACCAAGTACTTGAAAGGCACGCAATAAAATAAAATGATTAGAGTTCAAGCCTATTTTAAGATTGAAATTATGCAAAAATACAGTTAACATTACTCTTGTTGACACACAGTAAGATAATTGACCCGTGCAGTTTATGTGCTTTGGGCACATCACATGTTCTTGGAAATAATAATCTATCCACTGCCCTGATCAGAACTGACTTACAGGAGCATATTCAATGGCTTATGACTCAATGCAATCCAAAACTCATTAGATTATTAATGCATAATATTTGATAGACATGTTTGAGCTCATATTGATAGCCTACAAGTTGTTGAGATTGCTACTGAAATGCAGTGGTGGTCAGTAACGAAGTACAACTACTTCGTTACTGTACTTAAGTACATTTTCAAGCTGTACTTTACTGGAGTAGTTTTATTTTGAGTAACTTTTACTTTTACTTCACTACATTCCAAAGCATAAGATCGTACTTTTTACTTCACTACATTTCATAAAACATATCGTTACTCACGTGATACATCACGTGCTCCGAGTCGCAGAAGCGGTGTCTGATTCACGAACAAACTGATTCTTTTCAATGAACCTGTTCAAACAAACGATTCTTTCACGAATGGCAATGATCCGATTGCAGCTGTTCTCGAGTCGAAAACTCACTGATTCAAATGATCCGTTTAGAGCGAGTCTTCAGTGAACTGAACTCACAAGTAAAGAACCGTGAGATCTCGTGAGCGCGCGCGGGCGCAGGCGCGCAACAGCTGCTGCGAAAAGTAAGTTACTAATGTCGAATTTTAGAATTAATTATTGTAACTGAAAATAATATTTAGGTCAAAACTGTCAGTTGTTTGTGAACTAAATCTGCTGTAAAGGGTGATCTATTTAAGCCCACTGAAATGCTTGAATGCAGACAGATCAACATCAGTGTCTCTAACGTTATGTTTTAGGTCAAAAAACAAAACATTAAAATAACACCGATTAAATAAAATAACTCATGCACGTTCATATTCCACGCTGCTGTAACGTTAGCAGTTTTATTAAAATGCTATGCATTTAGACCTATGTGACGTCTGTTTTTATATTGTTTATCAACAGTATACATTTCTATATTGTTTAGATCAACTAGCCGAGTAGACAGATATGAATGTTTATTCATAACCATACTGAAAATAAGTAAATATTGTTAGCTGATGCTAACTGTCTAGCTAACAAGCTTGCTGGTGCTAAGTTGAGGAAATGTTTAGATATAAAGTCCAAATATCTTTATTCAGCCACCTGAAAAAAAATAATTATGAAAATATAATTAGATTTTCCTTAAAATGTTCTTCCTAATTTCAGGCCTAATTCTAATGTCATATATAACTGACGTTCTGCAAAACAACAAGTTCTAAAACACTTTTTTCTTACTGGTGAAGATTAGATGTGAAATCTGTTTTCTCTCAGGTACATGGCAGTGTAAGCTTCACAGTGAACATTACTACATCACTCTCATCAACGTAGTCCATATCAACAAAATATATATCTCTATATAGTGGTTATTTTGGGAAAAACCCAGGTATTTTGGGCAGTAGGATTATAAAAATATGTGCTAATATAAAATTAAATAAAGTAGTCTATATAAAATTGCTAAATAAATCTGTCTATCAGTACTTTTTACTTAAGTACATAAAATTTTAGTACTTTTGTACTTTCACTGAGTAAAATTGAAAAGCAGTACTTTTACTTTTACTGGAGTAATATTTTACTATACGTATCTGTACTTTTACTCAAGTACTTGATCTGTGTACTTTGTCCACCACTGCTGAAATGTATAAGAGACCATTATGAGGACCCAGAGTCTCCGGCTGGAGAAAACCTGAGCAGTGTTGTTGAGATCTCACTTTAAAGCTTTAGAAGAGATCTTCACGGTCTCTAGCTACGGGGACAAATCTGTGTGTGATGAAATCTCTTCGAAAATGTTAAAGCAGACCATAATGGGAGTTTTAGAGTTTTTATTGTTTGTCTCCGGAGAAAAGTTTGAGAAGCAGACTCGAGCAAAAGTCTCAATATGATGTTAAAGTTTACTTAGCATTACTTTTCTCGCCAGCTGAACATTATAAACGGCTACTACATTCACGACCATAATTAACTGAAAGAACGGCCATGTTTCGGCGTTACACCTTTAACGCGCGGCTGTCTCGCGATTACCAAGCGCTCGTGCGTGGACGTGGCATGTGTGCCGCTGACTGGACCAATGAAACGCGACGCACCAATTCAGACACATAACGCATTATTGTTAATAGAACACATTTCATCTAAATAAGTTGATAGGCTATGTTATTTCCATTAATGTCCATCCATCGTGTATTACCATGTTCAGTTGAACGTCGCATGGCTACTGTGAAAGCGTTCTGGTCCCTCACGAATCCCACACACTTACCTGGTAATAGACGTTCTGCAGGTAACGGTAGGGTATCCTCTGTTCGAAATCACCTACAGTCTCTCGCTTAGGATGTGATTTAGAAAACACGGGAAAGTTTGTTTTGCATCTTTTCAGGCATGCAGCTCGCGTTATGATGTGCCCCATGATGAAGAGGGTGGTTTCCGTGTTGTTCTCCTCCTGTTCCCGGCCCACGGAGCTGCAGTTCTGCCCGCAGTGCGCCTCGCTGTCCTTCAGCAGCCGGTGGAGACGCAGGCTCAGCTCCAGGTATTTAGCGCTCTGCGTCCAGTCCTGAGCTTCATACAGCTCTAACGCGTGTCCGTACGCTGACTCCAGCGGCATGAGCTCGTTCGCTGGGAAGCTTTTGAAGCTGTATTTCTCATACTGAGCCTGTACAGTACAGAGAAGATAGGCGGTACTGAAAAACACGACTAGACGTATTCTTGTTTGGGCCATGCTTCTGTTCCTCACTGTAAACGCCGAGCCCCGTGTAATAACGGAGAGAGGAGATTCATGTCAGACTGCACGTATGCAATCGGTGGCCCTTTGGGGTTGAAGGAGGTTTACGGTGATGGAAAACTCTGCATACCTCCCACATTCGGACCTGGACTGCTTCTCTGGGTCTAAACGTCCGTCGGGTTTAAGTACTGTCATTGCTTTGAGAAACAGCTTTCTTAAAGTTAGATTATTGTTGCTTTAGATAGCATATAAAATCTCCCTTTGTCCCTTTTCCCCACAGGAATGCACTTAGTCTACATTGACTTAATTTAAAAGGCTGGGTCAGATTTGAGATGTCATTCAGTGACCTATATTTTTAGCCTAATTCATAAATGTTATAAAGATGTTTTAATTGTATGTTGAGGAAATCACAAAAAGCCTAAAACCGACCAAACATAATGATATTCAGCCTACTGAATAAACCATTTTTGTTTTTATAATTAGCCTATTTTTATTTAAAGGCAGAATTCCGCATTTTGGGGTTGAACATTTTATAAAACCATGCAATTAATTTAGCGTTCTTTATATTGACAAAAAAACATTGTTAAATATGTATCTGTTGTCTTGTTGAATGCTACTGCAATGCTTTTCAACCTCTCTGTGAAGTACACCCAGCACTGCACATGTTCAACCGGATCTCGGGAAAGTGCATACAAATGAAAGAAAATTGAAAACTTGTGGTATTGATATGCAAAAATGAACTTTGGCATACATGCTACGCGATGGATAGGGTTATAGGGTATCATATGTATGCAAAAACTGACATGCATGCCAATAAATTTGGTATCATATGCACGTGAAAACTGTGTTTTATATGCACGCCAAACACATTCGAATCATATTTACGCCAAAACCCATTGTTTGCATATCAATACCATGAGTTTTCGTTTTTATTTGGCATTTGTATGAGACCTGGCTCACATCTTGCACGTCTCCCTATATCTGACACTCCCAGGTCAGTCTCCACTGTGAGCTGATGAGTTGAATCTGCTGTGATAGAAAAGGAAGACATACTAAATATGCTGGGCTGGGGATACTCCAGAACAGGTTTGAGAGGCTTTGGCCTACTGCGTGTTGCTTTAAACCAGGACTGTCCAAACACGGTCCTGGAGGGCCGATGCCCTGCAGAGTTTAGCTCCAACATGCCTCAACACACCTGCATGCATGCTTCTAGTACAGTGCTTCCCAAACCTGTCTTGGAGGACCCCTAGCCCTGCATGTTTTGTAAGTCTCCTTATCTAACACACCTGATTCATGTCTTGCAGTCTCTACTAACGAGCTGATGAGTGGAATCAGGTGTGTTAGATAAGGGAGACATGCAAAATATCCAGGTCCTCCAGGACAGGTTTGGGAAGCACTGTACTAGTTCCTCAAATCTTTCCCTGGAGGTCCAATCTGGTGCAGAATATAGCTTCAACTCTGATCAAACTCACCTGTGATATTCTAATGATCTGGAAGACTCTTGATTAGCATGCTCAGGTGTGTTTGATTTGGGTTGCAGCTAAACTCTGCAGGAATGCTCCAGATCTGAGGATCCCTGGTCTAGTAAAACCTTGATTAGCTGCTTCGGGTGTGTTTAATTAGGGTTGGAGCTAAACTCTGCAGGACACCAGCTCGGGCACTTTAGGAAACGCGTGACCGGATGGAGTTTAGGACCGCGCGCTTGATCCTCCCTGTTTGGGATATTGACACGCAGCACAGTAACAAAGCCTACGTCAACATTTTCCGCATGTTTGCACGTCATTTCAGGAGAACAAATGCAAAGTGAATGTTTTATATCTGAGTATCGTTTGTCCCGGCTTGTTTGGTTTGCAGAAAGTGATCTTCTCATTTTAAATGGCGAGAACAGCAGCTCTCACGGTTCTCCTCACTCTCATACATGTTGCATGTAGTCAGCTGGAAGATGTGATTATTGATCGATACTTCATACCGACGCACTGTTCGAGAGAGGTTCAGGTCGGAGATTATGTTCGGTATCATTATAACGGCACATTAATGGACGGACGACAGTTTGACTCCAGGTCAGTGAACTCATTCCGTTAAGTGCAGCTTCTTTTTCTGCAAGGCATCAGTTTCAGCAGTACATATTTACACAAGGATATTGATTGCAAGTCACTGCACAGAATTTTATACTTTCACTAGTGGTCTGACAACACATTGCAGTAGCATACAATATCATTGTGATATAGAAAAGAAAAGGAAAAAATAGATTATTGTGGTGGAAATTAGCCTACAGTTAAATCAATAGAGAGACTAATATGCTCAATGAAGACCAAGAGTCACATTTGTTCAGTCAGTTCACAGACAGAGTTTTACACACTTCCCGAGAGGAGCAGCCTCCAACTAACTCCGAGTAGAGCTCAACAAAACAAAAACCGTTCGTTCTATATTATTATTAAACTAACATATGCATGCTCATAAATCTAAAAATGAATGCATATAATAATGATTTGTTTTAATGGTGAACGCATTAGGCAGGCTGAGCACGCGTGCGTCATTCCCGCATCCTCGCGCGCGACCGATCTTACTGTTTGCGGCTGAATGCTAATTAACATAATTAATAGACAGTTATGCCCGTGAAGAGACATCAGCAGTCCGGCACTGAGAAAAGAAAACCAAAATGATGAAGCCTTCAGGTACATTCATAATCATAATTAATAAAAATGATTTCTGAGTTTCCATGTAACGACAATTATCCATGTTTTTTACGAATAAAACCAAAAATCACATTCTTGTAGCCATGGATGATATCCCCAAATGAACCACGTTAGGATACTTCAAATACTAGTCTACGAAGAATTAAGATGTATTAAGTAATATTTGTTTAGTGGTTATAAAAACAGACTTAAGCAAACAACAGCCTTAGAATGACTTAAATACATTATATAAAACAATGACCATAATGTTTGGTTAATTCATAATTATGTTTTCATTGGATAACACTGTTAAAATACATAATTTAATACAAAATAAACACTGTATGTTGCATATTATTACACATACCTGTAAAGAGAGCCGAAGGCCTGGTAATTGCTGCTGTCACAGGACGATCATATCTTTTGTAATATTTAGGCTAATTCTAATATCTACTTAATCTTTAATTATTCGCCACCTTTTTACAATAGAAATGCTACAGCCTCTATAATTTCTTGAAGAAACACATGTTGACATCACAACCCTTACAAAAATGAACTATGGTTTTATTATTTAAAAATTGCTTAATTTTCTTTTGCATGATTATTGACTATTACATTAAACTGTATTAATAAAATAATAGCCTATAAAGTTATAGCTACAAATGTTGTTTGTAAATAATAGTTTAAATATAATTAATTTATATTTTATTAAAGTTCTATTTTAATTCCTAATAGTTTTTTTAATATATTGTATAATATTTGGGGGCGGGGTCACAACAATCAAACTGCTCCGGGCACCCGTTTGGCCAGCAGCGGCCCTGTATATTGACATCATTTCTACAAGCTCATTCTAGCAACATCCAAACATGATGCTTTTTTCTTAAAGACAGTATATTGACTGCGACACTAAGTTCTATTCCTAGTAAACCTTGTTCGGACACTTCTCATCCGCAGCTGTTGATTCTCCTGCAGACTGTTCTTAGGCATGATCATATTCCTAAACTACCCCTGCAAATACATTTTTAGATAAAACATTAAATATTCGAGGACACAGTGGTTTTACAACATGTATTGCAAAAATAGTTTAAATGAACACATGAAATACATAAAATAATTACTCTAATGAACATAAATATTTTTCTATTCATAGTAAGCACATTCATCACTGAAATAGTGCAGTTTCTGGCCTCCTCATTCATTTAAAAAGAGTTTCCACGTTTAGGGAGAGCTGAACGAGCTACTTCAACTCCTGCTGAAGTAAAATGGGATTCAATGTTAAACTTCAAGAAAGAAGGTGTGGTGTTGTTTTTTTGACATCTGTTATGCTACACAATTAAATGCAGGGCAGGTTTTAGAGAAACAATCTTAGTTATTCTCAGTTGCTTTGGTGCATTTCTCTGATCGCAACTCAAAACTACAGGTACAAAATTAGAATAGGGTAAAAATACGTTTTTGTCTTGTAACTTATTTCAAAAAGTGAAACTTTAATATAGTTTATATTCATTAAAACAGTAAAACACTTCAATTTTTTTTTTTTTTTTTTGGATGAATAGAGCTTCCAACTAATGAAAGTCACAAATCAGTATCTCAAAATATTAGAATATTTACATTTGAGTGTCAATAAATGAGCATCCATACAGTATAAATTCTGAGTATCTCTTGTTCTTTGAAAGCACAATAATGGGGAACACTGCTGACTTGGCAATGGTCCAGAAGACGATCATCGACACCCTCCACAAAGAGAGTAAGTCACAGAGGGGCATTACTGAAAGGGGGGGGGGCTGGTTAAGAAGTGCTGTATCAAAGCATATTAAATGCAAAGTTGACTGGAAAGAAGAAATTGGATAGGAAAAGGTGCACAAGCAACAGGGATGAGCGCAAGCTTGAGAATACTGTCAAGCAAAGCTGATTCAAACACTTGGGAGAGCTTCACAAGGAGTGAACTGAAGCTGGAGTCAGTGCATCAAGAGTCACCACGCTCAGACATCTTCAGGAAAAGAGCTGAAGCCACTTCTGAACCAGAGACATCGTCAGAAGCATCTTACCTGGGATAAGGAGAAGAACTGGACTGTTGCTCAGTGGCCCAAAGTCCTCTTTTCAGATGAAAGTACATTTAGCATTTAATTTGGAAACCAAGGTCCCAGAGTCTGGAGGAAGATTGGAGAGACACAGAATCCATGTTCTTGAAGTCCAGTGTGAAGTTTCCACAGTCAGTGATGATTTGGGCTGCCGTGTCATCTGCTGGTGTTGGTCCACTGTGTTTTCTGAAGTCCACAGTCAATGGATTTGCCATTAATCTCGACTGACCATTGTCAAGAGGAAGATGAGAAACACCAGACCCAACAACGCAGATGAGCTGAAGACTGCTATCAAAGCACCCTGTGCTTCATTACACCTGAGCAGTGTCACAGACTGATCACCTCCATGCCACGCCGCATTGATGCAGTAATTCATGCAAAAGGAAGCCCAACAAAGTATTGAGTGCATAGAAATGAACATACTTTTCAAAAGCCTGACATTTCGGTTTAAAATATAATTTTTTTATTGACCTTATGTAATATTCTAATTTTCTGAGACACTGAATTTTAGGTTTTCATTATTTGTAAGCCATAATCATCAAAATTTCAAGAAATAAAGGCTTAAAATCTGTATAATATATGGGTTTCACTTTCTGAAATGAGTGACAAAAACATTGAACTTTTTCATGATATTCATTTTTTTTTTTAGATGTACCTGTATTCAATCTTCATGTCACCATAGTCAGTTGTTCACATCATAAAGGCAGTTTTCATTCATTTCATATAAATTACAAATCATGTGAAACAACATTTTCTCAAAACACTGTTAGATTTTGCAGTATTTGGCTGAGCGTTGGTTTGGGTGACTGGATTTCTCTAATGCATAAAATAATATTTATAAGAATCTTAGCTTCTCCCAAAGTACTGTCTGTGAGACAAAATACCTGAAGACAAAAGGACTAGAAACAATAGTTAAGATCCTGCAATCTTTCTTGTTAATCTAACTGAATGGACCATTTGGTTCACACCTTTACAGACACCGTTTCTGTTGATTGCATCTGAGGCATGGTCATAATGTAAATGCATCTCACATTATTTTTCACTGTGCACAAAATACAAAAAATATTTCATAATGGTTCATACAGCAAACCAAACTTGTTATATATCAGTAGAAAAACAACAACAATTGCTACTATTTGTATTGGTTTTACATAAATTATATGTATGTGCCATTTGTCCAAACAGAACACGTTATACCAGATAGCAAGCATCCATTGAAACAATGTTACAGTAAATCAGTTACATTGAATTGAAGGGGTCATATGATGCTATTTTAAAGATCATTATTTTGTGTATTTGGTGTAACAGAATATGTTGACATGCTTTAAAGTTAAAAAACACATTATTTTTCAAATACTGTACATTATTGTAGGTCTTCTATGCCCCGCCTCTCTCAAAGGGGACGGTCGCGTGACAGACACAGTAATGATGCTCGTATGTGTTTGCAAACAAGTCTCACTCACTCACTCACTGATTCACACATTCTCACTCACTCACACTCACTCACTCACTCACTCACTCACTCACTCACTCACACACTCTCCCTCTCTCCTCTCTCTCTCTCTCCTCTCTCCCTCACTCACTCACTCACTCACTCACTCTCACCACTCACACACACTCTCTCTCTCTCTCCCTCCCTCCTCACTCACTCACTCACTCACTGATTCACACATTCTCACTCACTCACTCACTCACTCACTCACACTCTCTCACTCACTCACTCACACACACACACACACCTCCCTCTCTCCTCTCTCTCCCTCTCTCCCTCTCCCTCTCTCCCTCACTCACTCACTCACTCACTCACTCTCTCACTCACTCACTCACACACACCTCTCTCTCTCTCCTCCCTCCCTCACTCACTCACTCACTCTCTCTCTCTCTCTCTCTCACACTCACTCACTCACTCTCTCTCTCTCACTCACTCACTCACTCACTCACTCACTCACACCTCACTCACACACACACACACACACACACACTCTCTCACTCACCACCACCACACACACTCTCTCTCTCTCACACTCACTCACCACTCACTCACACACTCTCTCTCACCACTCACACACACACACCTCCCTCACTCACCACTCACCACTCACTCACTCTCTCACTCACACATACACACCTCTCTCTCTCTCTCTCTCTCACCCTCACCACTCACTCTCTCTCTCTCACCCTCACTCACTCACTCACTCTCTCTCTCTCTCTCTCTCTATCACTCACTCACTCTCTCTCACCCTCACTCACTCACTCTCTCTCTCTCTCTCTCACCCTCACTCACCTCACTCTCTCTCTCCTCCTCACTCACTCTCTCTCTCTCACTCACACACACACACTCTCTCTCTCTCTCACTCACACACTCACCACCACTCACACACACACACACCTCTCTCTCTCTCACACTCACTCACTCTCTCTCTCTATCACTCACTCTCTATCACTCACTCTCTCTCTCTCACTCACTCACACACACACTCTCTCTCTCTCTCTCTCACCACTCACACACACACACCTCTCTCTCACTCACTCACACACACACACACTCTCTCTCTCACTCACTCACACACACACACACACTCTCTCTCCTCACTCACTCACTCACCACACACACTCTCTCCCTCTCACGACGAGCAAAACTCCACATCTGAACAGTCAATATCAAATACTTGAACTAATAACAAAACATACAGTCACTGATTCAGAAGCGCCAGATTGTCAGAGCAAAGTCAGAATTACCTCGTCTCCTAGCTTCACGAAACGCTTTGAATAGACTAGAAAACTCTGTTGGCATTAGTGGAAGTGCATTAGCATGATTCAAATCGTACTTATCTGACCGCCATCAATTCATAGCAGTGAATGAAGAGGTATCATATCGATCACAAGTGCAGTATGGAGTACCTCAAGGCTCAGTACTAGAGCTGTTACTCTTCACGCTTTACACGTTACCCTTGGGAGATATCGTGTGTGTGTGTGTGTGTGTGTGTGTGTGCGAGTGCGTGCAGTATGGAGTACCTCAAGGCTCAGTACTAGAGCCGTTACTCTTCACGCTTTACATATTACCCTTGGGAAATATCGTGTGTGTGTGTGTGTGTGTGTGTGTGTGTGTGTGTGTGTATGAGTGCAGTATGGAGTACCTCAAGGCTCAGTACTAGGACCGATACTCTTCACGCTTTACATGTTACCCTTGAGAAATATCATCAGGAAACACGGGGTTAGCTTTCACTGTTATGCTGATGATACTCGGCTCTATATTTTTTCGCGGCCCGGTGAAACACACCAAATTGAGAAACTTATAGATTGCATAGTCGATATAAAAAACTGGATGACGAATAATTTCTTACTACTAAATTTTGAAAAAACAGAGGTGTTAATTATCGGACCTAAAAACCACACAAGTAACAACCTAGAACTCTGTCTAACATTCGATTTCTGCTCTGTCGATTCTTCATCATCAGTCAGGAACCTAGGTGTGCTATTTGATAGCAATCTCTCCTTTCACAGCCATGTTTCTAGCATTTGTAAAACTGCTTTTTTTCATCTTAAAAATATATCTAAACTGATACCTAATCCAATTGATACTGTTATACAAGCTGTACACTCACTACTTTACATTGTAGCAAAGTGTCATTTCTTCAGTGTTGTCACATGAGAAGATAGAATAAAATATTTACCAAAATGTGAGAGGTGTACTTCTTTGAGATCTGTGTATGTATATATATATATATATATATATATATATATACAACACATTTGTTGTTTTAGATGATTAAAATGAAGTATCCTTCTCTTTTTCTCCCTCAGCCTGAATAAGGGTTTTGCATTCGTGGGGCAGGTGGGTGTGGAATCTAAAGTCATTCCAGGTTTGGATAAAGGAGTTCAGAGCATGTGTGTAAACGAGCGAAGAAAGATCACCATACCTCCTCATCTTGCATATGGAGTCTTGGGAGCTGGTAACACTGCCTTTTTTTCCTAATAAATATATACATCTACTAATATGAGACAAATACCAAAATAAATATCTTAATGTGTTCACAGTTGTCCTAATACAGATTTTTGTTCATTAACATGTACCAAATGTACTCCTTTTCTAACACACAGGTATGTGGGATAATTCTGATTCGTTCCACATCATGATAAATGTTGATATGGAGTTACACTGCAGAAAGAAAATTGAAATTGAAATTAATTAACATATTCAAAATATGATGTAATGGTAAATTGTTTAATGTCTTAAAATTCTTTAAAATGTCTTAACCTGTTAGCCAGCACTCCCCATTTTGGGATTTTGGGACTCGCAGTTAAAAAAGATGTACCAAACTTAAAATTATATCAGTTGCTGACTTCAGTGTGCAATTTTGGTGTCTTTGCAAAGAAGACCCATTTGGGCTTTACTATCCATCATCCAGAGTTGATAAAGCTAAAAAGTATAAAAGGTTGTAGAGACTGAATGCTTTGAAAAAAGTGTACCACACTGAATGAAAAATAATAATAATTGTATTTCATATAAAAATACAAGTCTGGAGCAATCTAGAAAAGTAATGGATTGAAAGTCACATGTCTCATGAGTTTATATTTCAAATCTGAAGAAGATCCCATGACAAATTAGATTTTCCTGAGACTATATTTATAGCCCCCTAAACATACCACTGTATGTTTATCAATTCTAAAACTATTATAGACAGAATTTTAGACCTCATGTAAGTGATTTATTTGACCACTAAAAAATACAATAAGAATAATTTGAATAATAAAAAGAAAGAATGAAAAAAAATGCCCTTTATGGATTATCAGCCACACAGATACTAATCATACAGATACAGCCACATTCCCCACAAAACACATACACATATATTAAAAATGTTTTAAAAAAGTTTATTTTGTCCAAGAGCCGCCCCCATCAGATGACAGGGACGACAAAAAGTGCGTCACAGCCCTCGGGATAGCGTGCCAGATTCAAATAAACTAATTTACGTATGTATGCTACAAAACAATGTCGTTTTTACAACTTTTTTTGAGCGTGAGCTATTCCAAAACGGATACAAACAATAACTATCCCTGAAGAAAGGAGATGTAAACAAAGGAATATCCATCCATATAACAATGTTATTGCTTCATTGGACTGAAATACACGATCTGATGTTGTTCAATGGCTCCTTACCTCTCTAACTAAACCGGGATTTACTGCAGTGGATGCGTTTGTGACTCAATATTACACGAAACTGGTGTGTACTGCTTTTGTATTATAGATGTTTTGATGTTACTGCTTACACAAATTTAGCAAATACATTCCTTATAAGCTTTCCATCGAAAAACAGCGATCTATCGTCGATGCTTGAGGCTTAGACCTTCAGAATCATATATAGTTTGTCAAGATTAATTTTGTCCCGTTTCATTTAATCTATTTGTAAACAATGACATGTGCAAACAACGAGCGTTCAGTGTAAAGGCGTCCTCGTGCAGCTTAAAGAGTTAAATTCTCTAAGATAGCTGCACACAGCAATAGCAGTGTCAGCACAGTGACTGTAGGACAGTAATGCACATTCAAACTCAGATAGTCTTTAGTTGGTCAAAAATATTGGCCGTGCAGTTACACTGCGTTATTAAAAAAGGCTTCAGTATCGGAGAAAAAGGAGTCCCCTAGCATCTTAACAGAGACGCAGTACGAAGTGTAGTATCAATAGGGAACATCTAATTCTTGCATTGTTTTTGAGATGATGGTATGCTGATTTAGTTACTGCTTTGACACGACTACTGAAACTAAGGTCTGTCTCCAGAATCACCCCAAGATTTCTGACTTGATTTTTAGTTTGACTTGATTTTGATACCTAGAGTCAAGGTATGCATTCAACTTGAGAACTTCATCTTTGTTTCCAAAACAGTAATGATCAATTTCATTCAGTAGATTATGTACAATTGTCTACTGTTTCCTACATTATAAGTTTCTTATATCATGTTGATCAAAATACATTATACTGGTTCTCTGTTGAATAGTCTTACCCCAAAAACATATAGGCATTAGTTCAATGCGGAAGTCATTCAATGCAAAATGGTTGAGCTAGCTGTCATAATCTGTCAAGCATATTTTCCATAAATATCTATTAGATTATTTAGCAACTGTGTTCTGAATTGATGAATTGTGCAGGTGAGTCTTAATTTGACTAAAAAGACGTTATATCAACCAGTTCTGTTATAGGGATGGTGAAAGCGTATGGAGGCAAACCAAGCAGTAGAAGAGGCTGAGGATGTAGCGTGTCTTGACATTATTTTGTGTCGAAGTGATTCGGGTAAATATAAAACACAACTTTCATGTGTGCAAAATGTAAAAGGTTTTTGACCATGGTAAGGACCCCCTCAAAGCTCCAAAACCCTGAAAAAAGATTGAATAATCTTAAAGATAAAAACAGAGAATAATTATACCGCTTAATAAATAGTCAATTTTATAAATGTACAATTAAGAAACAAATCAACTATAAAACTTAGAGAATGCTTTCTACTGAGGATAACAAAAATAATAGCTGTTCATTGGATGTTTTACTACTTTACCTGATGCACATCACCAAATTTAACAGTCTTACGATGCATAGAAACCATTTTAAAGAGGCTTCATGACTAGGAATCAGGCCCAGTTGCAAGAGCACTCTAGAACTATAATGTGAGTTAGACGGAGACCTACTGCTGCATAACTACATATTTTGAAAGCTCGACGGAACAGTAAAGCATCAATTATTAATCATACTTGGAGGTTGTGATTCGGAATAGCAAGCTTGTCCAAACAAACTGGCCATTGACCCATTTTACAAAGACAACCGGTTTACGAATCCTGCATTGAACTCGCAGAGATTAGAGACGGGAACACAGCAAAAGGTTGTCAATTCAATTTAAGTCAAGTCGTCTTTTAGTTAGTTTTTTTTGTCACTTTGGTGCATTTCTCAAATCATGCTTAATATATGCAAACAAATATTTGAGTTTCTCAAAACAGTTGGTATAAACAGCACCACATAATGGATTACCTTCAAAAGATTAACTTATTCAAAATCTTTAGTTCATCTCTCAAAAGTAAGTATTTGTCAAGGAACATATCAGTGCTATTAGAATGAAACATCCTTGTGTCGTTGTTCTCAAACAAGTTCAAAAATGCCTAGTCATGTTGTCAATATAACACTGCACTCTGTTAGTATTGCCTGATATAAACAATGACAACAGTTACTGTATTGAAATGCAGAAGCCTGCAATTCTTATGTATGCCATTTAAAAAGTACACACTTTACTGTATGTTGGATATTGATTGAAAGAGACTGGATATAATTCCCAGTTACGCTTTTACTAGTGGTCTGACAAAAAAAAAACGTTACAATGTCCTCGTGATATTAAAAAGAACAATACATTTGGGTACAAAGACGAAAATAAACAAATAGAAAGTCTGCTGTCAGAATTTATAACTCTTGTGTTATCCTCTGTCTTTATATGCTTTCCAATTAAAGATTCATGAGATGAACCTTTGAGCTATTTTATCATTAGTTGATCTATATTCTCTTCATTAGTGAAAGTCGATTCACTTGCACAATTCATGGCAAATTTACTAAATGTCTAATAATGATGTGTGAGAAATGTACTTGACCGTTTATAACTAGATGAATTGTGCATGTAATGCAATGTTGGGCTCGTTAATAATATATTACACTCAAAGAATGTAATATATTACTCATTACTAGTTACTCCTTTCAAAAGTAATATTGTTTCTTTACTTATTACTTTTGACAACTGTAATTAGTTACACTACTAGTTACATTACTTTTCCTTCACGCCCCACAGAAGTTGTAACTGTGTATCTTCCACATAAATGTTACTAACAACATATTTCTGCCTCATTATTTGACCAAAATCCACATTTGATCGCAGTTATTATAAACACTCAATGATTAACAGTGACATTAGTGTTGTATTACTCTCATTAACTGTCATGTGTTGCTTGAAGCTAATTGTAATTTCCCCATTACCATATACGATTATATTTCAATGTGTATTTTATCAAATCACATAAGTTTGTAAGAAACGGTTTAATTTTCCTAAAAAAATGTTTAATTATAGTAATATAATGTACCAAATGCTGATCAGAGGGATGTAGTGCCAGAGTAAAGTTATACACCACATTGTTCAGATCATCTTTTTTCCTGACAGAATCAATATAATACAATATTTATATCTGCTGGATGTAAGCTTTTCTATATCCTGAGCTCGCCTGCTGCACTGGAGACATCACATTCATGTGCGAGTCATGAAAATTATAAAATAAATCTAGGAATTATTTGATTGTTGGATATTAAATCAGCGGGTTGAGGCATCAAAAGTTACTAAGCTGTTTTATGGATGGTAACCTTAATATTATTATTGAAATCATATTAGTAACTAGTTACACTACTAGTTACTGCAAAAAGTAATATAATTACAGCAACTAAGTTACTAGTAACTATTTACAGTCCAACACTGATGACTTGTACGATTAACTTATGACTAGATGTTTTGAGGGGTAAGACCAGTGTCGGGGGGGTAACGTATTACAAGTAGCACAAGTTACGTAATAATATTACTTTTTCCAAGTAACTAGTAAAGTAACGCATTACTGTTTAATTTACTAGAAAATATCGGAGTTACTTTTCTCCATTTATTGACTGAGTGCGCCGTGTGAACATGAGCTTACTGTAGATCTAATCTAGACTAAATATGAATGTGTATTAATTCATCCCACTCGCAAAAAACAGATTCAGTATTCATCAAAATGAATTAAAACAGTGAAATACAAACTCAGAATATGACACAAACCTACAATAATTAAATATGTTAAACAACACAAATATATCTAATCTCATTTTATTAACCGATGTGTTTTCTGATGATCAGTTCAATCATACTAATAATCAAACATGACTTTAGATAAACTATCATTGTGTTTATTGCTGAAGAGTGTTGAACTTCTCCAGTGTTCTTCTGTACAGACGTGATTTACTCGTCCTTCAGTCTGAGGTTTATTCATTACACTTTTTGGTGTGAAAGCTTTTATATTTGCTATAAATATAACTTATTGTATTAAGAACAAACAATCAAATCCTGCTCATATTTAAAAAGTAACGCGAAAGTAATGCAACGCAAAAGTAATGTAACGCATTACTTTCCATAAAAAGTAACTAAGTAACGTAATTAGTTACTTTTTTAGAGAGTAACGCAATATTGTAACGCATTACTTTTACAAGTAACTTTCCCCGACACTGGGTAAGACTATTGCACTGAGAACTATATAATACATTTTGAGCAACATGTCAAATTAGCAACTTATCATGTAGGAAACCGCAAAGAAATGTACATGAATGTACCAAAGCAATCACAACTCATTCAAAAGAATGAGAAACGTACTCGGTTACTATCGTAAGCTCGGTTCCCTGAGCTATGGGAACGAGTACTGCGTCGAGATATTGACGCTTAGGCTTCAGGTGAAGAGGGAAAAAGGGTTTTCCCATACTATTTAAATCACACAGTTATAACTGCACGTGATTGGTTCATGTAGGATAAAAACGAACCAATGCACGGAGGTGGCGAGCGAGCAGCTCCTAGCACGGCCAGGAACGCAGTACAGGTCACTAAACTAAAACATATGCAACTTTGTAATTGTAAGGGTACTTAACATGGTTATAAAAATAATAACCTACAATAACTAGCAATTAACATTTCGTATCAGTTATTTTTAGGTTATTTAAAAATAAATCTACCTTGCTATGTTCTGATAAGATTATTTTATGGCTGCAAAATAATAATAACTTAAAATTAACTTAGGGAATGTTTTGTTATTTTGTGTCGTTTAAAGAATAACTACCCTGCAAAATTATGGTTACATTGTTTTATGGTTAAAAATAAAAAATAAACTAAAAAGCATGCCAAGAATAATAATGAGTTCAAATCTAAAATGCAGCAGTATTTCATTTATTTAATAAAAAACTCATGCAAACATGAACCGAATCAAACAAACAAAACACGACCGTGACAGACAGTGCATTGAAAGAAAGCTTAAATTTCATATTCATATGAAATGAGTAAAGTCGATGGAAAGTAACTGATAACACAGTTGGATGGTGAACTGAATGTTACGGTGTTGAACTTGGCATGATGATATCATAAACATAAGGTGTGGCCATCCTCTTTAATAATGTTCTGATCATTCTCACTTGATTCCACTAATTGATGCACTTTGAGACGTTAGGACCTTGATTTGATCGAAAGCACACCCTTTCTCTAGGTTCAGTTATCCCACCTGATGCAACATTGGTGTTTGATGTGCTCTTGCTGGATCTGTGGAATAAAGAAGACGAGGTTCAAATCCGAATGCTTCACAAGCAGCAGAACTGCAAAAGGACCGTGATGCCCGGTGACTTTGTCCGATATCATTACAATGGATCCTTGTTAGTGGGAAACCTATTTGATTCCAGGTAGGCCAAAATAATAACTCCACTGATTACGGGGGATAAAGTCTTTGTTTTTAATTATATGTGCTGTTGAAATTAAGGGAACACTTAAAATCTTGACTTATATTATTGTGTGTAACCCCTGCTGGCTAAATGAGTGAATGTTCATGAGCTACACGAAAAAAAGTGAGTGGACAAAAATGAGATTTAAGGTTTTCACAAAAATGAGATTTATTAAGCCCTCGTCTAGCAATCCCAATGCTCCAAATAGTAATTAAACATCTAAAATGACTCTGACTGGTGGTGCGCGACCCCGATATACAACACGCATACACAGAATTACATACTCTGTTATGTCTTAAGGGAACATTTGGGGATCTGTTGGGGAAAAACATCTCATGTGCAACATTATATTAGATCCGTGCAGTACCGTAGGTTTTAATATATAGGCCGTCTTTCTCATTAATGTTAATCTAACAATAAAAGGAAAGAGGGAATCACTCACTGCTCTTGATTGAACTGCTTTTGGAGGAAAAGATGCAACGTTTCTCTGTGATTTAGCTTTTGAACCTTCAGAAAACTTTAACTTCATTTTTCTCAGAACTGACTTCGCTGCCTCTATTCCAGGCCGATTCCAACAAATCATACATTGTTTTTTAATGTGAAAATATGAGTTTTCATTTTTGAAAATGTGCTCATTATGCCTCATTTAACAGAATTCGTTGAGAACAAAATCCTTCCTAACCTACGTGTTCCTGTGGCTCAGTGGTAGAGCATTACGTTAGCAGCGCAAGAGGTCATGGGTTCGATTCCCAGGGAACACACATGACACATACTCACAAAAAATGTATAAACTGAATGCATATATGTATATGTAATTGGACATAAATTGATATCCCCGGCCTGAAGTTGAAGTGTCTTGGTGTTATACTGTGACGATTAAGTGTTTCTCTCTCATGTTTTGAAACCTTACAAACTTGATTTAAAGTGTGTAAAATAAAAAAAAGAAGTGTAAAGCGTTTATTTCTTAGCTAATGCCACTTGATATTTTGTTGAATAAATAGATTAAATACAAACACTTTATTGCATTTTTAATTGTGGCTCAAAATGTCTGAATATGTTTGGGACTACTTGTATATATGTCATTATTATATGGAAAGGTAAGGCACATTTCGTTTCTATTTAAAAACAGCCAAAGTTGACCAAAGTGCTGTACATAAATACTAGCAAAGTAGTTATTAGCAAAGCCAGATCCAATTTTTTTTTTTTTTTTTATTATGATTATTTAATTTAGCCTGTGAATTCTGTTACAGCCATCTTCAGAACTCAACATACGACACGTATGTGGGACGAGGCAGTCTCATCAACGGCATGGAGCAAGGCCTTCTGGGCATGTGTGTGGGGGAGACCAGATCCATTATCATCCCGCCGTTTCTGGCTTATGATGACAAAGGATATGGTAGAATTATGAATTACTTTCATGATTTACTCATCTATTATACACTCCTTATTATACTGTAAGTATTATACATTTACAGCTATAAAACTCATAGTACATATAAAGTGTAAACTAGAAAAAAGTGAAGTGCGAACATATTTTTGATCTTTTATGAGATCGTGGATTTCATAATAAAGGAACTGCACTCTTAGGTACAAAGGTCCCTCCACATGCAACTCTGATTTTCGATGTGTTACTGGTGGACGTGTTTAACGTGAAGGACGATGTGAATGTGGAGGTTCAAAAGAGCCCGCAGCCATGCCGCAGAAGGGCGGTGAAGGGAGATTTCATGCGTTACCATTATAACGGCACCTTTCAAGACGGCACGGTCTTTGATTCCAGGTCAGTCTGGAAAAGAGATAGTTGTTTGTGTTGAAGTGTTGCCATTAGCAAAATGCAGATCATTTGGATCTCACGAGACTGTTGACGCATGTCACATTTTTTTAACTTTAATGCATTTAAATGCTAATTGTTTTAAACCTCCTCAGTTATTCTCGAAACAGCACTTACGACACGTTTATTGGCATGGGCTATGTGATTGCTGGCATTGACAAGGCCCTGCTGGGGGTCTGTGCGGGTGAGTGGAGACGGGTCACTGTGCCACCTCATCTGGCCTATGGAGAGAATGGATCAGGTGACTATTAGAAGACATGAAAATAAGTCCTTTACATAATGCAACATAAGCATGCTGACATGTTACTGAATGCTCTCTTGTGTTTTGTTTCGATCACTTTTTTCAAGTATCTGTTTAACAACTTCTTCTGAAAGAGGGATGTGACTGTATGTTTCTCATCTGCTCTATTCTCAGGTGAGCTGATCCCAGGATCTGCCGTGCTCATCTTTGACCTGCATATCATTGACTTTCACAACCCTAAAGACCAAGTGGACATCAACGTGATCTACAAACCAGCCGACTGCAACCTGACAAGTGCTGCAAATGACCTGATTGTGTACCGCTACAACTGTTCTCTGCTGGATGGCACACGCCTCTACTCTTCGTACGTGCTCTCGATGGGGTTATTTATTAATATTGATGGTTGAGCATGGTGTAACTTGGGTTCACAAATCAGCATGACCTATTTTGGTAAAGTAGGATTATCACTGGAGAGGTGTGCAGAACACACTTTAATCAAATACAAGTCGTTGTTAGTATTCTAAGCACTAGTAATGTATTATCTGCAGAGATGACTACCCAGAACCCCCACGTGTCACGCTAGGTCAAGGGAAGTTGATCGGCGGTCTGGATGAAGGTTTGCAGGGCATGTGTGTGTTAGAAAGGCGAGAGATCATTGTGCCGCCCCACCGCGCACACGGCACCAACGGAGGTCAGTAAAAATCCCAATAAACTTCAGAAACTTTTTTGAATATCAATTCAGTTTGTGCAGATGCGTTTCTAAATAATTGCTCTATTCTAAAACCTCACTAGGTGTCCAGTTGGTTGTTCCAAAGGTTTTGCAGAAAACGTATGCTTTCATTATGTCCTCTGAAAATGTGTATTTTTTTATTTTGCTGAAACTCAAGAGAGCATCACACTTGCACTGCAAAAAAAATATTCTCAAAATATCTATACAATCTTAAATCAAGAAGGATTTTCTAAACAAGTCAACATTTAGTTAAAGTAAGTTTTTGCCTGACACAAGCTAAAACATCTTGTCTGTTATTGGCCGATTATTTGACTTGTTCTAAGCAAAACTCTTCATTTTCACTTTTTTCTGAAAACAAGACAATAATTGTACATGTCTAGAAAATCTTGATTTTAATAATTTTTTGATATTTTGGCTGGAAACAAGACAAAAACAATCTAAGTAAGAAAAGCATTTTTTTTGCGGTGTAGAATTATAATCCCAGAATGCATTGTGATGAGCTCAGTACAACGAGACAAATGTTAAGAGAAATATTGACTATATATATATTTACATGCACATCAAATTCCATGTAAAGTCTATATTTGTCCTGAATGGCCATATTCATAAAGGCATGTATGTTTTAAGTATGCCAATCTACAGATACGTGTTTCCTTTGCCATCGTTATTTCTCAGGAGTTTTAAGATGCTGCTACACAGTATGCTCAGTTATTAATTGTATTACTTTTCCACCAGTATTAAATAAGGACTAACACTTCTCTCCTTCAAAAATGCAACAGTGTAAAGGGTCAGGCAATCCTTATGCACTGTTCGTCTAGGGCACAGGCGTCATGCCCGTTCACACCGAGGCGGCACGTACCCACTCATATTTGAGCTAAGAGGTTTTTAATTCAGCTTCCAAAAGACAAAAAATAGCCGAATTATATTTGATACAATAACACCGGCATGATTAGTTTAGTGCGGCGCATCACCAGCTGCTACATCCAAATCTGCGTTTGCTGAGCCAGAGACAGATGTGTTTACAGCGCTGCACATTATAACCAATCACACGCGTTCTGTTGAGCTTGTGACTGCAATGACCAATCACAGGTGTTCAGATGAGTCATTCTCTCAGCGGAAACAACAGTGCAGATGTGTGTACGATGCAAGGAAGTGTATACCGCTTCAGTGATGATAAAGGCAGTTTTTGTTTGAACTGATTGTTTGCTTGACCGAATCAGTGAAATCATTTGTTTTGTTTCTGTACAATGAAAGTGTCATAATTAACACTGTGTGTCACTTGATAATCATGAACCCCCCCCCGGCATTGATCAATGCAATAACAGTTCACAGTAATCATTTAGATCACCTTTGATGCTCTCATATTTGGCGATGTGAGTGCTTAACTTAATTAAAGTTCCTTTCCTAAAATTCACTGCAATAGCAATCAGGCGTTAAATTGACCGTTCTTCCGAAACGCATTGTGTTGACTTCACCAGAGAATACTATGCTACTCAATCAATACAGTTTAGACTCTATTTAATGCCGCATTATCTGTTATCATGCTGATAACATACGCTCTTGCTTTTACCAAAACAATATACAATCTCTTGACTGACATAAGCACGGGCCAATCACAGGTGCCAGCGGGATTGAGCTGTTTTTCATCCAATAATGTTAAAATCAAATAAACTTCTGACATGAACATGTCTGAACATGTACATGTTTCTTCAGCAATGGAAACACTTGCAATGCAAAATAATAAAAAAAATATATATATTTAAATTAACACTACCATTTTTACAAAAAAATTCACAAAAGGTTGCACCACTGACCACTGATAAAACTCTCAGGACATGAATTCTGACGACTACATGAATATACTGAATGTGTTCATGCAAAATACGATGTTATAGTGATCACTGTGTGAAAGCACACATGGTTTGGTTGCACATCAATAACATTAGACTCCCGCGAGCCCAATGTATGGCTCCCGTATACCACTGTAATCATATTACCTTGATTACAGTCATCATCCATCAGAGCTTTCCAGGAGTTTACCCGTTTAAAAATCTGATTGCAAAAACATGCTGCTTTTCACTTTTCTATGTTTTGGTGTATTAGATGAGCCAGTGTTCTCCTCTCTGTTCCTGTAGCGTCGGGTGTTCCCAGTAACGCAGTGCTGCTGTTTGAGCTGGAACTACTACAGCTGCAGAAGGGTGTTCCTGAGGGCTTCTTCTTCATCTGGCTGCAGGACAGTCCTGAGCCGCTGTTTCCTTCCATGGACATGAACCGAGACCGGGAGGTACCGCTGGAAGAGGTATGCTCGCTGCTGTCTGCTTTATTACTGGCAATTCAATATATACATTCAGATGTAGGGTCAGAATTTGGCGTAAAGAACATGAAAGCATGGATCATCCTGTCTTGTCTCAACGGTTCAGGCTGCTGGTGCTGTGGTGGTGTGGGGGATATTTTCTTGGCACACTTTGGACTTCTTAGTAGTGATCGACCAATATTGATTTTTTATAACCGATACCGTTTATTTGTACATTTATGTACCTGATAACCGATATTCAGAACTGATATTTATTCACTGTTATAAAGTACATAAATAACAGAGTGAAGCTTTGGTTTTTCCTTCTTTCAGTCGTCTTAACAACAACAAACTGTTGAAAATTAACATTTTCATGTAAACTTTTATCTTCAAATTACAACAATATAAACATTTTATTTATAAAAAGCATCATCAGCAACACTGATATTAACAATAAGCAAAAGAATGTCTAATGATCCTGAGGATGAACGCGGGTATGATTGTAGATCATCACGTGAAGCGATCAGAAAGCGAGCTGACAGAAGCGTAATAAACTTTAGTTGATTTACAGATTTGTACACTATCATCGCGATTTCTTCCAGCCATTACCAAAGACTGAGACTTTGCCTTTACTTTAAAGCCTTACATCTATTCTTTGAATAATTTGTACTTATTTATACTTGTTTAAGGAAATTTAATTTTCTTATTTATTTTCCTTTATTATTGTATTGTTTATCATTGTATTTGTTGTAATTTGTTATTGCCCTTGTATAGTAGTAGTAGTAGTAGTAGTAGCCCTTTATTGTCACTAGTAACAAGTACCAGTGAAATTAGCCATCCACCTGTCCATACATACACAACATACATATGACAACGGGGTAGACAGAACAGGAAGACAGGGTATGTAAGAAAAATACAGCATTTACATGAGGAAAGAGAGGAGGAAAAAAAAATTTTTTCCCAGACTATGCTCCATTGAGGAGTACAGTCTGAGAACAGAAAAAAAACACCTCAGCACAAAAGCACATATACCATAAACACATGACTTGCAACAGGGGGACATATCCAGCTCTGGCAAGCAGCCGTCCGGTCCGGTGCCATTTATTACGGCGCCGGTCGCAGACCTGCTCGACAGCGTGGCGGTACAAAGCGTTGTATGTTCTTTGTTCTAAAATTGCAATAAGAAAAACTGAATCTTGTTTATTCTCAAGTCTCCAGAGGTTCAGCAGATGTTCAGTCGGGACTCTGGTTGAAGATCTGGTGGTGTGTGGTGCTCTGTCTCCGTCACATCGCAGCACACCACACACTATAGGAGCAAAACCTAGGATTTTTGTGTCCATGTTTGTGGTCTCTCACATGTTGAAGATCTTATAAGATTTTAAAACCTTTAGTGTGTACCCGGCATAAGAAAGTAAAACAGAGAGAGAGATGGAGAAAAACACAAACACAGCCCGAGGATTTAATACAGATGTTTGTTTGCTCTCTTAAAGCGACACACAAACAGGTTGCTACTAAATGTTTTCCTGATCTATCATTTGGGTTGCCTACAGTATGTGAGTAATATGACATGCTCGTACGGTTTATCACGTCTGATCACAATAGTTTCTCTGTTTTCTTCTGCAGTTTTCAGCGTTCATTAAGATACAGGTGTCTGAAGGCAGGGGCCGCCTCCATCCGGGAATAGACCGGGACAGTATCCTAAGGGACATGTTCAAAACGCAGGATCGCAATGCAGATGGCAAGATAACTGAAGACGAACTGAACAGCATAGTAAATGAGGACGATGAAGTGCCTAAACACGAGGAGCTGTGAGGGTTGATTTCTGTAATTAAACTTGTAATTGGCTGACTGTGTTAGCTTGATGTTGGGATCAGTAATGGGTAATGTTCTGATGACATATAATGCACTATTTTAAAAAGACATTTCTAGTTGCAGTGTTTCGGAGGCTACATTGGAAGATGTTATAATGTGCATTAATCAATGTAACTGAACGATGGGATTGTTCATATATAGCTGTTATGCAGCTTCTATGTCCTGATCGGGTTTCTGTGCCGCTGATCCTGATCCAGTCCGAGTCATTCAATTGAGTATCTGCAGATACAGTCCCAATCTGATTCTTGTATTTTCCCAGTGTTTGGCGCTCACTTCAAGTACATTAAAGTTATTTAAAATGAACCCTGTGTGCGTGCGTGCCTCCCTCGAGTTCACGTTGTTTTATTGGCATGACCGTATTGCCAAAGCCCTTTAGATGTGTACAATAATACATAATTACACCATCAAAGTAAAAAAGAGACACTAAGTAATGATAAATACAATAATATAAAAACAGCAGACAGTGTTTCTAATATTAATTATAATAATTTCAATTATATAGGTTGAAGAATGTCCAATAAAGCAAATGGATACAATAAATGTATAATTTCGTAAGGTGTGTATACATCTTGTGCAGCTAGTTTGACGGCCATGTCGTTCTCTCCGAGTATATAGTGTAGAGTCATTTAGAGACAAACAGGAATAATTCAATGCTTCAAATTGTGGAAATCATTTTTGACTTGTAATGATGTATTTGAGAAGAAAGTGTGACCTGAATCAAACAGTGTCATGGCCACTGAATCGATATTTTGAAAGCATTAGTCTTTCTTTTAATTGTTTGATTGAGAAGTAATTGGTGGGGCCAAATTTGCTAATAATTTAGGGCCGAATAACATGAGTTTGGTTTGGTCAAATTCGTTTTTCATCATAATTCAATGAAGCCCTCCTTTCCTTAGCAAGGAGGGCTTTATATTGAGTAGATTCAGCGTCAGATCGAGTCAGGTGATGCCAGAATAGTGTGTTTAAAGGGTTTAAGCCCAGTTCATTGTTAGCAGTGCCTCTGTTTACCTTTCAAATGTTTTTTGGCAAATTTCAATTAAACTTTATCCCAATTTTCAAACTTAAATATTGGTCCCCAAATTTCCCTCCCGTACAGTCGAATTGGTTTAATGATGGTGTGATATAATTTACTCTAATTGGTCAAACCGTGATTTGATGGTATAAAATGCCTTCTCATACAAGGCCTTCACAGCCAGACTGAAGCCCCCCGATGCAGAGATCTGGATGCCCAGGTAAGAGTAGCTGGTGCTGTGCTCCAGAACTTCTCCTCCGTAACTAAACTGGTATCTGCTTCCCTGAGACCTGGCCTTCTTCTGGAACACCATGACTCTGGTTTTGTCCAGGTTGAGTGTCAGAGCCCATTCCTCCCAGTACTGATTCAGCAGGGCCAGGCTGTGCTGGAGACCCTCGGCAGAACCAGGTCGTCCGCATACAGCAGGCATTGGACTTCAGAGTCGTGCAGAGAGAGCCCGGGATGCTGCCGGAGCGGTCCAGAGCTTCGGGAACTAGGGGTGTTGCAGCAGAGATTTTCCTTGATCATCCCCAATGTACTTAATTTTAGTGACAGTTTTGTGATTAATTATTCATTAAACTGACCAGAAATATATAGCCCAGTGTGGTTGCACATCCCTACATCTCACACTGACGCAATTTATTGTGAAACGTTCATGTGATATTAATTTTACATTCTGACTTGTAAAAACCATTCATATCCTCTGCTTTTTAGAGATGGTTCACTGAACACAAGATACAGGGGGCGAGGTTGTATCCAGATCCAACCCCTCCCACCTTGCATATACCTAAACCTACCATCTCCACCCCCACCCCCTGGATCTTCTGCCTTTTTATGAGCCGTTATACGAAGCTTTCTCGCTCCTCAAGATGGCCACCGTCAATCACAAAAGCACTGCTGTTTAATTGTGCTTTAGTCTCTTGTCAAACGCGCTCAAACCACTGTTTGTAGCCTAATGTAATCTAACTACGCACATCATAAAGATTTAGGTAAATGGGCTAACCACATTGACAATATTTGAATAAGTCTGACTTTGTATTTAACATGCTTAAGATTAATAAAATGACAGTTTAAATAAAATGCCGCATTTCCACTATTATTCAAACAACAAACAGATTATACAGCGAGCAAAGCGCATTATTGAAGAATATGACTGGATTCAGTCTAGCACTCTAAACGAGCTAGAATCAGTGATGATGTCTGTAGCGTATGATTCATTCATCTCTTAAATCACAGGTACATCTGCACTGTTGTTTCTGATGAGAGAATTCGCCAAAGTCCACTGACCGAAACATTTGCATATCAGTGATGTTAGTATTTAGTAAAATGCCCTTAAAAAGCCTAATAGAAATATGACAGAAAAAATATTGAACTAAAATCATGTATTGGTTTGCATTATCATTAACTTCATTTAGTGATACATTATCATTTGTATGTTAATCTATATGAGTTTGGGCTGTTTAACATTAGGATTTTGTAAAAAAGCCCCCCCCCCCGATCATATGGTGTTGATGTAGATGTTAAACAGGGTTGGGCTCCGCCTGCATCCCTGTAGAACGCACATCTACAGTTTTATACATGGCCTGTATAACATTGAATGTTTTCCACTAATGCCAAACTAAACAGCAACAGTCTCCCACATATGAGCTATTCTACCTGCGCTTATTTCCAGTGTTAGTGGGTGGGAACAGACAAGAACTGCTGTTTATACCATTGTGCTGATAACGTTTCTTTAGGTATTCAGCAATCCTATAGCCTGAGCCACTGTAGGGAAACCTCCATTACACCATGCTCTGCGTGTATTTTTCTATTACTGTAGTTCATGCTCTGTGCATAATACACAAATCTCTGCTGCACCCATTAAAGTATCCCTAAAGCTGGTTTGGCTCACTTCATGCTCGTTCTCTGAAACCTGTAACATGCGTTTACAGTGACAAATAGTTTAACATCTGGTCTAAGAAAGCTTTTTTACTTTATACATTGACAAATCTCATTTAGAATCAGAACTTAACTTGCTGGTTCTATTCTTTTATTTTTAAAACAAGACATGCCATTAATGTTTTTAGGGTAGATGCAAACAAGTTACCCCTTTGTCTCCTTTATATATATAAATGCACTGACTTACACAATTAACATCATGACACCTCCACCAAAACACTTCTTTTTGACCTTCAGTGAGAGAAAGATGTGTAGATTAACGACTATATATGAATGGGAGAAACCAAGTTGGTGTCTTTGAGGTCCTTCTCAACCGTGCGCAGATGGCACAATACAGACAATCCAGATAATGACACAATACAGATAATCCAGATAATGACACAATACAAACATGTAGAAGTCGTCAAGGTAGAAAAACAACAGAATAACATGCAACCCTCTCTGCAAAGTCTTTTTTTTGTGATTTACCGTTTTCTACACAAAATCATCCTTCATAAGGTAAAGAACATTCTGTGGAAATGTAACATTTCTTTAATATGGCCTGAGTAAAGCCATGTCAAAATTGAAATAATAGTGAAATGGTTGAAATCCAACTTTGATGCTTGTTTTCTGATAAATAGATTTTGAGACTTTAGCCTGGATTTCACAGAGAGGGTCACATATACAAACCATAGAAAAGAAAATCACTGATTCTGTCCTTATCTGGAGATCTTAGGTCTAAGTTCATTGTCCTGTGATGTATAGTAAGATGGCATTAGGAACATCCATGGTTTCATCTTTCTCCAAAATGATATCATAGGATTTTAAGTACGACTCTCTCCTCTCTTCCACCTAGGGTAAAAACAACGACAGTCATTAGTGTTTCTTTCCTTTTTGTCATGTGCTGTCCTGCTTTTACCTTATCATTGAGGTATCCGATCTTCAGGGTGCTTTGTAAGTCCACGACTCCATCAGCCATGTTGAGATCCCCAAGAGAGTCTCCGAGCAGGAGGACATTACAGCGGCTCTGGAGCTCCTTGAAGTGTTCGGTATTGAGCAGAGCTCCTTCCCGTTTGTTGTAGATGTGAATCAGCTTTCCTTTAAACGCCTGTAAAACACCCTGTAACAAGCACAAAAAGAGGCTCGAGTCAGTGACGGAGGTGGTGCACCATCCAAGTCAAAATCAAATATGATTTATCCCAGCATAACAAAATGAAATGTATTAAGACATGAATCATTTTAAATAAAGAACATAGTTCTAGCAAATTCAAGATTGAGGATGATTTTCAAAAAAACCTATTTCCTGCAAGCTTTTTTCAAGAAAAAATGAAAACTGTTTTAAATTTTAATAATAATTAAAAATTGACATATACAGCAAAATCTGTTAGAAAAAGAATGAAATGTTACATTTTCTACACATGACTACAAGCTGCAGGACCACACGGAGACGCCAACAGACCACCTTTCACATTAAAGTTATATAGATATACACGGATCTGTATTCAGAATTATTAAACAGAGCAAAATACATATTAAAAAAGTAAAACTCCAGACATGCAATCATACTGAAATGTGCTCATAAAGAGAGCGCACTTACATGGTTTGTTTATTTGCACACTAATAATAACGGACTCGCGAGCGTCTAATAATGCAAGTTATCATTCATGTAGTTCACCGACTGACTCGTTATCTTCTTTACAATCGCCATCCATCAAATCTTCATCAGCCCATACAGACTACACAGATAGCAACATATTGTGGAATCATGATCTGGCCCACACGTAGTGTAGTGTTGAAGGATGGCACTTGGGTGGACCGCTCCTGTTTGCCAGATCTGGGTCAAAAGCAGGCAATAGCAATGCCACATGTCAGCCTAGAGCAAATAAACAAACCACACTGGACCTTATGTGAGCCACAAAATCTTCAGAAACTATTTCTAGAGTCCTCTCAGCTTGTCTAAGATAAGAAAAATCACCAGCTTCACTCATTACTAACCAGGGGTGCGTTTCCCAAAAGCATCGTTAGCCAACTATGGACGTAAGTTCTGTCGTTAACAGCATAGTTCAAACGAACGTTCACAATCAGCGTCACAAACTTACAGCTCTCCACCTGTGGTTAGAAACATGTTAATAAGATATACGGGGTTAAATAAATATGTTCTTGGGCACACGCAAGCTAACATGCAGTACTATCTGTATCTTCCATTCTAGCTAAATATAAACGCAGATTAAGTATTTTTGCAAGCGCGGTTTTTGAAGAGTGTGCATGTGCGTAAAAGGGAACCCTGGAGTATGACGTCAGAGATGAATCAAACATCAAATAAAGCAGGGAATAAAAATAGTGAATTAGTGAGTACTGTTCAATACAGAGACCTCTAATCAGTTAAATAGCACAAGTTATTCCTCCACCACATGCGTTCTCGTTTGGCACTCAACAGAGGTAGTCGCTTGATTTCACTCCCGCCTACCCCTTTTTCCTCTCTGCTTGCTTCTGCTGTCTCGTCTCATTATCTATTGAAAAGACTCCTTCTGCACGGCTCTCCAAACTAGAAAATTATGGATTTGATCAACTGGTCTCTCAGCGATTGACACCATCTTCTCAACGAGAAGTCTGGGTTCTGGGGAACCTGTTTGTCCTGACGGACGTCGCGTCGGATATACGAGGGATGCGTGAGAGGTGGCAAATCGTGTGTCTGGCGGCTCTTTCCGTGGAGGACGCTGAGGATATCTACCTTTTCGCACCATGATAACAGGTATTCTGCTGTTTGGATTAGGCGTTACCCTGGGTTATCGAAAAATTCAGAAGACGGAACAGCTGTCCAAAGTCTCACAAGGCTGCCCGCTTTGATTGAAGCTGTGGGAAGAGCGGTCAGCAATGAGACTGAGACTATAAACCGGAATATGGATACCATCATGATGAAACTCGCAGCTTTGGAAGTGAAACTTGGTGATTTCAGAGATCAGAATGGACAAAGAGAATGAGCTGCGCTTTGCAGCTGTTCGCCCCAAAGTCACAACAATTTAATCTTATCTTTCTGGCTCCTCGCATCGCGCCTTGGCCAAGGCCGCCTGGATAACCACCCTGTGAGAGCGATGGAGGGAATCTTTCCCTCCCCGACCACGGACATTACTCCTCCCCATTCAACTGCCTCTGTAACGCTTTGTACCGCCACCTGTCGAGCAGGTCTGTTGACCGGCGCCGAAATAAATGGCACTGGACCGGACGGCTGCTTGCCAGAGCTGGATATGTCCCCCTGTTGCAAGTCATGTGTTTATGGTATATGTGCTTTTGTGCCGAGGTGTTTTTTTTCTGTTCTCAAACTGTACTCCAAATGGAGCATAGTCTGGGGGTTAAAAAAATTTTTCCTCCTCTCTCTCCTCATGTAAAAGCTGTATCTTTCAAAATACCCTGTCTCCTGTTCTGTCTACCCCGTTGTCAAATGTATGTTGTGTATGTATGGACAGGTTGATGGCTAATTTCGCTGGTACTTGTACTAGTGACAATAAAGGGCTACTACTACTACTAAACAATGGCCTATGGAGATGCGACCGTGTTCAGGCAACAGTCGTGCCTTGCTAGTTCGTTTCCAAAATGATGCGTAGTACTATGGTGGTTAATGAGCGAGTTACGTCGTTGTTCGTGAAACGCACTTTATTTCGGTTACAGACGTTCTTATTGAGAATGTATGAAAACCAACAAAAGAGCAATGCTCCATTTTTTTATTATTATATAACAAATAAAAAGAAAACAGAACACAAAAAGAATAGAAGCTAGTGTTAGTTTTTTTAACACTTTGCTGGTTGTCTAACTTATCTGTATGACCAAAAATAGAGTAGCCTAGAGTAGTCAGCTGTTTGATCGCACCGGTGCTCTCACGCGCACACACACACACACACACACACATGTTGGTTTTTATGGTTTACGGGGACTCTCCATAGGCGTAATGGTTTTTATACTGTACAAGCTGTATGTGCTATTGCCCTACACCTACCCTACACCTAAACTTAGCCCTCACAGGAGACGGTGCATTTCTATTTTCCCCCAAAAAAACTCACTCTGTATGATTTATAAGAGTTTCAAATTATGGGGACACTGAAAATGTCCTCATAAATCACCTTCTCCTTGTAATACCTATGTCATACCCATGTCATTATACAAATTTGTGTCCTCATAAACCACACAAACATGCCCACACACACACACACACACACACACACACACACACACACACACACACACACACACACACACACACACTCTCACTCACACTCACACACTCACACACTCTCACCAAACTTGCCATCACAGTCAGCCAAACGTATGTATCAATTTAAAGAGTCCGTAGTATAACCGGTCTACAGCTGCTGTTATGCCAAGCGCAATTTTGCACATGTGAAGTGGATGATATTTTCCATCGATATGCGAACGCACATAAAGCCTATACATTATAATTAATAGTTTACCATTGAAATACATTGTGAATATGGAAACATTAGATTTGTGCCAAATGAGAGAGGTACGTGATCCCAACGGTACTTTGAGTTTCACTTTTCATTCTTGATCTGTTCAGCATATCGTTATATTTAAATTATTTGTTTTGGCGTGAGGGAACTAGGCTATGATTAGTGCTTATAATTATTTATTTGGTATTATTTCTGGTATTTCTTGTATTATAACACTCTCACCAAATGTTCCCTGCATCCCGCTGCTCACAAAACAAGTTCAAGTGTTGTGAGCAGCAGAGCTTTTGAGGGAGTGTGTTAAGTTGTAGCACCAATCAACGAGAGCGATTTTGAACACAAGAAGTTCAAGTTCATTGGTCAATAATATGTTGAGGACCAATACATAATCTACAAATCATGCTCCATATACATCTACATAAACATGCAATCGCACTGTCACGATCTGCACTTGTTAATGCCGGATCTTTTAAAACCAAGTACCGGAACGCAAAAATCCAAAATCTGACATTTTCTGGAAGAGGATCCGGCTCAAATTAAGCCCTGGGCCAGATCATCATTCCACATGTGCCCAGATGTGGGCCGGAACTGGGCCGACAATATGTTGCTATCTGGGTAGTCCTGACTTCATATTTCTTCTTATTAGAGGCATGTTTGTTCTGACCAATCGCCGCACAAGTTAAGGTTACGCATGATGACGAAAGCACATTAGTGCTAGTCCTCCCAGAGCCCATAAAGACTGCATTGCTTGCAGTTTAAAAAAATAATAATCTTTGTATGGAAGTCACTCGGGGCAATTCTCAGTCAATGCTGAGGCAGAACAAACAGTACAGAAGAGTGAAAGCTAGTGTAACACTGTGATTGAATGTGAAAGGAAAAAAATCCCTCCCTTTCGCTCTTTGGTGGTGCGATCGTAAAGAGTGAATATAGCTGCAAGCAGCAATTAAAAGGATAGTTCACCCAAAAATGAAAATTACCCCTTGATTTACTCAGCCTCAAGCCATCCTAGGTGTATATGACTTTCTTCTTTCAGACAATTGGAGTTATATAAAAAACATGTCCTGGCTCTTCAAAGCTTTATAAATGGCAGTGAATAGTGGTTAAGTGCTTAATCCATCCATCATATTAAAAATCCCCCACATGGAGTGAATAAAGACCGTCTGAGGTAAATTGATGCAAGAAAAATATCTTAAACGTAATCTCTAGCTTCTGCTAAATGTCGTACTTGTGTTCGAGAGAGAGTGGCGTTCCAGCGAATGGTGTAGGCAAACGCGGGGACGAACACGGATGCAAAGTAGCACAACAAAACACCAGTTACGAATTACAAAACGAAGATTTGTATAGAAAAACATCGGAGGATTTTGTATAACAGTTAGCAGAAGCTAGATTATGTTTTATAAAGTTTTAAATATGCTCTGTGCATGTTATAGCGCCCTCGTGTGTACATGTTTTAGTTTTTTACAAATGTCAAACCCATTAATTAAAGAGGTCATATGATGCGATTTCAATATATTTTCTCTTTGAGGTGTTAAAAGCTGTTCGTGCTTAGATGAGATCCCTAAAGTTGCAAAGACTAAAGTCTCAAACCCAAAGAGATATTATTTTATAAATGTTATAAATGATACTCAAACATGCCCCCACATGTCTACATCATGATGTGGAAACATTAAACTTTATATATAACTTTTTCACAATATTCTACTTTTTTGAGATGTACCCGTATTCACTATCAGAAATTAAACAGTTTAAGAAAATAATACAAAACAAGAAATGTATTGAAAACTATTTGATCCATATCCATTAACAAACACAAGACAGATGTTTATAAAGAAACTTACAGACTCATCAAAGTCCATGTAATTGGAGATGACTTTAACATTAGGATGGAAAACACCAGCTTGTCTGATCACTTCCTCTAACACATCCCCAACTCCAGCAGAGAAGATCAGCAGAGGAACAGACAACTGATGGAGATGATCAAAGAACTGCTGGTATCCATCCCTGACAAACATTATCAGACCATCAGCATTAGTGATATCATCACCCACTACAACACACACGCTTGTTAGTTTTATTAAAGGCTTAGTTCACCCAAAAATGAAAATTAGGCTGTTTTACTCACCTTGGAAGCATTCTAGGTGTATGTTTAGATGTTAGATGTAGTGAGAGAAAAGTGTTTATTATGTTTGAAATATGGATATCTATCTTTCAAAAACGCATGGATTCGCTACAGGGGGCCTTTATTCACCCCCCGGAGCCGTGTGAGGGATATTTTATTACGGATGCACATACTTTATTTTATATTTTCATCAGTACATGTGTTCCTGGGAATCGAACCCACAACCTTTGCGCAACAGGACGCAATGCTCTACCACTGAGCCACACAGGAACACACAACTAAGATGCTTCCAAGGTGAGTAAAACACAGCCTAATTTTCATTTTTAGGTGAACTAACCCTTTAATGATCCTACCTCAGCATGGCTTCAGACTTCTGCACAGCCAGAGACAAACGATCCTTAACGATCTTCTGCTCCACAAGAAGCTCATGAGCTTTAGTCCACCTACGCAGTACACACACACACACACACACACACACACACACACACACACACACACACACACACACAAACACACAGAGCGAAGTACTATGAATAAATGACAACTTGCAATTGGTGTAAAACAAGATAAAACTACAGTTTTACTGAAAAAGTACAACAAAACAAAGACAAAAGGAAAATGTTTCAGGTCACAGTGTAAAGGAGTTTTTTTGCTTCATTCAACCTTAAAGTGTATGGGCCTTTCTTGGCTATTTTGGACTACTACACACCTAACCTGTTGGGCTTTGGTCTTGGACATTTTTTTTTTTGGCTATTTAAACTGTTATGAGACTAACAACTGCATTTACTCGCACATGCAAGTCTTAAAATGTTTGAAAGTAATGTCAAAATTGGCAATGTAAATAAAACTGAAAGATCTTATCATATTTGACGTGACAAAATTCTATTTGAGGTGTCCAACGTCAAATCAAATCAAATCAAATCACTTTTATTGTCACATCACCACAGCACAAGTGCCTGGGTGAGTGAAATTCTTATGAGCGTGCTCCAGACAGTGCAAAAAAAACAATTTACATATAGACAGTACATATTTACAGACTGTACAGAAGACAATGTGCAAAATACACATACACATACTCAGTACACACAGTGTACTATAAAGACATACTTAGTTATCAATACACATTATACACCGTATGTACACAGTCTACATTATGTACACATCTATACATAGTAATATTGTGAAGGTGCAACAGATTATACATTATACAACAGATTAGTTGTGCGACAGATAGATGTGCAAAGGTGCAACAGATTATTCATATGCAATGTCATGGATGTGCTTTTGTATGGTGTCCAGTGATAGCAGATGTGTTAGTGCAGTGTGTGCGTGTAGTCCGGTAGAACTGTGTTAAAGTGCAGTGCATGGCATGTTGTGTGAGTGAGAGTGTGATGTAGGTGAGTTATTTCTGACTGTTCATTAGCCTGATAGCCTGAGGGAAAAAGCTGTCCCTCAGTCGGCTAGTGCGGGATCGGATGCTGCGGAGACGTCGCCCTGAGGGCAACAGAGAGAGCAGTCTGTGGGACGGGTGGCTGGAGTCTTTGATAATCCTCCGGGCTTTCCTTGTACATCGCCTGGTGTAGATATCCTGGAGGGAGGGAAGCTCACCTCCAACAATGTGGTGGGCAGTTCGCACGACCCTTTGCAGAGCTTTGCGGTTGCCAGCGGTGCTGTTTCCAAACCAGGCGGTGATACAGCCGGTCAGGATGCTCTCCACAGTGCAGGTGTAGAAGGACCTGAGGATTCTGGGGCTCGTTCCAAACTTCCTCAGCCGTCTCAGGAAGAAGAGACGCTGATGTGCCTTCTTCAGCACTGCATCTGTGTGAGCAGACCATGTGAGATCCTCGGTGATGTGAACGCCGAGGAACTTAAAGCTGGTCACCCGCTCCACAGGTGTCTTGTCGATGGTGATGGGTGTGTGTTCTGCTCTGTCTCCTGTAATCCACCACCAGCTCCTTGGTCTTGTCGATGTTGAGAGAGGTGGTTCTCCTGACACCATTTAGTCAGGGTACTCACCTCCTCTCTGTAGGCCGTCTCATCGTTGTCGGTGATCAGGCCTATCACCGCTGTGTCATCAGCAAATTTGACGATGACATTGGAGCTGTGTGTAGCTGTACAGTCGTGTGTGTACAGGGAGTACAGGAGTGGGCTGAGGACGCACCCCCTGTGCACACCAGTGTTGAGGATCAGGGGATGATGTGTTGTTGCCCATTCTGACCACCTGACTTCTGCCTGTCAGGAAGTCCAGGATCCAGCTGCACAGAGATCTGTTCAGTCCTAGAGTCTGGAGCTTCGCAGCCAGTGTGGCAGGCACTATGGTGTTAAATGCCGAACTATAATCCACGAACAGCATCCTCACATAGGTGTTCTTATTTTCCAGGTGGGAGAGAGCAGTGTGCAGGATGAAGGCAATAGCATCGTCTGTGGAACGGTTACTGCGGTATGCAAATTGTAGTGGGTCCAGTGAAGCAGGCAGCACAGAGCAGATGTAGTCTCTGATGAGCTTCTCAAAACACGGGCCTCCAGTCATTCAAGCATGTGATTTTATTTTTCTTTGGTATGGGCACAATGGTGAATTCTTGAAGCATGAGGGAACCACAGACAGAGAGAGGGACAGATTGAAGATGTCTGTAAAAACCCCAGCTAGCTGGAAAGCGCATGCTTTTTAAGCACACGGCCTGGTATGCCATCCGGACCCACAGCTGTGCAGATGTTCACCCGTTTAAAGGATCGGGTTACGTCCGCGACAGAAAGGGTGAGTGGACTGACCTCTTCTGCGGCAGCCGCGGCAGCGCTCTCTGTGTGGGCGGTGTTATCAGCCTCGAAACTAGCATAAAAAGTGTTGAGCTCGTCCGGTAGAGAGGCGGCAATGTTCACAGTAGCTGGTTTATTCCCTTTAAAATCTGTGATTTTGTTAATGCCCTGCCACATGCTTCTTGCGTTGTTGGTGTTGAAATGTTCTTCAACTTTGTTTTTATATTGTCGTTTGGCGCCTTTGATGGATCTCCTGAAATCGTAACTGGCTTGTTTCCGATCGTCAGTGTTTCCGGATTTAAAAGCAGATGTCCGTGCTGACAAGGCTGATCGAACATCGCTGTTAATCCACGGTTTTTGGTTGGGGTAGATGCAGATTATTTTTGGTCGGAACTACATCATCTATACACTTCCTGATGAAACACGTGACCGTATCTGAATACGCCTCTATGACATCATCAGACGCTGCCCGGAACATGTCCCAGTCCACGTGATCAAAACAGTCCTGTAGTATAGCGTCCGATTGGTCCGACCAGCATTGGATTGTCCTGAGGGCAGGTGCTTCATGTTTCAGTTTCTGCCTATAAGCAGGCAGGAGCAGAACGGAAGAGTGATCCGATTTGCCGAGAGGTGGGCGGGGGAGGGACTTGTATGCGTCCCGGAAGGAAGTGTAACGTGGCTGATGTGTCGGTTTCGCTCTCTCGATCCAAACAACCAGCCTACAGACAACTTATTAAGCAATTAAGTAAATAAAAAAGTAAAGTAAGTAAATCTGTTAAAGTGTGGAATGAATAATACTAGTTAGTGCTTCAGGACTTCTTTAGGTACAAATTGGGGTGTGTTTAACACTGCTTGTCTATAGAGGGGGGAATCCACTCTAAAAATAGCCCTCCAAAATCTCATATATGACCAATTTTGTCTTTGATTTTGGATAGCTCTAAAAAGGAAACTCCCTGTTTCCACAGACCAGTTTAAATTTAGATTACTGAATTACCCCAGGGTGTCACTCAAGCAGTTTCAACACTATCTGATGATGTATTACATAATAAAAGTCCAAATTTCATATTCTAAATCAAATCAAAATCAAATCACTTTTATTGTCACATCACCAACACCACGTGTGAGTGAAAAGCTTGGGAGCGTGCTCCAGACTGTGCAGAATACAGGTGATATGTTTAACAAATAACATTATACATGTTTAGACACTTTACAAATAACTGTTTACTTTTATATGCAGTATATACACTACAGGTGCATCTCAATAAATTAGAGTGTCATGGAAAAGTTCATTTATTTCAGTAATTCAACTCAAATTGTGAAACTCATGTATTAAATAAATTCAATGCACACAGACTGAAGTAGTTTAAGTCTTTGATTTTTGGCCAAAATCATCATGATTAAAAGAACCAAAGACTTAAACTATTTCAGTCTGTGTGCATTTAATTTATTTAATACACGAGTTTCACAATTTGAGTTGAATTACTGAAATAAAAGTAACGCATTACTTTCCATAAAAAGTAACTAAGTAACGTAATTAGTTACTTTTTTAGGGAGTAACGCAATATTGTAATGCAATACTTTTAAAAGTAACTTTCCCCAACACTGGATGTGGGGACTCATTCCAAATTTCCTCAGGCGCATGGACTCCAGGGGTAACCTGTGAAGCTCTGGGAAACTCTGGCAGTGCTGTGGGACATTGGACATTTTCACTTAGGGGTGTACCCACTTTTGTGGCCAGCGGTTTAGACATTAATGGCTGTGTGTTGAGTTATTTTGAGAGGACAGCAAATTTACACTGTTACACTGTTATACAAGCTGTACAATCACAACTTTACATTGTAGCAAAGTGTCATTTCTTCAGTGTTGTCACATGAAAATATGTAATCAAATATTTACACAAATGTTAGGGGTGTACTTCACTTGATTCAATTCCTCCGTCCTCGCATCTTTTCCGTGCATCCTTTGCTCGCATCCTGAAGGGGTGGAGTTAAGATGCGAGGAAAGGAAGCAAAGAAAGGAAACGAGGATACACAAATAAGAATTGAGAAGCACCCCCTGTTTTGGCTGGCTTGACTGCAGTTTTTCTGAGCACATACATCCAAAGCGCGGGGGTCTTCGAGCAAACTGGAGTGTATAGCCTCATCATATTGTAGCCATTACCTACTCTGACACACCAAGGATGGCCTGTCAGGCCTCGGACCGGGTGGCAAGAGGTTGAAACAGCTCTAAAGACTGGCTGCCTAAGGGCAGGATGCTTATACTAGGCAGAAGAGGATATTTGTCACATCGGTTGGACGCCCGGGTGCTAAAGTGGGCCCGTGGGGGAACCAATAACACACTTTTCTCTGCACCCAGCGCATTAGAGACTGCTTGCGGGGTGGTCCGGCAGTGGCGAGACTCAGGCCCCTCCTCTTTCTGCCTGGCTGATCAGGAGGACTTCTGAGGTGCTGGATCCAAGGCGATCTTGGGTCGGGGTCCTTTGCGCTTCGGGAAGGGATAGCGTCGTGTCCACGCGTGAACGCCCTCTATCCTGCCGCTCTTTAGGAGGTTGGGCTCAGGAGTGGTTGGCATTGGCTTAGCCGTCCGCTGAGTCGGCGCAGGTTTAGGGTGACTGGAAGCAGCAGAGCTGGTGCGTTTCGGGAGGAAGTTTCGCATTGCCTGAGACAACTTCTGAGCCTCTGTGAAGCGTTCCGCAAAGCCCTCCACAGCTGGTCCAAACAGGCTGCCTGACGAGACCGAAGCGTTGAGGAAGGGAAACTTGTCTGCCTCTTTCATCTCCGTCATCGTGAGCCAGAGGTGGCATTCCAACTCTACCAGGCTGGACATTGACCACCCGATGGCCTGGATGGTGGCTTTGGTGGTGTGTAGGACCAGGTCTGTCTCGCTCCTCAGGTGCCTGAGTGAAGCTGCATCTAGACCGGCCTCCTCACTGGCGAGCATCTATGTCTGGAAGACCTGGAGCACAGCCATAATGTGAAGCGCCAAAGCCGCTTGTCCAGCCGCCGAGTAGGTGTGTCCAGCGAGTGCAGAAGTGGGCAGAGATGCGCGGCCACGGACTCATCCAGAAGGGGCAGGCACTCGTATACCTTCTCTTCAATGCCGTCAACGGAGGTGAGGGCAGCGGAGGCAGAAGGACGGATGCGAGACGAGTAGGGGGCACAGTAGGGGGAGAAACCACTCGTCCAGACTGCTGCGAGATGGCTCCTCAAGCGTAGACCACTCGAGCCCGAGCTCATTGACAGCCTTTGTCATGATACGGATGAGTTCCTCAGTCACAGAGCCCGATAAGCTGCCAGAGAAAGGCTGTCATCCATCTCACCGTCACTCCCACCGAAACAGATCATGTCACTCGCAGACGCGGAGGGACGCTAATCATGCTGAGTGAAGAGGACCGGCGAATGCTCTCTCTGCAGTGACGGCGAGGCACGCGGGCATTGAGCAGGGCTCGCTTGTCACCGGCCGCTCGAATCCTCTGCCCCGTTATTTTTTCCTCACAGGTCCTTGAGAGGAAGAAAACAGGAGGGGCGGAGTCGCTTTCTGAAAAAAAAGCTATCCGCGAACGCAGAAAGGCGAGACTGAGACTCTCGCAGTGAGAGCAGTCAGCCCTGCTGAGCACAGCGTCAGTGTGGGATTTCCCAAGCATGACACATACTCCGCGTGACTGTCATCAGCGTGCAGGGGAGTCCTGCACGTCTTACAATGATGGCACGGCATTTGCAACAACGTCGTGCTGAAATTTACTCTTTTGTGAGGCTCTTTTAGATCGTCGCCGGATGGCGGTAGGGGATAGAACGGATCTATAAGCTGATAGCTGCAAGAGGTCCAATCCAGCTGCTGAGGCGTTTCAACGGCGAATCTCGGCATCAGCGAGGAAGGGAACTTTAATATAATTGCTTTAGGAATCAATCTATATAGTTTTATTTTTATATTTCGTCATTCAGTTTCTTGAATGCTCCTGCAAAATACACCTATTGTAGCCTACCTGAAAATAAAACAGTTTATTTTATTTATATAATATTTGTAATGTGTAAAAAAATTATAACAAAGATAAAATAATGACTGGCTTTTTATCTTCACCCACTTTGGCTTAAATATCCGCCATACTTTTTAATATTTTGCTACCTTTGTCTCTATAATAGGGACATTAGTTTGGCTGTAATGCTCAAACATCTTGCGAAATAGAAAAACCAACATGATAAAGAATCGTGATAAAATCGTGAATCGTGATACTCTTAGCCGAGGGGAATACTCCTAGCCCCCCCACGCACTATGAAGGGTTCTTCACAAGCACAGTAACTGACATTTAAAACGGTTAAAAGGAAAGGCTCAATAAACTGCCGGACAGATTTAATAAACTACGCATTAATATCTCTTTCCTTTGTTCTTTGAACTTCTCTTTGCTGACTCTGGAGCTGTGTTTGTCAGTGTTGCTTCAAGTGTATCATTCTGCGCACGGGATGTGCATAAGTGCTTAATCACGCTCTGTATTGGAGCCTTTCATATTATATTTTGTGCAATGAAAGATTATTAATAGCCTTTCTTGTTCGTCTCATCTGGTATATGGTGCTGCCTCATTACTGTGTAGTACGTTTAAAAGAAATGTATTTAAATTTTACAGCATATAAATATATTACTTGTTTTTCATGAATGTATTTTACAACAATACAAAGTGCAATACATAATTTTTTTTTACCAGATTTAGTCCTACACTTAAATACTTTTCTTTGTTCCCCAATAATTTTTTGTCACAAATTTTAGATTTGATCAAATTTATGTGCACTCATGATTTTTCTAGAGTAGCTTTTGCAACTGAATTATTCACTAACCTAGTTTATACAAGTATTTTGTCAAAGATTATAATTACATATCCATTCATTTGTTGTTTTTCTTTACAGTCAAGTTGTCTACATTTAGTAGATTGTGTGTAAAACACAAAATAGTGATGAGCAGGTCAACACACACTGAGATATAGAAATTCTACACTGATAAAAACTCTGCTGGTATAAGATAGATATCGATATCGGCAGATACTCAGAATTTTTGGTATCGGATCGGTATCGGTTCTGAAAAAGTGGTATCGAGCCATCCCTAGTCTGTTCTGAGCAGTGAGCGGCAGAGCTTTCAGCTGGCCGAAGCGCAGACGACTCGTCAGTAAATCATTTACAAAACAGCGTTTCCAAGCACCTGTCGCTTACTGAGTGTTTGGACCTTTAAATGCCAACAATTCATCTGTTAATATGCGCATAGTTTGTTACTCAGACGCAGGCAGTGCACTGAATGAGACAAAAGTAATCGCATATAGTCGCTTTTTAGTGTAAGTTAGATTTATATTGATTTTATCAGATGACGTCGCGATTATAAATAAGGATTTAAGGAGTATAGTGAAGAGTAATTCCTGGTTAATAAGTAATAGCCTATTAATGGGTCGTGTTTACCATTTATACTTGTTTTATGACAACAGAAAATATAATGTGAACAGCTTTATTGGGCATTCAGTTGTATTACAGTATGTGACAATCTTTGTAGATATTGTTTGTTTTTAATATCCTTGGTGTTCATGATCAGCCACACCAGCTGTCACTACCTAGGCGCTGTTATGGGTGTTATAAATAATGTATTTTTTTCAGCTGTTATTTCATAGATTAGAACAGATCTGAAGTGCCAAAACTCGTCTGTACGCAAACTTGACGTCATGAATATGCAAATTAATATGTCACCTGCCGCCACAAGTGTCACAAAAACAAACACTGCTGTATAACAAATAATGGTCAGACTTGGACCCTCATAGGAATCAGATGCATTGTAGGGTCACCTTCTGTTGTTGAGAGATAAGTTAATAAGTAGATGTATCTCACCATTCAACCATGAGTGGAAACTTCTCGTCCACTGAGCGGTTGTAATCGATCTCTATAGGGTAGTACGTGTCCATAAGATCCTTCAGCTGCAGAAAAACAACCCTCAACAATTTCAAAACTGTCCTGGTCATCAAAAAGACATCTATACAGTGCTAATCTAAGGTAAGATATGTCTGTAAAACCTGCACACAGAATAAATGATCAGTGTTTTGTGATAAAACAGCATTTAAGACAATTAGGGATTGCATGAAACTTCTGCTTCAGAAAAGAAATTAACAGAAAAGGTAACAGAAGTATGATCTGTAATTTTCACAAAAGCCCTGGAACTGACAAATAAATTGATATTTTGGTGTAAGTAACAGAAACAATAACACACATTGTTCATTTACTCGAAGTGGTTGAAAATCTGTGAATTTGACATCAAACACATAACAGTGTAACATCGATTGATTTCCGAGTCAAAACTAAATGTGTTCATTAGGGAAAACCTTAGCTTTCTCACCTTGGCTTTGCAGTCTTCACTGATCAGTTTGCTATTCTCCAGAATATCTGAAAGCATACCATTTATTACTCATTTTAACAACACGAGAAATCCACATGAGACAACTTAACGCTGATTCATTTTCCAGCCCTGCCAACCTTGGAAAATATTTGTGATTAGTGATCGACCGATATTGATTTTTTTATAACCGATACCGATTATTTGTATGTTTATGTTCCCGATAACCGATATTTATTTACTGTTATAAAGTAAATATATAAAAGGAGTGAAGTAAGTCCATTCTTTGCTTTGGTTTTCCTCCTTTCAGTCGTCTTAACAACAACACAAAACTGTTGAAAATTAACATTCTTTCATGTCAAATTTAATCTTCAAATTACAATAAAAACATTTTATTTATAAAAAGCATCATCAGCAACAATAATGTCTAATGTATTCAAATGGAGAAAATAAAGGACAGAAGTCATATCAACTTCATTTTAAGAACTATACTCAAACTGATCGCTTGCGGAGAAAATAAATAATTAATTTAGATAGAGATATATTTATTTAGATGTTTATTGGTGAAATAATGGTTCTATAGTAAATATTAATATAGTTTAGCATGTTTCAAACAAGTGAATCTTGTATAAAAAATAACATGCGTTAATCGTGCTGGAGCTTCTCCTGAGTGAACAGTGTCCACTGCTCCAGGTGTGTGTGTGTGTGTGTGTGTGTGTGCGTGTGTGTGTGTGCGTCCACTGCTCCAGGTGTGTGTGTGTGTGTGTGTGTGTGAGAGAGTGAGAGTGAGAGTGAGAGAGAGAGCGTGTGTGTGTGTGTGCGCCCACTGCTCCAGGTGTGTGTGTGTGTGTGTGTGTGTGTGAGAGTGAGAGTGAGAGAGAGCGTGTGTGTGTGTGCGTCCACTGCTCCAGGTGTGTGTGTGTGCTTGGATGGGTCAAAATCAGAGAACACATTTCACTGCTGGTTATGGTAAAATGCTTAAATATCGGGAAAAATATCGGTAAACCCGATATATCGGTCTACTGCATAGGTTTAGTTTACGGGGCTGTCACGTGATGAAAAAACGACTCAAAAGGTGAACAAATCAATTCTCTTTCCGGCTCATACTGCATTAGTCACGTGATGAACGAACGACCGAAACAGGTGAACTAATTCCAGTACAGAACCTATAGAATCACTCCCGAGACGACTGTTCTTCTCAAGTCACATTAAAGATTCGTTCAAAATTAATGAATCATTCAAGACCGACCCATCACTAGCATACACAAGCAAAAGAACTGACGCCCCCCCAAAAGCATCCAGCTATCGCTGTAACTGAATAAGAGAAGTGTTACGGCAGGTGCCGTTTTGTGTTGTTTTTTTCTTTTTTAGTGCTACGCCATTGGTCCTGCTCCCTGCCAGTCATCGCTGGAGGAGATGACATCATCTATCTCGTCCTAATTAGTGACCAGTTGGATCTATAAAAGGAAGACTCTGAGACAATGTGGCCGATGTCTTGCTTGTGTCTGTTTGTAGTTGTTTTGAAGTTGTGTTGTTTGTGCTATGCAAAATGCGTACAGGTTGGCAGGTCGGATTTTCTGTAGGTTATTTACAGCTTTCAGTGTTCAACAGCATTCACTTTAGGTTAGATTTATACATTTATGTTAATAGAGAAAGCTCGTTACACTCTCACAACCTTTATCTAGCATTCTGTGCTTAATGTTTTGTCATAGGGACCTGGAAAATTACACATTTTCAAAATCAACTAAACAAAAACTTCTGACCAAAGACATCCATCTCAATGTCTATGAATGTGACGATGTTTTAATTTAAAGATGCTGAGTGTGCAAACAGTCTAACAGCTAAACACCCAGCGTGCTGTCAACACAAAAATACAACTATTTAACCACACTAATTGGCTAATTGATTGGTGGACAACTAGCTCAGCAAAACTAAAGGCAATATTAGTGATTGTTGTACTTACTATGGGATGTAGGACAGCGTTTGCCATTGTAGGCAAACCTGGTGAGAGTCATATCAAAATCTGAGATTACCTACAACATAAACAACAGAAATCCATCAAATACCCAAGTCAGAAAATCCAAGCCTTGTATTCAAAAGAAAACACAAAAACACCTAATATCTGCATTGTGAGAAATCACTTCAAACTCTATAGGTGCGTTCACACCAGACGAGAATGAAGTGAATAAATCGCGCTATTCGCACGTAGTTGGACGCTTGAACATTGAGTTTACTCGCTTCATTCGCGCGTGAAATTCACTACACTACAGACGTGAATTCACGTCATGGGGGGGGGGCTTCTGCAGGCAGCTCCAGTCTCGTTGATAAATTTATTCCTGTTTTTGTAAAAGTACGAGTAGTATCGTACAGCTCCGGTACCCACATACAACCACTATTCATTTGTCCTCCATTGTTGTTGTTGTTTGGGATTGTCTGCCTCCGCTCGTAATGACGTCACTGCTAGAGCAAGCTCCTGATTGGTTAACGCGGCGCGAATATCCGCCAAAGTTCCGATTTTTCAACTCGCGCAAACGCCCCAAACGCTCAATTCGCACGAATAGCGCCGCAGGATTGTCCATCACGTCTTTGCATTGACTTAACATGTAAATCATTCGCGCTTAACGCTTCATTCGCATCTGACGTGAACGCACCTTTACAAACATAGAAAGATATACCACGTTTTATTGTCTTTACAAAGTAAAGCTGAAGTAGTTTACATTAAATGCATATTCATTCAATTAGAGTAAAAACTACATTTAAATGTTCACTTAATTAAAAATGTAGCAGTAATACAGGCAGTAACCTGTAGCATGTTGATACAATCCAACAGTGTACATTTAGTATCCACAATATTTCAAAGTCTGCTGTGTTTTAAAATATCGGCAACTTAGAAAATCTGACAAAATACACCAATGCTAAAGTCGCTGGAAAGTGGTTTGGGTTAGTGATATTTATGCTACGCATGGTTTAATGAGCAGTCTAGTGGTGGTGATGTCTTCCACTGGTTGTGCAAGGTAAAAAGTGTCTACACTGGATGCCACCATTAAAATATTGACATGACAAAGTCACTGTTGCAAATCAATTTGTTCTTTGTCAGAAGTGGTGTATTTCATAGACCTGTTGGGGATTTGTTGTGTGGTGTTGCACCCAGTGTTGAGCCCCTCGTGTCCGGTGTAAGCACAGTGAAAATGAAACGATTGCAAATGTTTTTCATTGCAAGTTTATGCAATTAACAGAGCTATATATAGAATTCCCAGACCTGTATTATTAGCAACACTGCTTGGCTATTATGTAAACTGCAGCCATGAAATGATTTGCTCATGTTCACATTCATGCACATGTAACATTCCCGAGAATGTGATTCGGTGCCCCAGTATATTCACTGAGATGGGTTTTTTTCTTCTTTGCTTAGAAGTAGTCTGGTCATAACGATATGGCTATGTTTGCTCTCATTTGACCTAATGTAAGGGACTACTTATACTACACCCTTATTTGTTTCTGTTTTATTATATTACTGATTCCATATAGTGATGAATATTTGAAAAGTATTATTTCATTTGTCATACTGCTATCTAGTGGTTATTCAGTTCATGCAGTGAGCAGTCCAGAGGACATGAGTTCATTTTGTTTTCTTTTACACATTTCCTGAGATACTGTTCGCCTGTAAGAAATATATAGTTCATAATTTTTACTTCAAGTACTCTTTTATTCAACAAAGCATGGAAATTAATATAGAAAAATGTATAGAGAAATGCCTAACTGACCTGCCTTCAAATTTGATCTCATTCACTGTTGTGTAAACTGTGTTAATGTATGCGTTTATGTATTTACACGAAAGGAAGGAAAAGCTATGCCTTGATACATTTATTGGAGACTAATTTCCAAAGTTATCTTTTCAGAGAAACGCATTAAGAAGACAATAATTAATTTACTCCAATGTAAGGCCCTAACCCCAGCTAAACGGTCACAGGTGTACTCGTGGGCCGGATTTTAACCCCAGTCCAGCCCTCATAATCACATTTTAATATACAAAACTGTATGATGAGTGTTGTAGGTTTGTGTTTTGCTTATTGTCTTCCCAACTTCAACGCATCCAAGGCTCTGCTACTTTACATACCCATTTCTTGAGGTTTTTCCAAATCTGAGGTGCGAATGGCCAGTGCTAAAGTAGACTTGACACTTTAAGGAGAAATAGTTACCTGTAGTGTGCTAGGTCCAGCATTTCTCATGGATGTTAATATCTGCTCCACCCTCTTGTGGTCCCCGATATTCACTGAACTTTTTGATAACTCAGGAATCTGAGAGAGATGCTGAGAGAGAAACAAATCAAAAATCACACATGAATGTTTTATTCCAAGTGTTTTACAAGTATACAGAACACAATCATGCTGTTTTATTGTTGTTAAAGGATAAAATAAATTAGCATGTTTCATTTTCTACAATGTATTTTAGGAAAATATCATAAAATATCCCGTTGCTATTTTAGAGGTCGTCAAATCGCCTTTATATAACACGGATTGTGTCAAATCAGCTTTTAAGTGTGCTAAACAAGAAAAACGTGTGATGATAACGCAGGAGGACATAGAAACCAGTCAATTAACTTAGTAGTGCAGTTAATGACTGAGCAGGTTATGAATTATATCAGTTTCTCCCGTAGACAGTAACTTATTACGTGACGTTACAGTGTCAAATATTCGTGATTGATAAAAACTGTAACGTTAATTGTGTCAGTAATGCTGTGATAACTTACCATGATAAGACCCGAAGTGATATTGATTATAATTTTAAGAAGGCAATATAAAACTCAGTCTCTTAAAATGACTAAAACAACATTAATGTCCGCGCTTCTCTTTCTTCTTCTTCTCGCGTTTACAGTGAGAGCTTATGAGGCGTTACTGCCACCTACTGAGCCAAAGAGTGAAGCCGTCTTCTTCTGTTGTTATCGGCGGTTAGCAGACCGACTGTAAACAGCGCATTCGTCACCTATTGGATAGGAGTGTGGAGCGTATAATAGTTGGGAAGTTGGAAAACAATAACACAAATGGCAATGGAGGAGGGGAGAGAGGGGGAAAGTGTGAAGCCTTAATGGCTAGGAAAAGTTATTCTAATATTTTCATCTCTGTACAGTTTGTTTATAGTAATGTTTTGAATGTATAATTGTTTCCACCTGTCCTTGTCTGTTAGCTATATATTCTCTATAAGCACTCGTTTCAGTCATCAGCAGTGTTGGGGAAAGTTACTTTTAAAAGTAATGCGTTACAATATTGCGTTACTCTCTAAAAAAGTAACTAATTACGTTACTTAGTTACTTTTTATGGAAAGTAATGCGTTATGTTACTTTTGCGTTACTTTCGCGTTACTTTTTAAATATGAGCAGGGCTTGATTGTTTGTTTTAATACAAGAAGTTATATTTATAGCAAATATAAAAGCCTTTCACACCAAAAAGTGTAATGAATAAACCTCAGACTGAAGGACGAGTAAATCACGTCTGTACAGAAGAACACAGGAGAAGTTCAACACTCTTCAGAAATAAAACACAATTATTATTAGTTTATCTAAAGTCATTTTTGATTATTATTATGATTGAACTGATCATCAAAGATCAGCAGCAAACACATCGGTTAATAAAATGAGATTAGATATATTTGTGTTGTTTAACATATTTAATTATTGCAGGTTTGAGTCATATTCTGAGTTTGTATTTCACTGTTTTAATTCATTTTGATGAATACTGAATCTGTTTTTTGAGAGTGTGATGAATTAATACACATTCATATTTAGTCTAGATTAGATCTACAGTAAGATCATGTTCACACGGCGCACTCAGTCAATAAATGGAGAAAAATAACTCAGATATTTTCTAGTAAATTAAAAAGTAATGCGTTACCCCCCCGACACTGGTCATCATTCATAGGCTACATTATTCAGTGGGGTGGTTTTTGAATGTAATCGGGTTTCAGTTTAATCCTGTATTCTTATTCCTGTTAGTATTGATTCCTCCAAACGTCTTAATACAGTTTCATTATTTCTTAATTCCTACCTCCATTTGAATGTATAGGTTTTATATATATAGGGTAGAGTGGGAAAACGGGGGGTATTTTTTTCCAGTGAAACAAAATTTAAATGTGTTCAGAAATGTTATCAAGATTGTTTATAATTTATGTAATTTTCACTAAAACTAAGTATGAAAAATGTCCAGAGTTTTCATGTTATTAGATTTTAAACTAAAAGTTAATTTGAGGCCATGGGTGGGGTAAATATGCCCCCCACTCAAACAAAGCAATTTGCTTTAAACATTTACAGCAAAATCAGAGCATATATATATATATATATATTCAATAATTATGAATTACAAAATTATTGTCTATTTGGAAAAAAAAGTTAGCTAATGATAACTGGCTAGGCTAGCTAACTAGTCACCTGATGCTAACTTGAGGTGATTTGTAATTATAAAGACGAGATATTTTCATTCAACCAGCTAGTTAGTCATTTGATGGAAAAACAATGGATTTGATGATCAGAACAGAATAACTATTATGTAGGGGGTGGTGTCTCTCCCAAATTCGCATGCTTGAACACTTTTGCAAGGCAATATCTTTATTCAATAAGGCTTCAGTATTTCCCCAAAGCGTCAGATTTGGCTCTCTGTATCGCGCACAGCGGAGTTCTGCCCCACTTCTCTCACACACACACACACACACACACACACACACACACACACACACACACAGACACAGACACAGACACAGACATACACAGACACAGACACAGACACAGACACAGACACAGACACAGACACAGACACAGACACAGACAGAGACACAGACACATAGACACAGACACACATACAGACACACACACACATACACACATCACACACACACACACACACACACACACACACACACCTCACACAGACACAGACACACACACACACACACACACACACAGACAGACACACACACTCACACATATACACACACACACACACACACACACAGACACAGACACTCACACACTACTGCACTGCACACACACAGACACAGACACACACACACACACACACACACACACACACACACACACACACACACACACACACACACACACACACACACACACACACACACACACACACACACACACACACACACACACACTCACACTCACACACACACTGCACACACACACACAGACACAGACAGACACACACATACACACTCACACTCACACTCACACACACACGCACACACACACACACACACACAGACACAGACACACACACACACACACACACACAAGTGAGCACACTCGCACTAGTATTTGTAAATATTAAGCTGCAACAAAAACTATTTGAATATGTATTCTGCATGTCTCTGTGTTAATGGATGGCGCCATTTTGTTTCCTACTTGTACTGAAGCGCGTGACGCTTCCGGTGACATTGACGTCTGCCGCCTCACTAAATGTGGACATTAATACAAGAATCTTCAGACCTGCTCTGAGTCACTTCACGAGCATTTCATTTGAGTAAAACTATCCTCACCATGTCATATACATTAGGGCTGTCAAATTGGCTGAAAAACTAAATTCTAATTTTTTACTAAAATATTATCAAAATTTGAATTATATTCGAATTTAAAAGGCATAAACTCAGTTAGGAAAAAATTGCTTTTGGTTTCTCTCCTGAAATGAAAATCTACCAAATGCACATTTCTTCAAAGTAGGGCTGGGAAATATGAGCAAAAATGCATATCTCTGTATTGTTGTCCTGATTTGCGGTATATGGTACATATCTGGGTATTTTGTATTCGGATTAAACAAATAAATAAAGTTAATGTAACCATGTAGGCATATATAATGTGCAGAAAGGGTTAAAATCACATTACATTCTAACATTGCGGTCTAAAAACAAAAATAATGGCACGTAACACATTCTTAAACCCTGCCGTTCCTAGAGCCCACTGCACTCTGATTGGCCTCAGCTACAACTACAGGGATCGAGGGCAGATTAGAGATGTTTGAGGGGCAGCCGGTGAAGTCCATAGGCTGGCATTATGCAAACAAACCTAAGAGGTAATTGCTAATTGGAAGTGAGACTGGAGTTTATGACACTCATTTCAGCACAGCAGTTCAAAATCAATTCTGTCTTTTAGGAGACTAAACTTGCTGGTCTCACTCTCCTGAAAACAACATAACATAGTAAAACAGAGCATTATTATTATTATTATTAGCAGGCAATTTATATTCAACAAATCAGTTATAATAAATATTCCTTAGTCTACTGTATTTTCAGCTACTTACACCAGCTTACATACATTACATACATCAGCTACTTACACCAGCTTACATACATTACTTACATCAGCTACTTACACCAGCTTCATTACATACAGTGGGTACGGAAAGTATTCAGACCCCCTTAAATTTGTCACTCTTGTTATATTGCATCCATTTGCTAAAATCATTTAAGTTCATTTTTTTTCCTCATTAATGTACACACAGCACCCCATATTGACAGAAAAACACAGAATTGTTGACATTTTTGCAGATTTATTAAAAAAGAAAAACTGAAATATCACATGGTCCTAAGTATTCAGACCCTTTGCTCAGTATTTAGTAGAAGCACCCTTTTGATTTAATACAGCCATGAGTCTTTTTGGGAAAGATGCAACACGTTTTTCACACCTGGATTTGGGGATCCTCTGCCATTCCTCCTTGCAGATCCTCTCCAGTTCTGTCAGGTTGGATGGTAAACGTTGGTGGACATCAGCTACTTACATCAGCTTACATACATCATTATGTTACATGCATACATTACTTACATCAGCTACTTACACCAGGAGTGCCCAGTCCTGTTCCTGGAGATCTACCTCCAATCCTGATCAAACACACCTGTATATAAAGTGCTCTTGGAGACCTTAATTAACTGGTTCTTGTTTGTTTGATTAAGTCTGGAGCTGAACTTTTCATGAAGGTTGATCTCCAGGAACAGGATTAGTTTAAAGTTTAAACCAAGGTTTTTTAAGAGTCTCTCAAGGTAATCAAGGAATGAGGAGAACATTCAAAATGTCAAGTGGGGAGGCTTCAGGGGAAACAAATAAATAAATACAAAATAGCTAGAGGTGGTTTATTAGCTTGTGTGATTAAGAATAAATGAATATTCCTGCCCGGAGAGTAGGGCTGTCACTAACAACTATTTTTACTCCGATTAATCTATCGACTAATTTATCGATTAATCTAAATTATTAATTACCCATGAAGAATATTTTATTGAACCAAATGAAATACAAATTTCTATGAAATAATTTTTTAAAGCAAAAGTAAAGTGCAAAATAGAGTGCACGGAGCAAGTGTCCAAATCACTGAAATCAAACTTCAATGACAGAGGTGTAAAATACTTGAGTCATTTTACTTGATTACTTTACTTAAGTATTATTTTGGAGGATTTTTACTTTATTCAATTACAATTTAAACAGACTACTTGTACTTTTACTTGATTACATTTCTGAAGAAAAAACTGTACTTTTTACTTACAATTTTATTTCATCTTAAAAGTACTTTACATTTTTATTTGATCTTATGCACATTAAATATGGTAAACTGAATCTCAAAAGTGCACGCTTGACGTGAGAACCAATGCTCATCAAGCACACTACTTCAGTTATGACTTTCATCAGGTAAATTCACCATCAAATCTGAGGAAGCAAAGTTGTGTTTTCCCCCCAAAAAAGTTTATTTAATATTTTTTTCTTTTCTGAGTCATTAGCTGTGTAATATATTGAATGAGAGCAAATAAAATCAAAAACAACTGAGTCATTTATATTCAGGATTCTTGATGAATAGAATTATCCAAAGATCGGCATTTATCTGAAATAAAAAGCGTTGGTAACATTATACGCTATGCCATTCAAAAGTTTAGAGTCAGTATTACTATTATTATTTTTGGAAAATAAATTACAGAAATTCATACATTTATTTAGCAATTGATGATAAAGACATTCTATTTCAATACATGGTGTTCTTCTGACCTTCTGTTCATCAAAGAAACCTGAACCAAATTCTGCTCAGCTGTTTTCAACATCATAATTAATATCCCCGGGACTTGGTGCCCTACGCAAACAGCGTAGCCCCTACGGGCTTGTTCCTGACACGGCTGTGTTCTCATTACATTTAATAACCCATCATTATCTCATTACCAAACATCATTAGCGCAATCATCTGCAGGTGGCCGGAGTGTATATAGCTCACAAGGCGGCGCAGTCTCTTGTTCGTTAATGTGAATTTAACGAAGCAGAGATATAATAAACACATTGACACTACAATCCGCATTTGAAGATGATGAACGCGCAGGTGCTGAAGAAAGAGGACGCTGTGCCGCGGCTGCAGCTGTTTAACTGCGCGCACGCTGACTGTGACGCGACGTTCACGCGTCAGTGGCGTCTGCTGGAGCACGAGACCGTGCACACCGGTGCGGTGAGTCGTGTTCCTTTATTCTTTCTTGAAATAAAAGACCGTTTTTATCAAGCTCTCTCGTCTGCGTTTGACCAGACTTTGTTCTGTTTTCTCCAGCGGCCTCACAAGTGTGATGTAGCAGAATGTGGACGCAGTTTCACCCGAAAGTCGCACCTGAGTCGACATGCTTTAATACACAGCGGGGAGAAAAACATCAAGTAATGTGATTTAAAAACGGCTAGTGTAATATGTAGTTCCTGTATGTGTTCCTGTGGCTCAGTGGTTAGAGCATTGCGTTAGCAGCGCAAAGGTTGTGGGTTCGACTCCCAGGGAACACATGTACTGACAAAAAAATGTATAACCTGAGTAAGTCTCTTTGGATAAAAGCGTCTGATAAATGCATAAATGTAAATGTAGTGAGATCTCCATAGGCTTATTTAAATGCATTAGCGTATTTGGCAAACCCTCAGTAGTTTTAAATTTAGTTATGGGATCGTATTAATTGAGATGCTATGTGTAATATCTGTAGGCATGCTTAAACTGAACAGCATGGTGGGAAATAAGTGTCCAGTTTAAAGGTGTTGTACATCTGTGTTTGGTTGTCGTTGAGCAGGTGCAGTGCTGCGGCATGTGGCCAAAGCTTCTTCACCGCGGAGAGACTGAAGAGGCACGTGCGCTACGCTCACGGCGAGACACGCGAGTATTTCAAGGTCGGACTCTATGATCTTCCCCTCCACACAATTACTCCGTTCACCTGAACACTCTTTGGTTTTAATCACGGAGTCTGTTTTCTCAGTGTAATGATCCACAGTGCGCAAAGACGTTTAGGAAGCGGCGAGCGTTAAAACTGCACCTGGCGACGCACGGTACACCCAGCTTCAGGTGCGTCTGCTCGATGTGTTTTTAATGACCTATGCTCTGTAACTTTGCCAATTAAACATAAAATACAGTGCAAATATCTTAATCTTTCCCCGGTTAAGATGCTCGAAAAGCGGCTGTGGAGTGAGGTTCGCGTCTCACGTTGCGCGGAAAGCACATGAACGGAGACATTCAGGTGAAGATTCATTTCTGAATTTTAATCCCTGGCATTAACTAACCATATTAATTGATTAAGCTCATTGGCTGTTATCTGTTAACATGTTACGCAGTGGTTACTCAAGTATCTTTAATGGTTCACATTTAATGCTTTCTGCTTGTGAACTTGTTTTAGTAAAAATTAAGACTATGTAAAATGCAGGAGAGAGTCTTCAACTTTTGAGGTACGAACTTTGTTTAGATGCTTTGGAGTTGAGATTGATGCAAAGCAATACTGAGACTTAAACATTAATTTTGAGTGAAATCTGTATTCTGTTTGTCAGAGTATAGTTGGTCAAAGACTCATGAGTGTCAGTAGGTTACTCTAATGTAGTCAAATGACTGTTTGTTGTTTTATGGTGGGTAGGTGGTATCAGAAGTGTTTCTAACACGCTCACAACACCCACCCAGTGTTTGTTTCTTCAGGTTATCGTTGTCTTCACGCTGAATGCCCCGTCAGTGTGAACACCTGGAAGAGTTTACAGAAACACATGGCGAGTCACACAGGTAAACCGGTGGAACTGCTAGTGTTGGCTTATTGGATGTAAACGGCGGTTTTCCGTGAGTGGTGTGCTTGGTAATTGTTTGCCCAACAGCCCTAAGAACGTTTCCTTCTGTCAACAGCATCGTTCCCCTGTGTGGTGTGTGAAAAATCCTTCAGGAAGCGTGATGCTTTGAGGAGACACAAGCGGACACATGCGTTACAGAAGCCGGTTTTGCTGTGTCCCAGTCAGGGCTGCCAGGCTTACTTTTCCACCACCTTCAACCTGCAGCATCACATCCGAAAGATCCATCTACAGCTGCTCTCACACTGCTGTTCCTTCCCGGGCTGCAGCAAGAGTTTTGCCATGCGTGTGAGTACATTTGAGGAGCACAGGATGGTACAATGGCCTTGTGACATGACGTTTAAGTAACCAGTGGTTGAGCTCCAGTTTTGACCTCGATGTTTCTGAAGATCTGTAGTGTTTGTAGATTGTGAAATAGTAACCCGTGCTGTTTCAACAGGAAAGCCTCGTCCGCCACATGTTCTGTCATGAACCTGACGCGGCCAAACTCAAGGTACTTCTGGTCCTTACAGTACACTGGTCAGCATTTGAAGTGGATGTAAAGATTTCAACGTTGAGCTTAAGCCAAAATACGTTATATAAACTTTGAAAGTTTATTTTTTGGATCCTCTTCAAATGTCTTATCAGTTACAAGCTTTGAGCTTGATTAACAGCATTGTGTACTTTACCACATTTGTATTAAGTTCATTGGTGTTTGTGTATTTAAAAATAATCGTAAGATGTTTTGAACTCTCTGGTTATTTGGTGTTAAGCGCCCACATAAGCGGAGCAGCAAGAGTTGGCAGAAGCGTTTGGAAGGGCGCAGTCGTCGTCCTCTGGTCGAAGACCTTCGCTCGCTCTTCTCGTTACGCATGAAGATCTCTCCAAGGGCCAAACTGGAAGCTGATCTGACCGGCCTCTTTAATGAGCGTAAAATCCCCCACTATGTTGATCCTGAAGTAAACCTCCGAGATCTGTTCAGCATCCGTCCAACTAAGGTGGCTGAAAAATAGATTAATTTTGTTTGTTTAAACAATGCATGCCAGCATAGTATGTATGTAAAGAGAAATGTTTTGTTTCAGGTGTTAGTACTTTGAGTACAGAATTATAATTTTTTTTGCTGCTTATGAAATTTGAGTTTGAAAACAATTGTTTGAGAAACAATTGAAATTAAGTTCTGTCTATGATAAATAAAGGCGCATTAGTTTGTCAGTCTGGCTTCTGCATGTCTTCATTGTAGCTTGGGCTGTGGTTCTGAAGGAAATACTGTTTGAAACATGAAAATAATTTGGCAGTGGACTTCTATAGCCTGCTCTGTGAAAAGCTGAACGCTTGTGCACTGAATTATACAGCACTACCTCAAATATTACACTGCAACTTCAGATCTTGGTGCATTTTTTTCTGCTTGTGTAACTTGCTATCGCATGGCTGTGGCACACAGAAAAAAATATACACTGAATTTCACAGTGATGGGACACATTAAGCATTTTCCAAACTTTGAATCCACTCATACTGGCTGTGCATGATATTGAAAATACATCCATGTATTAATTGCAATCTATAAATACAGAGGGTCTGCATAATTTGTGTTTTGACTCGTACATGGTACAGCTTTAACAAACCAGGCCCATTAGAAACAGTTTACTTAAATTTTCTTTTCTATTGTACTAAAGCTTACCGTTAGAAGTATAAATGTTTTGGACAAAATAATTTCTCTTGCAAAACTTAGAGATGCAACATCAGAGACTGAAAAATATTGCTTTTCTCATATTTTGGCAAAAATGCAAGCCTTATAGAAAAATAAATTAAAATAAAACTGGTGAGATTAAATTTAAACCACCTTTATTTTTATATATTGTCCCCAGTAGGCCTATCCCCCATTTTATAATGAAATTATTGAATAAATGTCTCAATTAAAGCAGCAGTCCGGTAAGTAACGGTTATGTTTCAGGGTGACGTTATTAATTTAAATGTATTAAATTACTATTTTATTTAAAAGAGTGTCTTGTTTTTGAAGCCACTTGACAAAATGTATAACTGAAAGTGTACTTTTCCATTACAACACGCTTCAGTTGTTGTGCACGCATTCAAAACACGCACAAGATGAAATGCAGATATAGATTTTCACAAAATACACCTTCAGGCTCAAAAGTGCACACAAGATGAAGTGCACTTAATGAATTATTTTGTTTCGTTATTAAATAAAATACTTTCTAAAATTAAAATCGACCCAAACTGTGGTCTAATAAACCGCCTTTCAATCCTCCCAGGATTTTAGATTTTAGACATTATCTTCAACGTAGCTTAGCCTATTCCCCAGCTTCTCCAGCTAGCAGAGAGCGTTCTGTGTTGAGCGAGCGGCGCTCAGCGTATTGAGCTCCACTCATGCTCTGGTTACATCACTATACATACATTACATCACTATACACTATACTTATGAGATGAAAAACGAGTCAGAAACTATCCAGCCAACAGAGGGAGACACGTTTCAGTGTTAAATGGTTTCACTACAGTTCTTAACATTCTAAAAGGCAAAATGTTTCTTTATTACACTGTTCAAATTTCGTAACATGTTTTTAGGTGTATATTTGGTGCTGATGATGAGCTTCTGTGTATGTTTATGGCATGGAAAAGCCATAATGAGCTCTGTGTGAAGAGGATGGCTGAAGTCTTTCATTTTGTTTAACTCTGAGAAAGAGAAAGAGAAAGTACACCACAGAGTCCATCTGCCACCATTTTAAACACGCAGAATATGTTACAAAGTAAAATGTACCACTGAAGTGTTTAATAAAGACGAATATGCAGGATGTATCTTGATGGAAAAGTTTGAGGGTTTTGAGAAACGTAATCTTGTGAATGTTTGATCGAGGTGAGTGAAAGGACGTGTTATTTGTGATGGTCTAACAGCACTTGTGTAAATGTACGGCTGGGATTAACTTAACAGTCACAGGATCCATTCAGATATATTATAATGTTTGAATAATTTGATTATGTGATTCGTTTTTGTGTCTAAATGTCATTTCCGTTCTGTGAAACCTACACAGCTCCATCATGGACAGTTCACAGAGATCAAGAAATGAAGAGTTTTCTCCAAGATGCAGGTACTTTAATAAATACATTTTTTATTAATAATAATATGTTAATATTATTAATAATAAACAATCATTTATATTATGGAAAAAAGATCCATAACGTTTTGCCTTTTTGTGTTTATATATTTTTTCAGTTCATTGAATAATAACATCATATGGTCTTTCCTAGTCTTCTCATGAAAAATGAATGAGATTTAATCATACAGAATAGATCCAGTGATTACACTAATTAACTGTTCTTCCAGTTCAGTCCTGCAGGAGAGCTCAAAACCAGAGCCCAGCTCCGTGTCATTGAAGAGTGATCAGTCAATGGATGAGCCAAAGCAATTTAAGAGTGGAAACATACAACCTAGTCTCAGGTATGCATATCTATGATAATATGTTTTATATAATGTCAATGTGACCCTGGAGCACAAAACCGGGTATATTTGTAGCAATAGCCAAACAATACATTGTATGGGTCAAAATGATTGATTTTTCTTTTATGACAAAAATCATTAGATATTAAGATCATGTTCCATGAAGATATTTTGTACATTTCCTACCATAAATATAGCAAAACTTTATTTTTGTGAGTGGATGCAGCAAAATTGCGAACAGAAATGGCCAGAAACATGCCAACAAACTTCGCTCGCTGCTGCCTGCTCTTTAGGAGTTACTCACTTAAGTTCGGTATCTATGTAAAGTCTAGAGTTAATCTACTCTCCACAACATCATTACAGCGGAAAGCTAATAGAGAGCATTAAAACAAACCCTTCATATGCGTTACTAAGGACTTAATTTGGACTACTTTAAAGGTGATTTTCTCAACATTTTGATCTTTTTGCACCCTCGGATTCCAGATTTTCTAATAGTTGTACCTCGGAAAATATTGTCCTATCCTAACAAACATCAATGGAAAGATTATTTAGTCAGCGTTCAGATAATATATAAATGTAAAATTTCCAAAATGTACCCTTTGTGGTCCAGGGTCACATATTTTTTATGAAACTTGCATAAACATAGGTTCGTAGTATTATACAATATGGTATAAGAGAAGTTTTAAAATATGCAATACTGTAATGATCCTGATTTTGAAAGGGACCTATTATGCACAATTCACTTTTATAAGGTGTTTGAACACAGATGTGTGTCAACAGTGTGTGTATACAGTCTAAATTCACCCACTTCTTTTTGATAATCTCCATAAACCCAATTCTTCCTACGTTGACTTCATTGTAGGGACAGCCCTGTCCATGATTGGTGGGATTGATTGTGATATAATGTCTCAACTACAGAAATATTATAACTGATCTGTTCATGGCTGTGGTATTAAATATAAGAGTCTTCGTAAACTCCCAGCATCTGAGCCACTAAGGATGCAGTGGTCTAATTTTAATTAAGATGGGAATGTGTCCCAAATTCAAATAACAGTATGTGCAAGTCATTTTACATCATACTGCTTTGCAAACGAGGGTCAAACACTGGATATGTATGGAAGTTAATTATCAAAGATGGATCACCAACTGTTCATGATCCAGTTTCATATCCAGAACACGTAAATATATTTTATGATGTTTGCAAATTGCTTTTTCTGAATGTGCTTGTTAGCACTTTGCTAATGTGGCTAGTTGCCATTGTCTCTTACAGAGACCACACTTGTTATTTTTGACTTGCGTGAGGCATTAACACTGCTCATTATACAGATCAGCAGAGGTGGGTAGATTACCCAAAAACTGTACTCGAGTCAAAGTAATAGTCTGAATAGTTACTTGAGTAAGAGTAAAACAGTATCGGATTAAGAAAACTACTCAAGTAGTTCATTACTGGTTACTTTGGATCATATAGTGTTAGGTATGTAACAATTAACTCGATTCGATTCATGATTTTATTTGAACAAAATTAAATTTAAGACAGATTATAAATTAAATGTGTCCTTTTATTATTGCTTGGAGAAAATTCATTTTTATTTTAATTTATTGCTGCACATTTCTTTGTGAAATTGAAATATAACACTAATAATATACTAATATAGCATTTATTGCATATTATTGCTCTTTTGTTGGTTTTAATTGCTTTGGATAAAAGCCTCTGCTAAATAAATTAGTTTTAATATAATGTAAATGTAAATAACAAAACTAAATTAAATTTTAAAACAAGCCCTAATCAAATAAGTAACACCAATAAAATAAATCTCTTCATATAAACAAAACTAAGGCTTTGTCTGTGCTCTTTCCATTTACAATTAGAGGCAACCACTGCATTTTAATTATCATACAAGCAAAGATGCTGCATACATGCAACATGAGCAGTTTTTAATCTAAATTAGATAAACAGAATGGTTTTACTTCAGTTTTGTGAAACTAGAGATGCAGATTCACTCTCTGCCAGCAGGTGGCGCTTCAAGCCTTTCCATGGTTTCCGGTGTAAACACACATTCTCTGCTCGTGCTCATCAGTTATCTTTTCACAGCAGTTCAGTCAATGTACTGCTGGAGTAACTCAATAACAGAGGGATATTGGTTTATTCGGAGCGTCAGGCATGTTTATAAACTGAATAATTTCAGTCGTTTGTGGATTCGTGTGTATTGAAAAGTAAACAAGCAGCGCTGCCCTGATGACCTTTAATATGCATTATACAGAGCCAAGATGAAAATAAAAAATACCATCTAAACTTTTCTAAAGACAGTAAGTTCCCCTCAGACATGCATTCATATAAACTCCTACCCCTAACAGCATCTCAACCGATTTGATTTGTCACGTTTGATCAGTAAGATAATCTTACTCAATCTGTACTAGATTAATCACTAAATAATGAACTGCAGTGCTGCTTCAGTCTTATTTTAGCACTCTGTAGTATGCATACTGAGCCGTGTTCATGTCATTGTTTCATTTGGTCTGACCTATGAGGGGCTTTCATAGAAACTGAGGACAAAACTGTCTGGGCCCCAGTTAGAGAGCGCAGGTGCCACCCATCTGGGCCCCAGTTAGAGAGCGCAGGGGGCACCCATCTGGGCCCCAGTTAGAGAGCGCAGGTGCCACCCATCTGGGCCCCAGTTAGAGAGCGCAGGTGCCACCCATCTGGGCCCCAGTTAGAGAGCGCAGGTGCCACCCATCTGGGCCCCAGTTAGAGCGCAGAGGGCACCCATCTGGGCCCCAGTTAGAGAGCGCAGGTGCACCCATCTGGGCCCCAGTTAGAGCGCAGGTGCCACCCATCTGGGCCCCAGTTAGAGGCGCAGGTGCACCCATCTGGGCCCCAGTTAGAGAGCGCAGGTGCCACCCATTTGGGCCCCAGTTAGAGGCGCAGAGTGCCACCCATTTGGGCCCCAGTTAGAGAGCGCAGGTGGCACCCATCTGGGCCCCAGTTAGAGAGCGCAGGTGCCACCCATCTGGGCCCCAGTTAGAGGCGCAGGTGCCACCCATCTGGGCCCCAGTTAGAGAGTGCAGGGGCACCCATCTGGGCCCCAGTTAGAGAGCGCAGGTGCCACCCATCTGGGCCCCAGTTAGAGAGCGCAGGTGCACCCATTTGGGCCCCAGTTAGAGAGCAGGTGCCACCCATCTGGGCCCCAGTTAGAGAGCGCAGGTGCCACCCATCTGGGCCCCAGTTAGAGAGCGCAGGTGCCACCCATCTGGGCCCCAGTTAGAGAGCGCAGGGGGCACCCATTTGGGCCCCAGTTAGAGAGCGCAGGTGCCACCCATCTGGGCCCCAGTTAGAGAGCGCAGAGGGCACCCATTTGGGCCCCAGTTAGAGAGCGAAGGTGCCACCCATTTGGGCCCCAGTTAGAGAGCGCAGAGGGCACCCATTTGGGCCCCAGTTAGAGAGCGCAGGTGCCACCCATCTGGGCCCCAGTTAGAGAGCGCAGGTGCCACCCATTTGGGCCCCAGTTAGAGAGCGCAGGTGCCACCCATCTGGGCCCCAGTTAGAGAGCGCAGAGGGCACCCATTTGGGCCCCAGTTAGAGAGCGCAGGTGCCACCCATCTGGGCCCCAGTTAGAGAGCAGGGGCACCCATTTGGGCCCCAGTTAGAGAGCGCAGGTGCCACCCATCTGGGCCCCAGTTAGAGAGCGCAGGGGCACCCATTTGGGCCCCAGTTAGAGAGCGCAGGTGCCACCCATCTGGGCCCCAGTTAGAGAGCAGGGGGCACCCATTTGGGCCCCAGTTAGAGAGCGCAGGTGCCACCCATTTGGGCCCCAGTTAGAGAGCGCAGAGGGCACCCATTTGGGCCCCAGTTAGAGAGCGCAGGTGCCACCCATCTGGGCCCCAGTTAGAGAGCGCAGGGGCACCCATCTGGGCCCCAGTTAGAGAGCGCAGGTGCCACCCATCTGGGCCCCACAGAAGTCTGCTGGCTGGGTAGCTGAAGGATGAACCTTTGGTAGTTTCAGTCACTGACAAAAGAAAACATCATCAATCTCAATCCTGCTTGTTATTAAGCTAAAGAAAATAGTGGCAATAACAGGATTTGTGGGTAGCATCTAAGGTTTTTGCCAAAAAAGCAAGCAAGCATGGACCTTCCTGGTTTTGCAAAAGACAATGAAATTAGTTAAACACCAATTATTGGACTGAAGTTACATTTTTTCAAATATGGCATATCAATAGCTCACTAATAAACTTTTCATTGCCATTGAAGCGAAATTACTGGACATAAATGTAAGAGCCTGATAAAAATACTTATTTTAAAAGAAAAATGTCAGGCGGACTTAATGTTTTTGCATTTGAAGTCCTTAAATGATTTCCACTGTGCCCTTATGTATTGTTAATGCATTCACACAAACTTATGGTATGTTATTCAGTCAATTATACAATTCTTTAACATTGGAATGTCTGATTTTTTATTCTTTTCATGCTGATTCTGGCTAAACCAACTATCCAGACCAGCCCAAAAAGCACCAGCTGATAGGACATATGACCGGTCTGTGAAACAACCACAGGATTGTAATGAAAGCAGGTCTCCTGGTTTGAGGTAAAATGTTGGATGTTTTTATAATTGTTTTAGGTGCTGTAATCATCACACATCACTAAAACACATGATTAATAATCAGAAGTGTAAAACCCTGCCATATTTTTGTTCCACCTATGAATTCAGCAGCTGATTTCACCAGAGGAGGAACCAAGTCTCAAGTCAAATCCCAAGTCCTCAAAGAGTTAGTTAATGATGTGTGACTAATTAAATGATGATTGTGCATTAGTGATGAGGATCAGATGTTGATGTTTTGTTGGTTAAAATGATTCCACCCTCATGGAGATCAGTGTTTGCTTTAGTAGGACTCTTGACCCTTGACTTGTGTTAGATCTCTCTCTGAATCAATGCATGTAATGCTATAAAACAGTGAAGAGATGTGTGCTGTTTTAATATGAGGAGCTCATGATAAGTTGTCCTGTCAAAATTAGTTTCATGTTTATTTATCACTCATTTAAATGTTGCGCAAGCATCTATGTGAAACTACAGCACATAAACAAAGTGTGGCTCTAGTAGTTACAGTGAATGAATTTGAAATATAAGTATTGCATATAACAAAAATACTCCAGTGACATTTAGACTCATAGACATCAAGAACCAGCATATGAATCTCAACAATGGTGACAATCAACACAATGCTTCATGCTGCCATGCACGCACCGTAGTAAAAACTCCCATCATGCACTGCAGTATGAAAATGTATTGTCACCACTGTTGAGGATCGTATGGTAAGTGTTTAGCGTCTAAAAGCCTGAGCTTTTTATCTCAATATTGAAGCATTACAGTAGCATTTGTTTAATAGGACTTTTATTCTTTTGCAATTCTGTAACAGCTGAATATCAGTCAATAAACCAAATAGAGACGAGTCACGAACAGAAAGAATACACTAATCCACTTCAAGTATTCAAGCTTTTCAGTCAGCAATGTACAACTGTTTGAAACAACATTGCAATCGCTTAAATGCAAATTACTTTTAATAACTAAAAGGGTCAAGAGACAAATTAATGCAAACACTGACCACAATTATGGTAGCATCAATAATTATTTTTACCAATAAAACAGCATCTAAACCTCTGTTATTCTCAATAAGGGACTCTGCAGACATACAATAAAGTCAGTCTGGTTAGTAATAAGTGAAGCTGGTGACGCTGTTTGTGGAGTTTTTAATCAGATCTTGAGTGATTTAAGTTGTTGTTGTTGTTTTTAACCAGTTGATTTCCTCCAAGTCTGTGACTGAAGTCATTTGTAGTTCTTATGTTTCTCTTTTAGTGATTCTGTGATTCTGCTTGTTAACATCACTAATGCTCAATCATCATTTAATTAGTATCTTAATTATCTCATTAACTTTAACTATTTGAGGACTTGGGATTTGTCTCAAGACTTGCTTGTGACTTGAAAGGAATGACTTGGTTCCATCTCTGACCTCCTGGCTGAAAAAACTGTGCTAATTAGCAAATCCAGATGATTGGAACAAAATACTGGGAAGGACTTTTACTTTCTGAACCTGGATTTACACCGCTGTTAATAATCAAACGCATTTTATAAACCATTTGTCCCATTATAAAAAAAATGCTATTTATAGCTCTGTACATTTACTTCCAAAATTTGTGTAATAATCTGGTATTTTAATTTTACAGCCATGACTCTGAAGTCCTCAACACATTTAGATCAAATCTGCTGAAGAAGTTTGGTCATCTGTATGAGGGAACAGCGATGCAGGGAAACACAACACTCCTGAATGAGATCTACACAGAGCTCTACATCACAGAGAGTGAGAGTGGAGAGATCAGTAATGAACATGAGGTGAGACAGATTGAGATACAATCCAGGAGAACAGCAACAGAGGACACAGCCATCAAATGCAATGACATCTTTAGACCTTTACCTGGACAAGACAAAGCCATCAGAACTGTGCTGACAAAGGGAGTCGCTGGCATTGGAAAAACAGTCTCTGTGCAGAAGTTGATCCTGGACTGGGCTGAAGGGAAAGAGAATCAGGACGTCCAGCTCATATTTCCACTGCCTTTCAGAGAAATCAACCTGATGAAGGACAAAACACTCAGTCTTTCAGATCTTCTTCATGTCTTTTTCCCTGAAACTAAAGACATTGAAATATCCAGTGATGAATATAAAGTGTTGTTCATCTTTGATGGTCTGGATGAGTGTCGTCTCTGGATTTTCAGAGTGATGTGAGGTTGTGTGATGTAAGTGAATCAGCCTCAGTGGACGTGCTGCTGATGAACCTCATTGTGGGGAATCTGCTTCCCTCTGCTCTCATCTGGATCACCTCCAGACCAGCAGCAGCTGATCTCGTCCCCTCAAGTGTGTCCATCGAGTGACAGAGGTGCGAGGCTTCAATGAGCCACAGAAGCAGGAATACTTCAGGAAGAGAATCAGTGATCAGTCTGGCCGATACAATCATCTCACACCTGAAGTCATCAAGGAGCCTCTACATCATGTGCCACATCCCAGTGTTCTGCTGGATCTCAGCCGCGGTTCTGGAGAACATGTTGAGTCGAGCAGAGATTCCCAAGACTCTCACTCAAATGTACACGCACTTCTTAATCCTCCAGACCAACATCAAACATGAGAAGGACTATGAGAAGAAGGTGACAGATGAAGACATGATCCTCAAACTGGGGAAACTGGCTTTTCAGCAGCTTGTGAAAGGAAACCTGATCTTCTACGAGGAAGACCTGAGAGAGTGTGGCATTGATGTGAGAGAAGCATCAGTGTACTCTGGATTGTGCTCTCAGATCTTCAGAGAGGAGTTTGGCTTGTATCAGGGAAAATCTTCTGCTTTGTTCATCTGAGCATTCAGGAACATCTAGCAGCTCTATATGCACATCTCTCTTTACGAACAGCAAAATCAATGTGTTTGACCAAACCAAACATAGTCTGCTCTCCAAAGCTTTAAAATGGATGAGTTCAGTATCTAAGTTACATCAGAAAGCTGCAGATGTTGCTTTACAGAGCAAGAATGGACATCTGGACCTTTTTCTGCGTTTCCTTCTGGGTCTGTCAGTGGAGTCCAATCAGACTCTCTTGCAAAAACTACCGACACAGACAAGATGCTGCTCCTACAACAAAGAGGAAACCGTTCGGTATTTAAAGATGAAGATCACGGAGAATCGCTCTCCAGAGAGAGCCATCAATCTGTTCCACTGTCTGAGTGAACTGGGTGATCTTTCATTGATGCAGGAGATCCAAGATTATTTGAAATCTGGACAAATAGGTGAAACCAAACTCTCCTCTTCACAGTGGTCAGCTCTTGTTTATGTGTTGCTAACATCAGAACAGAAGATGGATGTTTTTGATCTAAAACTATTTATTGGAGCACAAAACACAGCAGATGAAGTTCTTCAGAACCTGCTGCCTGTGGTTAAAGAATCCAGATCAGTTCAGTAAGTAACACTTACTCTCTCTCTGTGTGTGTGTGTGTGTGTGTGTGTGTGTGTGTGTGTGTGTGTTACACTCAAGCAGCTGAGGAGGTTTTTATATGATGTATGTGAGGGCTGGATATCAGTGTGTAAGAAGAAGATGAAGGTTTGAATGTGAAGGGGATCAAAATTGACTGAAAATAGTCTATATTTGTCTGTTCTGTAATTCTGTAATTAATTAGTCTATATTTGCATTTTCTGTACAGTATGAATTATTGCTGTGTCACGGATGAAGGTTGTGCGGCTCTGGCTTCATGTTTGAGATCAAATCCATCAAACCTGAGAAGACTAGATCTGATTCAGAGTAACATAGGAGACAGCGGAGTGAAGCTGCTCTCTGCTGGACTCAAAGATCTTCGCTGTAATCTGGTAACACTGTGGTAAGATTGTATAAACATTATCATCCTACTGAAATCAAGGACTTATATAGTGATGGAAACAATGCCCTTTTTTTAAAAGTTATGTGACATACGACCAAGTATGGTGACCCATACTGCTTTTAACCCATCCATAGTGTGTGCGCGCACACACACGCACACGCACACACACACACACACGGAGCAGTGGGCAGCCATTGATGCTGCGGCGCCCAGGGAGCAGTCTGCAGTCGGGCGTTCGGTGCCATGCTCAAGGGCACCTCAGTTGTGGTACTGATGGTGGAGAGAGGTGTACATTCACCCCCCCACCTACAATCCCTGCCAGCCCGAGACTCGAACTCACAACCTTTGGGTTACGAGTCCAACTCTCTAACCATTTGGCCACGACTTCTTCCAAACATATCACTCATTAATTCTACTGAACATTAGGTGATTTAGCTGTACTTAAAAATATTCAGTACTATGTACTTATTGTGTTTATAATGTATGTCAAAATTAAGGTGGCATATGAATAAGCTTAGGGACAGGTTTTGTTGTATTGGTACATGTGGTTTAAGATAAGTTTGAATGAAAGATCAAAAGGATAAACATTGCAGATGTATTTTTTACAGCCATCTTTGATCATAGCTACCAAGGGTGCCAATAATTCTGACCATGACTGTAGATCTAGTATAAAATGCAATTTGAGAACTTTAGACTGAATCTGTTGAATACTGTAAAGCTGTGGCTTATTAGAGTTGTGAATCTTAAAATGCAAGAATAAAGGGTGTCATTGTTCTCTACAGGTTGAATGATTGTGGTGTCACGGATGAAGGTTGTGTAGCTCTGGATACAGCTCTGAGATCAAACCCCTCACACCTGAGAGAATTGGATCTGTCATGGAATAAACTTGGAGATTCAGGAGTTAATCTGCTCTCTGATGGGATGAAGGATTGTAAACTGGAAACACTGAAGTAAGTTAATCTCTGAGAATCACACACACATTGATACTCCCAAAAAATATTCAATGTTGGATTGCGATCATGAGCGTCTCGTGTATAATAAACCCATCCAACGCATTTACAACTGCGTTTAGGTGTTTTTACACTGGACATATCAATGTAAACATTATAAACTGGTACATTTGTCTTTCTGAATGCGTTCATGATGATGCTGTATGGCGGGGTGATTCTAGGGTGAGTGGATATCCGGCGCTAAGCCCAAAGACATTCAAATATGTGTCAGAATACACTTAAATATATAGGCTATATGTTTCAATTATACTTTAGCTAAGTGCCTTTATATTTTTTTAAGCCATATAATTAAAATGTAAAGTATAATATAAATTATATATATATAAGTATGATTAAACATTCAGGGCTCTATTATAGAGCCTCTATACACTTATTTGTCAGCACTTGTAAATGCATTTAGACTGCACATACCCTATTGCATAAATAATGTTATGAGATTTATGTTTTAAATATAAAAAGTGGAATATAGAAACAATAAATGATAGAAAATACAAGTTTGTTTGTGTGGCGGAGCTGATAAACGGTCCGTGCTTCGCAGCTCAAACGAGTGGGATATTGTTACGCTTTTGTTTAGTTTGTCTTTTGATGTTCCTCATACGCAGACAACAGACAAACACACTTTACTTGAACCGGCAGAAAACATTGGTGTCAGTCTTAACCAATTTGGCCTTGGGCTTTGTTTGTAAACATTTGTGTCAGTGAATACAATATTAAAATTTAAGCCACTTAAAATTTACTTATTTTTTATTGAATTGTTGCCCTGACATGAAGAAAAGTCTGCCACAGACCATGCTAAGAAAACATATAATCTCTCTAAATGCGTGCGTCTCCTAGAAAGACTGTATATAATATAATACTATAATTAAATAGCCTAGGCTATTTGTTGCTTCAAAGTGACAGGGCTCAGTTACAAAACAACTGAATTTGACCAATGGCAAGATCTGCTATAACTTCATATCGATGGCGGTTTACATGTCAGTCAGAAGTACGAGCTTCAGTGGATGGTTCCTGATGGCAGTAAACTGCGGTTCGTGATTTTAATGCGTATGAAAACTTAGTGATGATGATGCCTACAGGGCATGGAAATAAAAACATTCGGGGCTTGCGCCGCCCCTGCTCTACGGTATTGAAGCACCTACATCTGTCATAGCCAACATTGCTATAAATTTCAATGTGGTGCTTCTCCATCCCAGTGCTGTGATTGGCTGCTGGCATCAGAAGGAGCTCACAGTGTGGCCAACACTTCTTCCATTTACAATATCTGATGTGTACATTATGAGTATGTTAATAAAAATAAATACACGAATAAAAGCCTAAATTAATGATTGTGTTTCTTCAGTAAATTTGGATTGATATGGATTATTATTTTGCAGCATCAAAGTGGTAGTTATCAGTAGAGGTACCGACATAGGTTTTTAAAAGTTTTCAAGTGGTACAGACACTATAAACCCTGCCTAATAAAAACATATGTATATCTGTTTGTTTTGTTCCCTACACAGGCTACATGGCTGTTATCTCACTGATCATTGTTGCAAAAGACTATCTTCGGTTTTACAATCCCCAAACTCTGTCCTGAGAGAGCTGGACCTGAGTAACAATGATCTGCAAGATTCAGGAGTAAAGTTTCTTTCTAATGGATTGATGAGTCCAAACTGTCAGTTGGAGATTCTGAGGTAAGTGATTTTCTATAAAATAATTAACAAAACACTAACACCATAAATTACTTAATTCGATCAAATTGTTCCTCTGTCACTATGTGGTATATTAGCATAATACACACAAAGAGAAAAGATTACTTCTACTTTACTTTTTAGTCATATAGCAGACGCTTTTATCCAAAGCGACTTACAAATAAGAAAAAGTAACTAAAACTATAAATACTATATACACACATTTAAGAAAATGAAGAAATTAAATAAAATGACAAATGCATACAACATTTCAAAACTAAACATTTAAATGAAAACAAAAAATAAAGCTAAAAACTATACTTTGACCTTTTCTGTCACTATAAGTATTTAAGTATACTTAAATGTAATTATTTATAAATATATTAAATGTTTTTTTTTTTTACACATTACACCCCCTTGTCAGTGCCCATAGTCTCATGGGCAAGCGTGCTGACATATAGTGCCATTGTGCTTTGGGCGACCTATGTTTGAGTTCGGGCTGACAGACCTTTTGCGATCATATTCCCCTATCTTTCTCTCTCAATTCACTTCCTGCCAACTCTATACCGTCTTATAATAAAGGTGGATATGGCAAAAATACATCTTAAAATTCTTAAATAGTGCAGGTTATAATGTTTAATCAGTAAAATGATTATTCTAGCAAAATTACTTTTTTAAGACACTTCCAATAGAAATATCAAATCATATCACACATTTAGGTAAGGATGGGGGATTCAAAGAGCAAAAGGTTGTGAACTACATAATAATTATTCAGACATTACAATGTGGACAGGCATATTAATGGTACTTTGAATTGTTAAATTGCTCAAATACATAATACCTAATAAATGTATAATTGTTCTAAAAATGCTTTCTATGGGACAAATATGTAACCCATTTCAGATTTTGCCCCTGGTGTGTAGTGACAATGTAGAAATCATGTCTCTGTTGACTTTACTACATTTAGAAACAAAAATAAATCTTAGTTATTGTAACTGCAGAAAATAACTATAATATACTACACTGAAATAAACTGCACTTGTGTGGTTTATTTCAGAATGCCAAACCATATCATGTAGACTGTTGTGCTGTGTGTTCTTGTAGATTGTCTGGCTGCATGCTGACAGAGGAAGGCTGTCGTTATGTGTCTTCAGCTCTGAGTTCAAACCCCTCACACCTGAGAGAGCTGGTTCTGAGCTACAATCACCCGGGAGATTCAGGAGTCAATTTGCTCTCTGATATTCTCAACCATCCTCACTGCACACTGGACAAACTCAAGTATGTTAAGCAGTATTTTTTTTCTATCTTATTATTCAAATTACTAAGTATCACTGTCTGATTGAAAAGCATGTTAAATACAAACAAATTTATACTTTTGTTAATATTATTGGAAAAATGCTTAGCTGTTGTAACAATCAGTCCACTGAAGGCAAGTTGTTAGAACCCATGTGCAACTTTTATTTAACTAAGTGATATCCAAAATCCAAACAAACGAAGACTTGACTTGAACAGACTTGACTTGGCATGAACAGACTTGACTTGGCATGAACAGACTTGACTTGGCATGAACAGACTTGGCATGAACAGACTTGACTTGGCATGAACAGACTTGGCATGAACAGACTTGACTTGAACAGACTTGACTTGACTTGAACAGACTTGGCATGAACAGACTTGACTTGGCATGAACAGACTTGACTTGGCATGAACAGACTTGACTTGAACAGACTTGGCATGAACAGACTTGACTTGGCATGAACAGACTTGACTTGAACAGACTTGACTTGAACAGACTTGGCATGAACAGACTTGGCATGAACAGACTTGGCATGAACAGACTTGACTTGGCATGAACAGACTTGACTTGACTTGAACAGACTTGGCATGAACAGACTTGGCATGAACAGACTTGGCATGAACAGACTTGACTTGGCATGAGCAGACTTGACTTGGCATGAACAGACTTGACTTGGCATGAACAGACTTAACTTGAACAGACTTGACTTGGCATGAACAGACTTGGCATGAACAGACTTGGCATGAACAGACTTGGCATGAACAGACTTGGCATGAACAGACTTGACTTAACTTGAACAGACTTGACTTGAACAGACTTGACTTGGCATGAACAGACTTGACTTAACTTGAACAGACTTGACTTGAACAGACTTGACTTGGCATGAACAGACTTGACTTGAACAGACTTGACTTGAACAGACTTGGCATGAACAGACTTGGCATGAACAGACTTGGCATGAACAGACTTGACTTGGCATGAACAGACTTGACTTGGCATGAACAGACTTGACTTGGCATGAACAGACTTGACTTGGCATGAACAGACTTGACTTGGCATGAACAGACTTGACTTGGCATGAACAGACTTGACTTGGCATGAACAGACTTAACTTGAACAGACTTGACTTGGCATGAACAGACTTGGCATGAACAGACTTGGCATGAACAGACTTGACTTAACTTGAACAGACTTGACTTGAACAGACTTGATTTAACATGAACAGACTTGACTTGACATGAACAAACTTGAACAGACTTGACTTGAACAGACTTGACATGAACAGACTTGACTTAACATGAACAGACTTGACTTGACATGAACAGACTTGAACAGACTTGACTTGACATGAACAGACTTGACTTGACATGAACAGACTTGAACAGACTTGACTTGACATGAACAAACTTGAACAGACTTGACTTGAACAGACTTGACATGAACAGACTTGACTTAACATGAACAGACTTGACTTGACATGAACAGACTTGAACAGACTTGACTAGGCATGAACAGAAACACAACTCACTAACGGTAGGTTTCGCAGATATTACTCGACAAAAGACAATTTCAACATGAGGGCTATAGGGTGAACGTACCTATTAAGCTCACCTAAATCTACATCGAAACATTTTTAGTGCACAAGTTATCGGATTCAGTACAAGAAGTTATGTTCAAATAAAATATTAATCTCTCACACAATAATATTTTATTTTAAATGATAAAAACATTTCAATTAAGATATACATCAAATGCAAAGTGTCTGGCTGTGCTTAATGGGTACATTTTTGTACCCTTTAGGCACACCCCTGTTCCCATTAAGCTCACATGTTTGTTAAAATATTTTTTCATTTTTTTTTCACAAAAGGGTAGTTAACATTAGAATTAAGGCTTTGAATGCCATTTAAGAGTTCTTAAGAACCCGTGGTTATTTTGTGTTACATAAGAAATAGGATAGCGAAATACCACATCTCTCATTAAAATACACTGAGCAGTGATTGCGAGAGACATCAACAGACATAGGAGCATCATTTACTCAAAAATTTATGGTTCCCATTCTCAACCACATTCCTGAAGCCCCCCCAACACTGCATATTTTATATCTCAGCATTTCAGTTCACATACTTATACTTTGCCCTAAAAGGATGTATTCTTTTTGAGAAGAAAAAGTACATACTGACACCATAAACTGACATGTCAATAATCTTGTCACATTTATTATCCTCCACATTTAATTAAACTTATTTTCTACCTATTGGAAAGAAAAGAAGCATGTTGATCTTCCAGTCATGGATCTTTGATGTGAAGACTCTCCTCATATTAATGGATAATAATGCATTTAAGGTCCTAAAGGATCTTTTAAAAAGTTCACATTGTTAATGCAGATTAAATAAAACACAGATCACACTAAATATTTTTTTTATCAGGTTAAACTTTGATTATTATTATTCACTCATTCTCAGTTGCAGTGTTTTGTCATGTTTTTATGGTTTATACTCGTGTTTGTAGTTCTCAACGAATCCCCGTCCAAATACAATGGGTTGTGGGCAGTATTAGCCTTTATAGTGTGCCCGAATGCACACTTCGAAAACCTGCCGTACGTATCAGATCATCCGGGGACTCTTGGCATACTCTTTCCATCATACTATGCTTTGGGACACACTTATTTCAATCTCACATACTATTTAAGATGGATAGTATGGACATTGAGACGCAGAGTATCTATCGTGTGCTGCGTCCCAATTCGCATACTATCCGTCCCAAAGAGTATTCGAGAATAGAATTAGTATGTCCCAAATCATACTATGTTTAAAAAAAGTATGCCGGTTAGAATTCGAAGTGCAGATCGATGCACACTCTAACGGCTAATATTGCCCACAACACATTGCGCAGTGGACGAGGGTTCGATTAGAACTACAAACATGCATTAAAAGTGATAAAAACTACAAATATGGCGAATATGCGCAACCGACAGACAGGTAAAAAAGGGATTTGATTGATAAATAATCAATGTCTAACCTGATGAGAAAATATTTAATGTTATCCACTTTATATTTAATCTGCAGCAACACTGTAAACGTTTATTATTATACGTTTGATTATTAACTTTTAAATGCATCATTATGTGATGTTCACTCATCATTCATGATGAGTTCTTGCATGAAAGACCCGCGATCCGCCTCTTCATTTCTCTCTAATATGGTGGAAATCAAATTAAACGAAATGTGGATGATGTTGGCTGTGATTAGATGATTGAAAGGCAGTTTAAACAGTTACAGGATGCATGTAACTAAGCAATAGAGCGTCCGTTAAAGACGCAGCTATGACGAAGTAGTATGTCCCAAAGCATCCCTATTATTCTGCTACATAAGCATGCACTTTTTCTTCACAAAAAGAGTACATACTTTTAGGGCATAGTATACGTAGGCGACTTGGGATGCAGTCTTTTGTCTGACACACCCATTTCAGGTCTTGGAGTCTCTACTAACGAGGTGATGAGTTGAATCAGGTGTGCACTAAGTCATTGGTCTCAATCTCAATTCCTGGAGGGCCACATCGCTGCACAGTTTAGATCCAGCCCTAATAAAACACACCTGATCCAGCTAATCAAGGTTTTCAGGATCAGTAGAAGCGTCAAGCAGGTGTGATTTGGAGTTGGTTGGAGCTAAACTGTGCAGAGACAACCCTCAAAAGGAGACTGTACTAAAGCCTGATTCGGACGGTAATTGTTTCTCATATGGATGTCTGTAAAACACATATCACCTGTGGTATCTGTTTTCTTGTTAACAGTGGCATTCATCGTAATTTCCTCTGATTTTAATCATAAGGTTAGGTTTAGGTGTAGGAAATGGTTAATGCATTTTGGATTAAAATATTGATCCAGGGTCAACAATATATTCTGACACCTCTAACTCGGCAAAATCAGGACACGCGTCACAAGTTTGTCTGCTGTAAATAAATGTATTCTTATTGTGTAAAATGTATTTTTAAATATTTATTATGGCAAATATATTCTTATTCCAAATATATTTTATAATATTTATTATTTGATTATTTAAATCTCCTGTTTAAAAATAGGAAAATAGATGCGCTATAGTTGCATATAGGTATATCTGTTTATAAAACACATTTTAAAATTGTATTGCATACCTGCTGCTGCCATAATAAAAACCCATTTCGAATGTGCTTTTCTTCTTTTTCTGCTCCCAGTCGCCGTGGTTGAGCAGTCATGAAGTATTGTTCTTTTAAATACTTTCCAGCATTTTAGAAATAATGTGCACAAATTACACCGAAGTACAACGTGACCTTACGTTGTTCAAGAGTGTTTAAAAAGGGTTTAAACACTGAATTTTGAATTGATTTATTCTCGTAAACTCAGAGATGTGGATTCGGATGGCAATAAAATTACTCCACGACCTTGGTGTTTGTCAAAAAAACAGTAGGTAATTCGGCCGGGGATTTTTACAAGGGTGGTGAGAGAAATACACCAACATCCTAGATTTGGATGGCATTAAAATCACCAACTACCCCCTGTAAATGTTGAAAATCACTTACGTCCCCCTGAAAAACAATTACCGTCCGAACAGGGCTTTAGTTATACATTTAGTCCTATAGGTGTCGAACACTAACAATCCCAAACACCCAACTGTATTCCAACGCATCTATTTATATAATCTATTTATCAAGAGGAAATATAAATCTTATAATTAAGAATTTATCTTAATAAATGACACTGTGTGTTTTATAGTGTGGATCATGGAGGAGAGTTCAGGATTACAGCAGGACTATACAAATGTATGTCTACACACACACGCACACACACACACACGCATTTTGAGGAGAGACCCCCCCCCACATGATTGTAAAGCGCTTTGAGTGTATAGCAATATACAATAAAAATGCTAAATCAATGCATCATTCATTAATTCACATTTACTTAGCTATCATTACATAGACTTGTATAGTTTGTTTTATATACAGATAGTTACACATTTTACAACCTAACCCTAGTTAAATAGGTACACACACACACACACACACACACACACACACAGAGAGACACACACACACACACACACACACACACACACAGAGAGAGAGAGAGAGACACACACACACACACACACACACACACACAGAGAGACACACACACGCACACAGACACACACACACACACACACAGAGAGAGAGAGAGACACACACACACACACACACACACACACAAAGCTTTGGTGTTTTTGTTTGATATATAAATGTCTGTCTTCTTGTGTTCAGATGCCTGTAATCTCACAGTGGATCCAGACACATCACACAATCATCTCATTCTGTCTGAGGAAAACAGAAAGGTGACACATGTGAGAGAATATCAGTCATATCCTGATCGTCCAGAGAGATTTGACAATACTCTTCAAGTTCTGTGTAGAGAGAGTCTGTCTGGATGCTGTTACTGGGAGGCTGAATGGAGTGGAGATGCTGTTATATCAGTGACATATAAAGGAATCAGCAGGAAAGGACGGAGTGATGATTGTGTGTTTGGACGCAATAGGAACTCCTGGAGTCTGAGACGATCTAACAAATTTACTGTGTGTCACAATAACAAGTTCACTGACATATGTGTCCCTTCAGGCTCATGTAGGAGGGTAGGAGTGTATGTGGACGTATCTGCAGGCATTCTGTCCTTCTACAGTGTCTCTGACACACACAAACTCACACAATTGCACACATTCACCTCCACATTCACTGAGTCTCTCTGTGCTGGATTTAGAGTTTATGGTTTGAACTCGTCAGTGTCTCTATGTGAGATTAAAAAACTGTGAGAAACAACAAACATGACGCACCCAGCACACTCTCTCTTTGAACTGTTCCCTCTGGATGGCACTACAGAGCACCGACCACCAGAACAGCCTGCCACAAGATCTTCTTTTTGTACAGACTATATTCAGCCTGGACAGTAAAACTCTCAAAACTATACAGTATCCACCATGGCTATGCTTTTGTAAATTACCTAAAAAATGTTTTAAGTCTCATTATTCACTCTTATTCAGCATCGGATGGGGCTCCCCATCCGGGGTGGCAGGAAAATATAATGTAGCTATAATGCTAGAAAATATAATGTAGCCATTCAGTATTTAAACAGTATTTAAATACAAGTTGTGATGCATTTACACTTGTCCAGTTTCGTCTGGAATGCGGCCCAGAGCACCTCCTGAAGTGGTTTGAGCGATCGGATTTATATCCGTTTCGGAGGATATTTACACCTGGTCTTTTCACGATCGGATAGCTATCCTGTCAGACAAAATGCATGAAGTGAACAGGTGTAAATAGCCCCTTAGTTAGTATTCACGTTATCTGGGGCGAGTTCAAGCTCACACCGGTGTACAACGTTTTGCTATGGTTTCCGGGTTGAACGACATGTTTCCTGGAAACGGTGTGCAACGGGGTTTGAGATACGTTTTCTCTTGTTTGGTGGGTGTGCCAAAAATGTCGGCCCAATCAGCAGCAACATGTGTATAAACCACGCGGTATTAAAGAGACAGCTCGCACAGTGTGTCCAAGTGAAGTCATTGTCCGCTGCAGCTCAGTATATGCAACAATTGAAGATATTAGAAGACGTGTAAGAGTTTTATAGTAACATAGCATATCAACATGATGATGATGATGATGATGATGAATTAACGTAAAAATAAATTCACAAGCGCAAGTATATTGTTTGCACGTTTATTGACATTAAATGCAAAATAACTGAAATAATAAGAGTGCAAGTATAGATCTGGAACTTCTTTAAGTCTGTCTAAATATCATAATTGCAATGTATTCTGGTCCATATCCTTTCATTAGGAAGGTGTGCCAGACACTTTTAATGTAACAAAAAAATACTATACATATTTATTTAGCTATTTTATTGTGGAGTGACACTTTCATAAATGTTTATATGCTCCTCTGATTATATAATGGTAAATATTACAATACCATAGCACAACAACAGTGATCAGCAATAAAGATAAGTCTAATACTCATAGGTCATATAGATCATAACACCGTCTCGGAGGTAAGAAGTGGATTATCCTTCACCTGAAATACGAGGCAAATGTTGGATCACAATAATTAGGAACCACAGTTTCCACAAACTTCACTGGATTGGGATGTTCTCTTTTGTTCTGGACGACAAGAGCAGTGACTGTAACATCGAGCATATTTTGCAGTATTAAACACGTATTTATAACGATTTCATCAGGCTCTGAAAATTCTTCCAAAAGAACACAAGTAATGTCCTTCTCAGCTGCCGTAGCTGCAACACTTGCGTCATCAGAGCAGTGTTCAACGCACCACCGTTTCTGTTTGATAAACATTTGCACCGTTTTTGGGGCTGAACGCAGCCCTGTTTTCTTTTGTTTGAATTCCCCATCACTCTTTAGTTACTGTGTTCACCATGATTAGTTTCAGCTGTGTTTGATTAATTACCTTGTTTGAGTCCTTATTTAAGTTATTCGCTTGTACTCACTCTACGTTCGGTCATATTCATGTATACACAGGTTTTACTCCTGCCTGTATTTTGGATTATTTTATTAACCTTTTGTTTGAACCCTTATTAATGTGTCTTCATCTGTCATCCAGCAAACACCAGTGACAATAACTAGCCTGTTTTTTATTTCTTAAGTGTAGAAAACACTTGTTTGCATTAAAAAAAAAACACTCAGACTTCTGAACATTTTGAAAGCTTTATTTGTGTCTCTATACTCAGGGTGATATACTCCGATATTTCAGGGTGAGAAAACCAATTTTACAATTACTGAGAAGACGATGTTTTAGCATCCTCATCATGTTCTGTGACAGGATGGAACAATACTTTAACTATAAAATCATAATTGAATTCCCACATGTCCAGAAAACACAGGCAGTGTTCTGTGGGTAGTATAAGCTAACAAATATAAGCAGACAGTTCCTCAGTCCTCTATAACCTGACCTGAAGTTGCATGAGTTATCATTAACAGTCAAGAACATGTGATGCTGTGAAGGAATCACTTTCTGTCATCAAGTACCAATGATAACCTCTTATTCAAGAGCACAGTCTTTTAAAAAAGATGTTCAAGTACACAGACAAATCTTGGTGATCTTTTCAAGTAAGCCAAGTTACAGGTTTGTTCCTTTAAAATAGATTTTGCAATGTTTGTTGGAGTCTGACCTGTGGCAGAATTGTGTTGCACAGCATACACGTGTTCCATGCACAGATGTGCTTTATGTCAGTGATGGTCAGGTATACAAAAACAACTAATTCTTCTCGCAAAACCCTCAATGTCTCAAATCAATTTTTTATCAGGATGGAAAAAACAAGCAAAATACTAGCTAAGTATATTTCTCTGGTCACTGTTTCATCTAACTTTACCTGTGAAAGAAAGCACGCCATTTTACCCAGATAACAGAGAAGAATGCAGAAGTAATCCCTGCAAACAAGCCTGCACTGGCTCTTAATGTGCTGCCAATGCAGGGCCCCTGAGAATTTGCTCATTGGCAAAACGTTGGCTCCTTAACAGCCCTCACTTAGCCTCAGGAAGCCAGAGCGCTGTTTTATTGAAAATGATAAAGTTTGATGTCACTGTTGTGCAAGTTACTTCTAAACTGCAATACACTATAGATTACTTGTTACTGTTATTTAAAAGTAATTTAAATTACATTTAAATTAATTTAATTACCGTATAATATTACTGTCTCAGAATTGTAATGCATTACATTATTCATGTATTACATTTGAGTTACTTTCACCAAAATAACTACAGAAGTAGATCTTAACATTCTAAATTGACAAAATTTTCTAGAGCCCTGCACAGGACTCAAATTTAGGCCCTAGCCCGGCCCTGACCCGAGACGCTCAGGCCCTGACCCGGCCCGTGTCCGACAGCTTATCAGAGTTACCGGCCATAGTCTGACCCGAGTCTTTGTTCCCCTTCTCCCAAAACGACTCCTGTTTCAGCTATTAAAATAGTTCAGTTTTGTATGTAATGGCAAAGTGTTTATATTAAACGTTTGAAGCATTTTTTGTTCATTAAATATTTTTTCTTTCTTAAAGTAAAGACCAAGCGGCCAGCGGCAGACTGGCAGGCTGATCATAGCTTATGTTTAATCAATTTAGCCTTCTCAAATCATCACGACAATCTATAAATAGGCCTATACTAAAACAGTTCAAGATTATAACAATGTTTAAACGTTAAACCTAGATAAATGTGCGCTGCATCCAATAGTTTGTGTGGAGAGTGGAAACTAAAGCGCAGGACATGGAGGCACAATCAATTGCATTTTTTTTTGAATGGAAACAACTTACACCGTAATTTTTGCTCATAAATGTAAGAGTAATACATCATTCAGACAGAACTATAAAAGGGTCTACTTTTATTTGTGTGCATTCACAATATCAACAAAACATCGTGCTTTTATCTTGAACAGGAGCGCTTCACAAAAATGAACCGAAAGACAGCGAATACATACCTCACAGACATGATAAATGTATCTATAGAAAGCTTTAAATAATGAAATAAACAAAAACTCTTTCATATAATCATTATCCGTGAAGATGCATCTCTCATCGAAAGTCGCGTCTAATGTAGAGATGGCGAATCCTTACTATTTCCCCGGACACATTCATTACTTTTGCTGGGCTTTAAGCAGCTTGCGTGTATTTGAACAGAAATCTTCAGCTGTGCTTCTCTGCTGCGGGACTAAACACTGCCGAGCTCTTTTCTGTCTCTTCACGCTGTTTGTCTTGTTGTTTCATCAATGTTTTGTTTGTGTAATAAAGAGATGATGCATTGAAAAAAGTGTATATTTTCTGTGTTTGTGCTTTGAACATGTAAAAATTGATTACATGTAATAACATTACATTTGTAATGCTGGGTTGGTTTGGCCCACTTAAGTTTTCTCTGGCTGCTGTAACTGTGTTTCTGAAGCACATTTGTTATAGCAAAGGTTGCAAGAAGAAAAACAGATTTGATGATTCAGTCATCATATAACATCCGGATTCACTGATCTCACCCAGAGTTGGATTTCTGAGGACATACAAAATCCAAATACAATACAAATTAAGCTCAGATGAGCTTTATTTGTCACATACACAATTATACAGAGTATATTGAGGAATGAAACGTGTTCTCTGCATTTAATTCATCCAAGTGGAGCAGTGAGTTTTGTTGTGTTGCGCGCAGTTCGTGTTTCGATCGGTGCATTCATGTTATGTCTTGTGCTGTGTGGCACGCAGCTTGTGTATTTCATTGGATGCCATTGGATTTCATTGTTGTCGTGTCTTGTGTGAACACGTGACTTATGAGTTCTCATTAGCTGCGTGTTCGTGTCTTGTTTTGCACATGGCTGGTGATTTGTTTGCTGGCCATGTGCTTGTGTTTTAGGTTTGTGTGAGTACGTGGCTTCTGTCCTAGTTTTCTGTGTGTCGTGCTCTCATATCAATTGTCTTGACCCCACCCATCTTGTTACCTGTTTATTGATTAATTTTCTCCAGCTGCTCTCCCTCTTTACCCTCCTCATTTGCTCCCTTTAAAATCTCCTTGTGTTTGTAGTTCCGTGTGAGTACGTTGCCATATGTTGTGTCGTCGTATGTCTTGTGTCCTGCCTTGTCCTGCTTGCCAGTTTGTTTTTCCCCTACGGGGCTGTTTTTGTTTGTTTAGTTTATCATTATTAATAAAAAGCCCTTTTACCTCCTGCAATTGGGTCCTCGCTCTCTTCCCATTATCTGTACCTGACACTTGTAACTCGAGGTTGTGGGTTTGAATCTTCAAATGTCCACAACTGAGGTGAGATTCTGTTCTCCCGGACACCACAGTGTAATGATAACATATAATATATATATTGTTATAAGGGAAACAGGTCAATTTAGCTCAAAGGGAATCATTAATGATTTTATAGGGAATTTGAACAGACTCACTGTTTCACGGCGATTCACTGAACAAGCCGTATAACAAACTCTGCACTGGATATTAAAATCCCAAAATATAGTGAAAACACTATTAAATAGCACAGTAACAAAATCGACAGATTAAGGCATTAACTTATGAGCACAAAACACAAGATATTTCTCTTTTCAATATAAACAAGACTTTATTTATATAAATCTAAGACATGTAAACTAATCTACACATGAACACAAGCATTCACACATTCACGCGTTGCAGAAAGAGAGAAAGTGAGGAAAGGATTAGATTAAGAGAATGAGAATTTGATATCCCACGTTTACAGCAATATGTGCAATTGCATAAACCTGAACAATCATCAATCACAGATTTAACACTCGCATTGACTTTTCAATGAGGCTAAAATCTATTTTCAATATTACACCAGTTACAGCAAAGTCTGGGGTTTGTACTTGCAGCTTTGTGTTTAAAGATTCCCTTTGTCCTCCGTCTTTTGCGGAAAGGGTTTCTCGAAGTCGCTGATTGGCTTAGAGTTCAGGAGTCGTTGAAGTGGGCGTTGGCTGGCCTGCAGAGTTTGGGCTGTCGCTGGCAAACGCAACTTAGCACACGAACTCAACGGAAAGAAAATAAACAAAAGTAAAAGAATAAAAGGATGTAAAGAGACTAGGTGGCTTTTCTTCTCATCATGGTAGCAACTGGCTGGGTGTGGTCCAGAGCACATGGCTGAAGAGAGAGTTCATTTTCGGAGAGAGAGAGAGAGGTCCAAGAGGATTCGGAGCATTCAAGAGAGTTAGAGAGAGTTAAGAGAGTTCGATTTAAGAGTGTCCTACTCGGCCTTTTAGGGACCTCCCAATGGTTGTCTTGACCAATTAGATCCCATGCTGGCTCTTTGTTTCTTCACCCACTCAATAAATCAACATGTCATGTTCAGTCACATTGCCCGAATTTTACATTCTCTTGCAAAGTATCCTTTTGAATGTGATTTCTATAACCAGAATATGATGCATTTGACAGGAAATCCAATTCAAAAGAAATGATTAAAGCTATACTTATGACACTCATACATACCAAACATGACATTAACCCTTAAGGCTTAGCTATTCAATACTAATTAAAAGCACGATAAACACAATGATTAAAACAAGGATATTCAAATTTGTGGGTCACATACATAATATGCAGTTATGCATATAAATGATTAGTTTCATTAACCAATGAGAATGAAAGTCCTTTAAGATGATTTTACAGTCTGTAGCTGTGATTTCTATCACAGATTTACATGTAATGGTCACATGTTGCATCTCTTTGACCATCAATATTTATTCCTCAAATGTATTACCAAATTCCTGCATTGGAATTATCATTAAGTGTTCCTTTGGTTTTGCAGGCTGTATTCAGGACGGGCTGGCGCTAGGGTCTGATTTATGACTTCCTGCTGTTGTCTTGTGGAATTCGGCTTCTCATGTTTCAACCATGCTTGATCGAATCTTGATTTGCCAATTATCCGGTCCTTGATATTCTACACACCCCTTAGTTCGGCGAGGTGTTTTAGCAGAAGACATCGTCGAGCGCTGGAAAAACAAGGGCAGAAGAAGCAGACAAAACACAGCAAACAACAAGACAACACCTCCATGACAGTTACTGTACTGGTGCGGGCATTAGGTTATTCAATTTTGGAAATTATTGTTTTAATTCTTGATCAACTTTTGCGACTAGATTTGTGTGTTTCTTCTAAGTTGTCTTAACTTAAGAATGTTCACATTTAGTTTCTAGTGAACTAATTTGTGGTAAAATGAATCGACCTATCGTGCATGGAGCTCTCTGGCTTTCCTTCAGTCTAGAGTGGCTTGCGGATATTAGGTGTGAGTCAATCCTAATATCAGACCTTTGACCCTTGCAGGGTGTCTGGGTGTTTCACCTACTAAAGAAAGAGGGGAAGGAAAAGGATAGGTAAAGAAGAACAAAACAAAACAAAGCTGCTGTGGGTTTTCCTAGCATGATTTGCAACTACTGTTGAGCTAGGATGTCATGTGCAGCTAGGGGCCATGCACCTTAACCGTGTCAGGTGTTCTAACTCTTGTGAGGATAGCTATATGTTTCTTCATGGTGGTGTATGTAACTGTGTTGTGCTAAAGTTGGATATTCTACTTGTGGGAAGAATATGTTTGTTGAATGTGTTATCAGTAGATGTGGTTACCTCTGGGTGTAGGTAATGTTGTGTGTGTTAATGGTGTAGTGTATGTGTGGTCAGATCTGTTCCAGTCTGTGTCGTCTCCCCCCTTTTCAGGTATGTTACATAAGACTGGCTCTCTTCATCCTTGGCTTGGATGTGGGCATGTCCATGATCTAATGGGGGTCAGTCCAGAAAGGCAGGAAGTTCTTTAGCAGACAGTCGGAGGTAGTTTGGCATGGCTGTGTGAAGCTGGGATGCAAACTTTGTCTCCTTTGTTGCATTCCTCTTGTGCTACCTTCTGGATGTGGCAGACTTTCTGACCTTCTGTGCTTTGGTGGTTGCTGTTGCACAGACAGGAATGTGGTTCTAGGAGTTGGAGTTAATATAGCAGTTTGCTAGTGAGTGATGGGTGAGTGAGGTGATGTTCTCTGGTACCTCAGTTTTCATCAACGGTTGGCCATGAGAGACTTGCTCGTCCTGTGTGGTTGTTGAACAGGTGCTTGTCATCTCGGATATGGTGGTGTACCATGCGATCGTCGGCCTTCCGTTCTGTCGCTGGTCACAGCGAGCATGACTCAATTTCGTAGTCATCCGTGTTCAGCTTATCTTGAAGGAACTCGTTCAGTTGGCTCATGACTTGTTCCATGTCTTCTGACGGTAAGCTGTATGGTTCTGGAGCATACTCAGCACTGTGCATGTCTGAGTAATGCTGAGGTGGGTTTCGTTGTCGCTAACCCTACGAGATGCTCTTGGATGAGTCAGGCGATTACCTTTGGATGTCTGGTTAGGTTTCCAGTTGTTGCTATCTTTTGCGTTTCTTGAGAAGCGTGGCTGGTCCCATGGATTTTTCCAGAAGTTGGGCTGATAGCTTTCGTGGACATGGGGATCACGTTCTCTGTGCTCTTGATGGAGGACTCTGGTTTTGTGATGCATCTGGGTGTCGTCCAGTGCAAGGCTTGAGTCTTTGTTGACAGAGTTCAAGAGTGTGGATGTTTTGTCACCTTTCTTTGAGGCCATCTTCTGCTTGTTGTAGGCCTTCTGTGTTAGGTCACGCAACTGTTGGATGGTCATGGAGCGTGGACAGGCCATGACGCCTAGATGGTGGCTGACTCCAGGGTGCAGATTTCTTAGGAAGAGGCTTTTGAAGTTCACATCCTCTTCAAGGTCAGGTTCGTTGTGTGCACCAAAGTAGGCTTGTCGGAGTCGGTTGTAGTAAGCTTGTGGAGCCTCTTGTCGACCTTGTTTGGTTTCTAAGGCAGTTAACAGTCCATGTTCGGAGTCAGGGTCGGTAAACTCTTTAATCAGGACCTCACGAAGTAGCTGGTAGTCTGACTTCGTTCGACTGGGCTGTCGATCTAGGAAGTTTCGTACCTCGGAACTGGACGTGGCTCTAAGGAGGTATAACCTGTCTCTGTCAGTCACATGAGGTCTCATTTCTAGATAGAAGTTGACATCTTGAAGGTGGGCCTGGATGGTGTGGCCCCTGTGGAGTTCGGGTTGAACTTGCTGATGTTTTTAGACAGCTTGTCGAGGTCTTTGATGGTCATCCCAGGTGCAGCTCCAAGGTCTGCTTGGATGGGAGGTTTTCTTTCGTTGACAGGAAAGAGTTCTGTGGCAGGTGAGGTTTTGGGTTGTGGCCCTTCGCTTCTTTCGCTGTATACGAGTTCTTGGACATGGGACTCTGCTCTGCTCAGCAGTGGTGAGGCTGAGTGTGGTTCTCTCGCTTTGGCTCTTGCTTCTGCGCATAAGCATGTTTGAGTCCTCTTCTGACCATGTAGAGCTGATCATTGGTATCGTCTAGTTGTGGGGTCAGATTGTCCATTTCAATTCTGTACCTTTCAAGGTGGTCCTTCAGGGCACTTATTTCAGCATTCTTGTTGCTGATGTCATGCTTGGCTTTCTCTAGTAGCTGGTTGGCATACTGAAGTCTGTTTACCAGGTCTTCCTGGGCAGCCTTTGCATGTTGTTGGTCGAGCTGAGCTGCTGTCAGGGCTGCTTGGAGCTCCTTAACTTGTTCCGTTGTTTCCTGCTCGCTCTCGTTGGGTGCTTTGAGTTGATCTTGAACTTTCACTTCCAGCTTGTCTATGCGACGTTGAGCACATGTCAGTTCCTCTTGAAGGTGGGTGATGTGCTTGTCGCTCAGTTTCAGCTGGTTCGTGAAGGCATAGCTTAGGGAGCTGGCAATTTTGACTAGCTCCTCATGGTTGTTATTCTGGCTTGAATCTTGTGTCAGGAATCTTCTCAGACCTAGGATTATTATTAAAAATAATAACAGTTCAAACGTCTTGGGGGTGAGGCTGTCTGTTGTACCTCTCAGCCAAGTGTTCACCTCTTCCCCTTTTGCCAGGGGGTCTGCAGTCTGCGGCATGTTGGCACGCTGGGGAGAAGAGACTGACACAGATCTGTGTGGAGTGGAAGCTTATGTGGTGCGACAACTAAGTGTTATGTCAGTGATTCTGAACCACTGGTGAAGTGTGGTGATCACTGTGTTGGTCTCAGAGTATCTAGGTAGACTAGCGATGTGAAGACTTCGTCACTCTAATGAGGAAGAGGGAAAAGAGAAAAAGGTGAAAAACAAATTTAATTAAAATAAACAATTCCTTTTCTATTTTTTTTTAAATAAAGAAAATTATTTTTTTATTATTAAATGTTGTTATCAAGGAGGCAAACAATATTATTAAATCTTTGTCTTAGACAAAGGAATATAATAATAATTCTGATATCTCTTTTCTTAGTCTGACAGAATTGACAACGCACACCTTACAGTTGGGACCGCTCACCAGGGAGGCTGCGGGCGACAGTTGCTCAACACTTATCTCTATTAAAATTGATCTCAGTGTTGCATGAGTGTTAAAATTTGGATTGCGTTTTAAATATAGGGAGGTTAGGAAGAACAAAAGTAGGTTTGATTGCAATCAAATTCGTTAGGATGATTCGCCTTTTGACAGGATTGTATATCTCATACACTTAGAATTGATTGATGGTTCTTACAGGTCCCTACAAATGTGAAAAGTGAAGAGGAAAGAAAATGGTAAGACAAAGTAAAATTGTAAAGTAATAAACAGGCAAAATAAGCAAATATGAAATTAAGTAAATGAGGAAATAAGTAAATAAAATAGTGGTTATGTTTATAACCAAAACAGGAAGAATTAGGGGTAAAAGCAATAAAGTAATGAGTGAGTATAAGTCTGAATAGAATCTACTTAAATGGGTAATAAATCAATTAGGTAGAATAAGTTTACTTACTTTTTAAAGTTCAATACTTATTTGTACCTAAAATGATTATGCCCAAAAGGAATACTAGAAGGAAGGATCATATTAAATAATATGAGGGAAAATTAGAATGATTCCAAATAAATTTAATGTTTTAATTAAATTTGAATTTGGCACAATTAATAATTCTGAACTAGTATTTTCCTTTCTAGTAGAACTACAAATAAGTGGTAAAAGGGAGAAATAGGGAAGAGAAAGACCAACAAGTATATTAGTTTAAATGTTTGAAGGGTTAAACCACTTTAGCTTTTCAAAACACACACTTTATTCAACCATTGGGGGTTAATGCTAACTTCTAACCTTTGAGGCTAATGGCTTTAGCATAGACTTCAATGTAAACACAACCGTGCCATTAGCAACAGCATGGAGTTTACAAAAGCATCGATGTACTGCGGCGTGCGCAGTTCAAAGTTACTCGAAGTATGTTAAGACTTTCGTGTCACCATCGTATCTGTGGCAACCGAAACAAACTAGTGGCTAGCACATTAATGGTTGCATTACAAATACAGTTAAGCATGTTACATTAAATGTTGGCGCATCTCAACACTGTACAAATAACAACACCGCTTGTTCTGCGATGTGGCGCTTAAACTTTCAGTTCGTTCAGAGTTAAACTTAAACCTTATTCAAATAATAGCTTAGTGCTGCGGTTGAGGAAACAGTGAATCACAAGCCCGTGTCCGTTTATATGGACATAAACACAACAGGGTTTCTTCGCTGTTGGTTCAAAGGTAAACTTTACTTGATAAAGCTTTTAAAGCTCCCATTCAAATCACTCTCGGACACGCGCGGTGTTTCAGATTTAATTCACTTTGTGAACAGTGTACACAAACAGGCAAGCATTATTCTCTAATGTTTAACCGAGTCATAGCATATCTGATCTGACAATGGAACACGCACTGACGATCAAACTATGAATAATAAGGCTTTGATAAACAGGATTGAGAACACGCTCAAAACTATTCTTTATCCACTGATTTATTTCCCTTTTAATTGCTGCAGTTTAGCTTGATGCGGCTAACAGTTACTGAGATTTGGGATTAAATTATAGCTATTAGATGACCTGGAACACGCAGGACATTAATTCAGCTATAAAACAAGGCATTACAAGAAGAGAGAAAACGCTCAAATCCGACCTTATTCTCCGATCTTAACTGTTAACTTTGAGTTCCCTTACTGCAGTTAAACAAAGGAGAGGCTGACTCGAGTTACAGCCTTCTCTGTGCTCATTCATTCAAGGAGGCGCGCTGCTGGACGTCACTCACACACACACACACACCAGTCTCGATCTCAGATCTCATCCGTAAGAATATAAAGATTAAATAACTTGGTTTATGCTCATAATTTAGATTAATCTGCCCGCATTCTCCACCAATATGTAATGATAACATATAATATATATATTGTTATAAGGAAACAGGTCAATTTAGCTCAAAGGGAATCATTAATGATTTTATAGGAATTTGAACAGACTCACTGTTTCACGGCGATTCACTGAACAAGCCGTATAACAAACTCTGCACTGGATATTAAAATCCCAAAATATAGTGAAAACACTATTAAATAGCACAGTAACAAAATCGACAGATTAAGACATTAACTTATGAGCACAAAACACAAGATATTTCTCTTTTCAATATAAACAAGACTTTATTTATATAAATCTAAGACATGTAAACTAATCTACACATGAACACAAGCATTCACACATTCACGCGTTGCAGAAAGAGAAAGTGAGGAAAGGATTAGATTAAGAGAATGAGAATTTGATATCCACGTTTACAGCAATATGTGCAATTGCATAAACCTGAACAATCATCAATCACAGATTTAACACTCGCATTGACTTTTCAATGAGGCTAAAATCTATTTTCAATATTACACCAGTTACAGCAAAGTCTGGGGTTTGTACTTGCAGCTTTGTGTTTAAAGATTTCCCTTTGTCCTCCGTCTTTGCGGAAAGGGTTTCTCAGAAGTCGCTGATTGGCTAGAGTTCAGGAGTCGTTGAAGTGGGCGTTGGCTGGCCCTGCAGAGTTTTGGGCTGGTTTCCGCTGGCAAAGCGTAACTTAGCACACGAACTCAACGGAAAGAAAATAAACAAAAGTAAAAGAATAAAAGGATGTAAAGAGACTAGGTGGCTTTTCTTCTCATCATGGTAGCAACTGGCTAGGTGTGGTCCAGAGCACATGGCGAGAGAGAGAGTTCATTTTTCCGGAGAGAGAGAGAGAGAGAGGTCCAAGAGGACGGAGCATTCAAGAGCGCGAGGAGAAGTTAAGAGAGTTAAGAGAGTTCGATAGGAGAGTGTCCTGGGTATTTATTCTCGGCCTTTTAGGGACCTCCCAATGGTTGTCTTGACCAATTAGATCCCATGCTGGCTCTTTGTTTCTTCACCCACTCAATAAATCAACATGTCATGTTCAGTCACATTGCCCGAATTTTACATTCTCTTGCAAAGTATCCTTTTGAATGTGATTTCTATAACCAGAATATGATGCATTTGACAGGAAATCCATCAAAAGAAATGATTAAAGCTATACTTATGACACTCATACATACCAAACATGACATTAACCCTTAAGGCTTACGCTATTCAATACTAATTAAAAGCACGATAAACACAATGATTAAAACAAGGATAGTCAAATTTGTGGGTCACATACATAATATGCAGTTATGCATATAAATTATTATTTTCATTAACAATGAGAATGAAAGTCCTTTAAGATGATTTTACAGTCTGTAGCTGTGATTTCTATCAGATTTACATGTAATGGTCACATGTTGCGTCTCTTTGACCATCAATATTTATTCCTCAAATGTATTACCAAATTCCTGCATTGGAATTATCATTAAGTGTTCCTTTGGTTTTGCAGGCTGTATTCAGACGGGCTGGCGCTAGGGGTCTGATTTATGACTTCCTGCTGTTGTCTTGTGGAATTCGGCTTCTCATGTTTCAACCATGCTTCGATCGAATCTTGATTTGCCAATTATCCGGTCCTTGATATTCTACAACAGCATCGGCTGCCCACTGCTCCAGGTGTGTGTGTGTGTGTGTGTGTGTGTGTGTGTGTGTCCACTGCTCCAGGTGTGTGTGCACTTGGATGGGTTAAATGCAGAGAACACATTTCACTGCTAGTTATACAACGTATAATTGTGTATGTGACAAATAAAACTCATCTGAGCTTAATAATAATAATTATTATTATTATCACAGGTTTCGTGTGCTGCCCATAAGGCTATAAGTGCTGACAACTACTTAATAAGAACATCTTATTTCCTGTAGCCTACAATTTTGACATGCTTATTTAGTAGCTGATTAGCCCGGTTCTGTCAACACTACACTGGCTCCCTATTAAACATAGTATAGATTTTAAAATCTTGTTAATTACTTATAAAACCCTGAATGGTTTAACTCCTCAGTACTTTAACGAGCTCTTATTATAGTCCTCCACATCCAGTCACCAGATCAAGTCCGTATCCAGATCAGATGATAACTGCAGTCACCAGATCCAGTCCGTATCCAGATCAGATGATCACCGCGGTCACCAGATCCAGTCCGTATCCAGATCAGATGATCACCGCGGTAACCAGATCCAGTCCGTATCCAGATCAGATGATCACCGCAGTCACCAGATCCAGTCCGTATCCAGATCAGATGATCACAGCAGTCACCAGATCCAGTCCGTATCCAGATCAGATGATCACTGCGGTCACCAGATCCAGTCCGTATCCAGATCAGATGATCACTGCGGTCACCAGATCCAGTCCGTATCCAGATCAGATGATCAATGCAGTCACCAGATCCAGTCCGTATCCAGATCAGATGATCACGCGGTCACCAGATCCAGTCCGTATCCAGATCAGATGATCACAGCAGTCACCAGATCCAGTCCGTATCCAGATCAGATGATCACTGCGGTCACCAGATCCAGTCCGTATCCAGATCAGATGATCACTGCGGTCACCAGATCCAGTCCGTATCCAGATCAGATGATCACTGCGGTCACCAGATCCAGTCCGTATCCAGATCAGATGATCACTGCGGTCACCAGATCCAGTCCGTATCCAGATCAGATGATCACTGCGGTCACCAGATCCAGTCCGTATCCAGATCAGATGATCACTGCGGTCACCAGATCCAGTCCGTATCCAGATCAGATGATCACCGCGGTCACCAGATCCAGTCCAGATCAGATGATCACCGCGGTCACCAGATCCAGTCCGTATCTGATCCAGATCAGATGATCACCGCGGTCACCAGATCCAGTCCGTATCCAGATCAGATGATCACTGCGGTCACCAGATCCAGTCCGCATCCAGATCAGATGATCACCGCGGTCACCAGATCCAGTCCGTATCTAGATCAGATGATCACCGCGGTCACCAGATCCAGTCCGTATCCAGATCAGATGATCACCGCGGTCACCAGATCCAGTCCGTATCCAGATCAGATGATCACCGCGGTCACCAGATCCAGTCCGTATCTAGATCAGATGATCACCGCGGTCACCAGATCCAGTCCGTATCCAGATCAGATGATCAATGCAGTCACCAGATCCAGTCCGTATCCAGATCAGATGATCCCTGCAGTCACCAGATCCAGTCCGTATCCAGATCAGATGATCACCGCGGTCACCAGATCCAGTCCGTATCCAGATCAAATGATCACTGCAGTCACCAGATCCAGTCCGTATCCAGATCAGATGATCCCTGCTGTCACCAGATCCAGTCCGTATCCAGATCAGATGATCACTGCGGTCACCAGATCCAGTCCGTATCCAGATCAGATGATCAATGCAGTCACCAGATCCAGTCCGTATCCAGATCAGATGATCACTGCAGTCACCAGATCCAGTCCGTATCAGATCAGATGATCCCTGCTGTCACCAGATCCAGTCCGTATCCAGATCAGATGATCACCGCGGTCACCAGATCCAGTCCGTATCCAGATCAGATGATCACCGCGGTCACCAGATCCAGTCCGTATCCAGATCAAATGATCACTGCAGTCACCAGATCCAGTCCGTGTCAGATCAGATGATCACTGCAGTCACCAGATCCAGTCCGTATCCAGATCAGATGATCACCGCAGTCACCAGATTCAGTCCGTATCCAGATCAAATGATCACCGCAGTCACCAGATCCAGTCCGTATCCAGATCAGATGATCAATGCAGTCACCAGATCCAGTCCGTATCCAGATCAGAGGATCCTGCAGTCACCAGATCCAGTCCGTATCCTGATCAGATGATCAATGCCGGTCACCAGATCCAGTCCGTATCCAGATCAGATGATCACTGCAGTCAACAGATCCAGTCCATTATCCAGATCAGATGATCACCGCGGTCACCAGATCCAGTCCGTATCCAGATCAGATGATCAATGCAGTCACCAGATCCAGTCCGTATCCAGATCAGATGATCACTGCAGTCACCAGATCCAGTCCGTATCCAGATCAGATGATCACTGCAGTCACCAGATCCAGTCCGTATCCAGATCAGATGATCACTGCAGTCACCAGATCCAGTCCGTATCCAGATCAGATGATCACCGCGGTCAACAGATCCAGTCCGTATCCAGATCAGATGATCACCGCGGTCACCAGATCCAGTCCGTATCCAGATCAGATGTTCACCGCGGTCACCAGATCCAGTCCGTATCCAGATCAGATGATCACTGCAGTCAACAGATCCAGTCCGTATCCAGATCAGATGATCACCGCGGTCACAAGATTCAGTCCGTATCCAGATCAGATGATCACTGCGGTCACCAGATCCAGTCCGTATCCAGATCAGATGATCACTGCAGTCACCAGATCCAGTCCGTATCCAGATCAGATGATCACTGCGGTCACCAGATTCAGTCCGTATCCAGATCAAATGAACACTGCGGTCACCAGATCCAGTCCGTATCCAGATCAGATGATCACCGCGGTCACCAGATTCAGTCCGTATCCAGATCAGATGATCACTGCGGTCACCAGATTCAGTCCGTATCCAGATCAGATGATCACCGCAGGCACCAGATTCAGTCCGTATCCAGATCAGATGATCACTGCAGGCACCAGATCCAGTCCGTATTCAGATCAGATGGTGGATCAGCACCTAGAGACGACCTCTACAGTTCTGAATGTCAGCTGAGACCAGGACATCTAGATGAGCCCCAGAGACAGATCTCCAGTGAGGACCTCGTCACCTAGACATCCATCGGGACAAGACCACTGGAACCAGTGGAACCCTTACAATCTGACTTTGCTGCAGTTGGAACAAACTACTGGTTCGTCTGGCCAGAGGGAAACTGCAGACTTGCTTGAACATTGCATCTTTAAAGAACCCTAATATGTCTTCTGAGTAATATCTGAATTTATTAAGTTTCAGAGCGGATGTACTCATGTATTCTGTGTACTGTAGGTTCTGTGAGTTTATAGTCTGTTTCAGATAAACACCAGCTGGATGAGAGAAATAATTGAAAGAAATTGTTAATAAATAATTTTCTCATGAGGACATATCACTGCACTATACTGTTCTGCAGTATGTCTACTGTACTGCACATTTCGTCATCTCTGAAATCTGCCCTACTTTAGTGTACTGATTACTAAATACACACACATCCACACATAATGTCTGTCAGAATGAGGGCAGGCCAAAATAGATGTACAGCAGCGATAGTGTAAAATAGGCTGTGGTCTATATTCATTGATTTACAAGAAATTAAGGCCACTTTTGAAATGAAACCCACCCTTTTATGTTTAGCAAGTAGTTGCGTGATCTGAAAAAAATCATTTTAGTCAGTGTAGAGTTCCATTAATATTTATTTGTTTTGATAAGCAAGCCATGTTTTTAATCACATCTTATAAAACAGCAAGCAACTAATTTAGTCTGTGTAATAAAATAATGAATATTTTAAGGAACAAACAGTTTTCTTTCATAATTGTATGAACACATACACCTTTTAAAAGAGGGCAGAAATCTCATCTTATGCAAGTATATTAATTCATAGCTTTCTTACAAGTAAGTATTGTTTCAAAGCTGGTGCTTGCAGGTCTTCTATGCAGCGAAGGCACTTATTGATACCTCCTATGAAAGACAATCGGTTCAGCTCAGTCTGTCTCATACACACACGCACGCACACACACACACACACACACACACACACACACACTCACTCACACACACTCTCTCTCGCACACACACACACACACACACACTCACACTCACTCGCTCACACACACACACAAACACGCACGCGCACGCATACACACACACACACAAACACACGCCCACGCACACACACACACACACACTCACTCACACACACACACTCTCTCTCTCTCTCTCACACACACACACACACACACACACACACACAGACACACACAGACAGACACACACACACACACTCACTCACTCACTCACTCACTCACTCACCACACACACACACACACTCTCTCTCTCCACACACACACACACACACACACACACACACACACACACTCTCTCTCACACACGCCTTGCAGCTCGCTGCCTTGCACACACACACACACACTCTCACACACACTAAAATAAGTGTTTATGTTTTATAGAAGGAAATACAATCCTTTGCCTTTCTTTGAAAAGAGTATGTGTTCATTATAAATCTTACAAAACTCAAAATATTATCTGCAGTTTTCTTTTAGTATTGTTCCATGGTAAAGGAACTGAAGTCCACGTTCGTAAGATATTGTGAAAGTTTGTGTTTGATGGATAAGAACAACACTGAGACTTGCTCATTTCATAATATTCTTTTCTTATCATTTCTATTCATTAAAAACATTATTAATGTATTTTTTGTTAGTATTCTAATGGACGATGTATTGTTTTTGTTTTGAAAAAGCAGAGTGGTTCTATTTTTCAGATTAACCCTTAATCTTGTCCAGCTGTTTAATTTATATTCCACTATACACTAGGAATTATACATGCCGACAACATATAACTTTCCCTGAATAACAGGAAAAAAAACATATTTTCACAAAAAATATGATGAACAATGATGGTAGAGAAGCATAAATGATGAGGATCCAATCAGATTGAACAAACGGCAGCTAGTATTTGTGCATACATTTGACATAATACAAAAGGTTTATGAAGTAAATGATGTTGCTGTATCATGATAAATGCTGTTCATGATGGTGTTCATATCTATAAGCTGTTATATCTCCTCCAGTGAATCAGCCGGGACCAGACCTCTCTTCTTACCACTGCTTAGCTTTAGAAAGCCATCAGTTTCTTCATTCTTACCCACACAAATCTATGACAAAAAGACATGTGGTTTGAAGATGAAAAAGAACCAGATTAAAATAAACTGAAGCCTTTACTTAAATAGACATATGCCCCCGTGTTTAATCTTCCTACTATTGATTTCACTAAAAACAAAGTCATTGAATCATATAAACCTTTCATCTGTAAAATGTATTTAATCTGATCAGTATTAAAATTAATCACATTTTTTGTCATTGGATTATAGTGATCTGTGAATTTATGTTGAATATTAAACTTTTTTTATATATGATTTATTGACGCAGTAAAATATTTAGATTTGTACAGTAAAACTTATTTAAAGTGAGATCTTTTGGGGAAAATGACCCCACCCCCTCAGATTTGGGAAGAATAAATAAACAGTATCATCCGAGCAATGGCCCGGTCCCACTAGAATGACAAGACGACCCAATTTAATGTTGTGTTACAAAAAGTAAATTGGTACAAATTTCCACTTATAAAAATATATATATACACACACACACACACACACACACACACACACACACACACACACACACAGACACACACAGACACACACACACACACACACACACAAACAGACACACAGACACACAGACACGAACACGCACACACTCTCACACACTCACACACACAGACACGAACACGCACACACTCGCACACACACACACACACACACACACACACACACACACACACACACACACACACACACTCAAACACAGACACGCACATGCACACACACACTCTCACACACACAGACACAGACACTCACACACACTCTCACGCACCGCACACACACACAGGCACGCACAGTACTGTGCAAAGTCTTAGTATTTTATTTTAAAAAATGATTTCATGCTAGTTATTTCTATACGTTTTTAAAGACGTATTTTTGCCTTTAGTTTGGTTGGACAATTTGTAGACAGCAAGCGAGGCGGGAGAGAGAGGGGGCAGGTTTGGGAAAGGTCTGCCAGCCAGGATTGAACTCGGGATGACTGAAGTACAACGACTTTACCGTATATTTACATTTAGCAGATGCTTTTATCCAAAGCGACTTACAATTGCATTCAGGTTATAAATTTTTTAATCAGTATATGTGTTCCCTGGGAATCGAACCCACAACCTTTTGCGCTGCTAACACAATGCTCTACCACTGAGCCACACAGGAACATATACTGTACGTATATGTCAGCACGCTACTCACAAGGCTATCTGCACCGACAGTTTTTTCTTTTGCTATAAATTGTAATAATCCAGTGAGATTTTTGTCGTGACATCCAGTCTGTCTGGAATGACATGAAGAAACATAACTAAGACATAATAAATCCAGAAAAACTATGCTCAAGTGTACAGAGGACAAAATCTGCTTTAAACGCAAAGAATAGTCACACCAAATGTTGATTTAATTTAGTTAACAGAAGTTAATTGATCAATAAAATCTATTTATGACATTATTTTTTGACAGAATACTCATTTTACAGCATTTGTACACAAGTGCCTAAAACTTTTAACAGTAATGTATCTTTGTAGGTAGGTCTCTTGAAGCGTCTTTGCCACAGTTCTTCTGGTTTTAAGCTGGGCACACACTGTGTCATTTTTAATAGCCCCTTACAATTGTTACTTGTCAGACTGTACATGTTGGTCATGTCACATTGTAGGATCTCAGTTGTCACGAATGTCAGACTGTAGGACAGTCAAGACACGTTAAAAATGGATACGTGCAAGTTTTACATTATCAACCCATAAATGTTCAGTGACCGCGAGCTGCATTACACGCGAGGCTGAAATGTTGGTTATCATCAAAAGTATATGAATGGCGGCAATAGCGACGTATTTAAGAAGAATAGTGTAAGCAGCTCTACAGACCCACATGAAAACAGCAGCGCAACCAGTGTTTATCAGAGTAAAGGCAACATATCAGATGAATTCCGTGAGCACCAGAGTTTATAGAGGTTAGAAGAAATCTGTAGCATTAACTCTGATCACGGCTTGTCTTGAAAAATGGAGACAGTTTGTCGTAGGAGACGTCATACTGAAGGACTGTGCGCCAACAGCCATTAATCGGCTGCCAGTGAATATGTCAAACCAGCGATTGAAGACTACGGATCTTAGCCTAGAATTAAAGGATTTTTTTCGGATTTTCTACATGTGTCTCAGACGACCAAATCGTGGCCAAAATCACAATGTGAGCTGGGCTTTAGTCTGTCTCTTTTTTCTGTTTTTCATGTCATTCAAGGCAGACTGGATGATGTGGAGCTCTCCGTGTGGAGCACTGGCTGTTGTCAGACTCGTTGTGCAAACACAAATCTCACTGGATTATTACAATTAATGGCTTTAAACGATTTTTTAGCTGGTGAAAATATCAGTGGCTTAAGATTTTTGCACAGTACTATATATAGGTAAGGCTTTATATTATTAAGGTCCAATTTCCACTATTAACTATTTGCTTTTCAGCAAGCAAATGACTAGCATTTTGGCTGTTTATCAGTGATTATAAAGCACAAATGAATGCATGACCATATTTTAGATCCCTTAACCACACCCATACCTCAACTTAAGAACTACGTTATTAACTATTAATTAGCATTGTGTGTGTGTGTGTGTGTGTGTGTGTGTGTGTGTGTGATGTGTGTGTGTGTGTGTGTGTATGTGTGCGAGTGAGAATGTGTGTGTGTGTGTGTGTGTGTGTATGTGTGCGAGTGAGAATGTGTGTGTGTGTGTGTGTGTGTGTGTTACCTGAGCTTCTTTAACAGTCAGGTGGCCTAGGTCTTTGTTGCCGTGGACATTCTGTGTCACCTTCCAGACACGTTCACCTGGACGCACTCGCTGCACAAAATTAGCTGGGAATAATCCAACTCTATCACCACATTTTCCCTGTACACACACATACACAAATATAATGATTCCATAAGCCAGTACTCATTTGGATGGAAATCACATACTAGTCTTCCTTTATACAGTATTCCTGACAGACATTAACATTAGTTCTAATTTTGCAGACATTGTTCTGACTAGAATTAACTTTGCAAATACATGTTACTTGTCATGAGACTTTGCTACAATGTAAAGTAGTGAGTGTACAACCTGTATAACATTGTTAATTTGCTGTCCCCTCAAAATAAATCAACACACAGTCATTAATGTCTAAACCCGCTGGCCACAAAAGTGAGTACACCCCTATATGAAAATGTCCAAATTGGGCCCAAAGTGTCAATATTTTGTGTGAACACCATTATTTTCCAGCACTGCCTTAACCCTCTTGGGCTTGGAGTTCACCAGAGCTTCACAGGTTGCCACTGAAGTCCTCTTCCACTCCTCCATGACAACATCACAGAGCTGGTGGATGTTAGAGACCTTGCGCTCCTCCACCTTCCGTTTGAGGATGCCCCGCAGATGCTCAATAGGGTTTTGGTCTGGAGACATGCTTGGTCAGTCCATAACCTCAGCTTCTTTAGCAAGGTAGTGGTCGTCTCGGAGGTGTATTTGGGGTCATTATCATGTTGTAATACTGCCCTGTGGCCCAGTCTCAGAAGGGAGGGGATCCTGCTCTGCTTCAGTATGTCACAGTACATGTTGGCATTCATGGTTCCCTCAATGAACTGTAGCTCCCCAGTGCCGGCAGCACTCATACAGCCCCAGACCATGACACTCCCACCATCATGCTTGACTGAAGGCAAGACACACTTATCTTTGTACTCATCACCTGGTTGCCGCCACACACGCTTGACACATCTGAACCAAATATGTTTATCTTGGTCTCATCAGACCATAGGACATGGTTCCAGTAATCCATGTCCTTAGTCTTCTTGTCTTCAGCAAACCGTTTGCAGGCTTTCTTGTGCATCATCTTTAGAAGAGGCTTCCTTCTGGGACGACAGTCATGCAGACCAATTTGAGCACTGACAGGCTGACAACCCCCCCCCGCTTCAACCTCTGCAGTCTATTTCCCAAACACAACCTCTGGATATGATGCTGAGCACGTGCACTCAGCTTCTTTGGTCGACCATGGCGAGGCCTGTCCTGTTAAACCGCTGTATGGTCTTGGCCACCATGCTGCAGCTCAGTTTCAGGGTCTTGGCAATCTTTTTTTATCTTTATGTAGAGCAACACTTCTTTTTTTCAGATCCTCAGAGAGTTCTTTGCCATGAGGTGTCATGTTGAACTTCCAGTGACCGGAGTGAGAGCGATAATACTAAATTTAACACACCTGCTCCCCATTCACACCTGAGACCTTTTAACACTAACGAGTCACGTGACACTGGGGAGAGAAAATGGCTAATTGGGCCCAATTTGGACATTTTCACTTAGGGATGTACTCACTTTTGTGACCAACGGTTTTGACATTTATGGCTGTGTGGAGTTATTTTCTGCCAATTTACACTGTTATACAAGCTGTACACGCACTACTTTACATTGCAGCAAAGTGTCATTTCTTCAGTGTTGTCACATGAAAAGATATTATATATTTACAAAAATGTGAGGGGTGTACTCACTTCTGTGAGATACTGTACATATTAGTGCTCTTTTGTTAGTTTCTGATTGCTTCTATTGTCCTCATTTGTAAGTCACTTTGGATAAAAGCATCTGCTAAATTACTAAATGCAAATATAAATCTAAGAGTTAAAAAAGCATACTGACCAGAAAGACAGAGCAATGAAAATGTGGTGAAAATATTCAAATCCATGGTGTCATCTGGTTACAGAATCACAGGGCCTTTTGCCTTTCCTTAAGTATCCAAATCAAAACACAATATTCTCCAAATGGAAGCATTACAAAAATCTGACTTTGAATTAAACTTACTAGACCTAGTGGTTTCAACAAACTCGGAGAAGAGAGAAATGTGTATGACAGACCCTTGAGAAGAAGATGCTTCCATAGTTGGCAAAATTAATGTTTCTCTGAACAGAAACCGACTTAAGAATGTATTAATGGCATTTCCTTTTCATGCAACCTCAATACAATGACTAATAATATAATATTTATAAGTACAGCACTTATAAATGCTTTGTGTTTCAAAACCATGTTGCTAATATATTTTAATATAATAATTTTCCAAAATGATTTCAAATGCTGATTTCAATTTTTCCCCCTAAAAAGATTTAAAGAACATTAATGAGTATCTTTACCAGAGTCAAAATCCTCTATCATAGTTTATTTGAAATACATTATTTCATGGTAAGTATATTTCAAATCCGTTAACATATTTATTGACATATCACTTAAGATATAAAATTATAATTCAATGATAATACAAGCTTTATTTTGAGTATTTATTTATTGCACAATGCATATTTCTTAATTTTATGCCTAAAATGTGTTTAAAATCACTTTTAATAAGGACTGTATGATATCTGTCTAATATCAGTCTTTAAATGCAAGGTATGCTTGCAATAGTTCCACTTTAGCACAATCAAACACACTTCAGCATATCTTTAGTTGGACTCAATTAAAGTACATTAACCACAAAATGTGTACATTAAATATGTATATATGTACATTAAAAACATACTGTACTGCTGAGAATATAGATCTCTTTGAAGAAAAATACCCACCTTCCACCATTCTTCATTAGAGTCATCAATCACCATAACTCTGTCACCAGGACTGAGATTAAAACAGAGAGAAAAGCCAAATGTGATGTTTTAAAATCATCTGTGTGTTGAATATGTGATTGTGTTAATAATACACTTAAACACAGACATATACTCTCTCTCTCTCACACACACACACACACACACACACACACACACACACACACACACCTCTCTCTCTCTCTCTCTCACAAACACACACACACACACACACACACTCTCTCTCTCTCTCTCTCTCACACACACACACACACACACACACACCTCTCTCTCTCTCTCACACACACACACACTTCTCTCTCTCACACACACACACACACACACACACACCTCTCTCTCTCACACACACACACACACACACACACACACACACACACACACACACACGCACACACACATACACACAAACACTGTAACTTACTGTAATTCTAAATCATTTTGCTCTTGAGGGAGGAACTTGTAAAGTGCCACGTAAGTGTGAATGGCGTGAACTTTAGGAACCTTAAATGAAAACACAAATCAATATATATAATCAATAGTTTGTTGCTTTATATTACATTAAAGAATATCAGCTGTGGTATATTACTGTTCTACTAACATGGTTGACAAAACAACCAAGGTATTTCAACAAAACCCCTTTTTGAAGACACAGTGATCAAAATTAGAGAACAGTAATCACTGTCAATAGGGTCTGCAGACTTGCACTCTCAGGCACCTGCACTTCCGCAAGTGACGTCACTTGCAGTCTTTTTATTTTTTTATTTAATAAAAAATTAAATCGAATATCGCGACATTTTACACAAGTAGCAAGGTGGTGAAGACAAGAAAAAATAAACTACATTACAATGTCACTTGCAATCGCCCCTTGCACCTTTCGCTATCTGCGACGTCACTTGCAATCCACACGAACCGCGCGCGAGGCCAAGACATGGAGACAAGACGCGGTGGAGGTGAAACGATTAAAACTAATTTAATATCATAACATACAGGGTCCTGCAAGCAGTGTTGGGAGTAACTAGTTACATGTAATGGAATTTTGTAATTGAATTACAAAATAAAAGTCATTGTAATCAGTTACAGTTACTGATGAAAAATATGTAATTACATTACAGCTACTTCTGAAAATGTTACTGATTACAAAGGTGGTTACATCTTATTTTTCCAACACACTCCCACATAGACTTAATTGATTTATTTCATAAATTGCAGTGACTGCTCTAAAATATGAAAGACAAATGCTTCAGAAGTTTTTAACATGCTAATCCGATAACTCTTATATTTCCTATATGGGTTTATGTATATGCTTTATTTTTTAAGATTAACTCTTTTTTTCTAAGGCATTGTTAGATCCAGTGTTTTCTGTCATAGGAACAAAACCTACCTTTTTTCTCTCATTCTGAATATAGTCTAGATTTGCGTAGATAGGCATAAATTAATTTAGTAAAATTGAAGTGAAATGACATGTGGCCAAGTTTGGTGACTGATACTCAGAATTTGTGCTCTGCATTTAACCCATCCAAGTGCACACACACGCACGCACGCACACACACACACACACACACACACACCATGGTATTGGAGGTGGAGAGGCGCTGGTTATTCACTCCAAAATCAGAATTACTTGATTATTGTAGGGTGGTTGTGTCCACAAAATATAAATATTATAATCTTAATTCAAGTGATGAAAGATTTCGAAAGTCTGACAGTAATTAGTGTTGAGCACTACTGTAAGGTTAACCCTGCCTGGAAAACATGCTTGAAAATGATTAACAGTTGAAAACATTAGAAAAGTAATCAAATGTAATCAGTTACACCACTTTAATAAAGTAATTGAAAAGTTACACTACTTATTACATTTTAAGTGGGGTAACTTATAATCTGTAACCTATTATATTTACAAAGTAACCTTCCCAACACTGCCTGCAAGTCATCTGTAGGAGAAAAGACCAGACCTGCAAATCCATGGCCACAGAACAGAAGAATATGAACGCAATGCGCAAAGTTTCTCATTAAGTGCTTTTAAACGTCTAGTAGAAAACCATAAACACTTAATATGGCTGATAGTGCTATTAAAAGATCACATTTGATATATAGTTTATTAATTTAATGTACTACGAGGCAAGTATACGTCCATGAACACAACGAGCAAACTTTCACTTTTCCTCCCATACAGCGAAACACTTAATGTGGCATAATAATGGACTAAGATGATAAAGACCAAATTCTGTATTTCTTATTGTTAATGCAAACTATTCTGACCATATGAATGTGCATTAAGAAATGCATTAAGTGATATTAAAGGACCAACTCCATGCAGGCAAGCAGACGAGCCTAGAACGCAATGCGTTAAGTTGCACATTAAACGTTTTCCTCCTGTAGAAAATCATTATAAATAAATCAGTAATGTAGCTTAATGGCCAAAGACAATGAAACAAAAGGGCTGTAGAGACTATTCTAAATGGGAAAACGCGAAACTTTGTGCATTGCATTTATTCTGGGATCACCTGTTTATCTGTACAGATTAATTGTGTTTTAAAGGGGTCATATGATGTGATTTCAAGTGTTGGGTTCTCTTTGGGGTGTTACAAGCTGACTGTGCATAGATAAGATCCATGAAGTTACAAAGACTAAAGTCTCAAAACCAAAGAGATATTCTTTATCAAAGTTAAGATTCTGCCACGCCCCCCTAAAACGGCTCATTCAAACACACCCCCACACGTCTACGTCACGATGTGGAAATATTTGCATAAATGTTCACGCACAGACAGAATGCGTGGTTTCAGTAACGCTGTAGTGTTGATGCAGCCGTGTCAGGGAGACGCTGTGTGTTTCCAGGCGAAAGCAGAAGCACTTTATTTGGCCTTCCCAAAGTAGATGCATTTAGGAATCATTAAGATTACTTGCAACAGAACACGAAAGCATTTGTCGGACGAGCGTTTCGTGAAGCTAGGAGACGAGGTCATTCAGACTTTGCTCTGACAATCTGGCACTTCTGAATCAGCGAAGTCTGCAGCGGGAGAAAGACTCAGGAGACAGCGGTAAGTAAGTGGGTCAAGTGCAAAATGAGGAACACCTGTCTCTGATTGCAGTAATTGGCGTGGAGAGACCAAATAAAGCATCCGTCGAGCAGGGATTCAAGGGAGAGAGACGGAGTGAAGACTCGGGCGCACGGTCTGTGAGAGGGAGACAGCCGGAACGAATGCTGAGAGTGATCGCTGAGACAACCGAGAGAGTTGATGTTTTTAGGACGCGCAGAGTGCGCACCTATTTAAGTTTATCTGTAAATAAAATTCACCCGAGTCTTCACGAGCCAACCCTGTCCGCTTCCTTCCTTCCTTACGAACTTTGTTACACTGTTGGCCGAAACCCGGGGAAGGAAGCCGGAACGCCGCTGCCATCATGTCCTCACCAACGGGATCGCCATTTGCGGATGTCATCCAGTCGCTCGCGGGACTCCACCAAGAACATCATAAAGCGCTGATGGACATGAGGGCAGACCAGGAGAGGAGATTCTGTGCCCTCGTCCAGAACCAGCGGGAGGACTGCGAGCTGTTCCGGAGCTGGATGGACCGGGAGGTTCGGGCCGGGGAGAGTCCAACAGCCCCGGCCCCGCCCACCCACATGCCGGTACAGAAGATGGGGCCGCAGGATGACCCGGAGGCATTCCTCGACCTCTTCGAGAAGACCGCGGCGGCATGTGGGTGGCCCCAGACGGACTGGCCAGTGCGCCTCATCCCCTGCTAACCGGGAGGCGCGGTTGGCGGCGCAGCAGCTGCCAGTCCAGAACTTCCTGGTCACGACCTAAAGCGAGCCATCCTCCAGCGGGTCGGCCGGAGCCCCGAGCAGCACCGCCAGCGCTTCCGTTCGCTGGAGCTGGGGAGAACGGCCGCCCTTCGTGATGGCTCACCAGCTCCGGGACGCCTGCCGCAGATGGCTGTTGGCCGGGAAGGCGGCGCCGACCAAATCATTGACCGGGTGGTGCTGGAGCAATTTATTGCGCGGCTCCTAAGAAGACCACGCAGTGGGTCCAGTGCCACCGCCCGGCCGCTGGACCTGGCCATCCAACTCGCTGAGGACCAGATGGTGGCGTGCCACGGGTTGGCGAAACCCTACCGTCTGCCTCTCTCTCTCCCCTCCCCTTCTGTGTCTCTCCCTATCTTCCTACCCAGGTCCCGTGCTGGCGTGGTTCCCCGAGCCCAGCCCCGATGGAGGGGAGGGCCGGCTCCGGAGTCGACGGCCGCGAGAGCCCACGGCCGGGAGGCGGGGTCAGCCAGCCCGAGCCTCGCTGCTAGTCCCGTTTCCCCAGTCTCTCCACGCCAATTCCTTGTCCCCCTTCCCGCCGCTAGGGTGGCGGGGAAGCCTGGGCCGGCCTGCTGGCGTTGCGGGGACCCGGGCCATTTTATCGATCGTTGTCCGGTGATGGAGGTGGGGACCTTGGTCCGGGTTCCGGCCGCCCCGCAGGCCGCCCCCGATCAGGCTGGCGGGTACCAGATACCTGTGAGTATTAAGGGGGGTACGTATTGGGCTTTGGTGGATTCGGGCTGTAACCAAACCTCGATCCATCAAAGCCTAGTTCAGCCTGAGGCATTGGATATGAGCTGCATGGTTCGGGTGAGGTGTGTACACGGGGACGTGGCGGAATATCCAGTAGTGCGTTTAGCCATCCAATTTCGGGGACAAAAGCATAATGTGGAGGTGGCGGTTAACCCCCACCTCCGGCATCCGCTGATTTTGGGAACCAATTGGCCCTCTTTTAAAGTTTTATTGGGAGTTTTGTGTGCGGATGCCTCCTGGGGAAAAGAAAAGCCGGGGAGGGAGGCGGCCGTGCGCTCGGGGGAGGCTGAGCCTGGGCTCGCTGAGGCGGCTCCGGGGGATCGGAACGCGATCGAGAGGTTAATCCTCACGGAGCGTGATGATTTCCCCCTGGAGCAGTCTCAGGACGAGTCCCTGAGAAATGCGTTCGAGCAGGTCCGTTCCATTGACGGCCGGCCTCTCCAGACCGCACGGCCCCCTTCCTATCCGTATTTTGCTATTTTGAAAGATAGGTTGTATTGAGTGACCCAGGACGCTCAATCAAAGCAAGATACAACCCAGTTATTGGTACCCAAAAGCCGTCGGGAAATGCTTTTTCAGGCGGCTCATTGCAATCCTATGGCCGGGCACCTGGGGCAGGCGACAACACTAAACCGTTTAATGGCCCGCTTCTTTTGGCCAGGCATCCACGAGAATGTACGCCGGTGGTGTGCGGCTTGTCGTGAATGTCAGCTAGTGAATCCCCGCCTCCCCAAAAGCGCCTTTGCGCCCTTCCGCTAATGCAGGTCCCTTCGAACGAATTGGTATGGACCTCATCGGGCCATTAGAGCGGTCGGCACGAGGGCATCGATTTGCATTAGTTCTGGTGGATTATGCAACCCGACACCGGAGGCAGTAGCGCTCCGCAACATTTCCGCAAAAAGTGTGGCGGAGGCTCTGTTCAGTATGATCTCCCGGGTGGGAATCCCGAAAGAGATTCTCACCGACCAGGGCACGGCGTTCATGTCACGGACCATTCGCGAACTTTACGGATTATTGGGAATTAAATCGGTTCGCACCAGCGTCTACCACCCACAAACGGACCTGGTGGAACGGTTTAATCGTACATTGAAGACAATGATTCGAAAGTTCGTTCACGAGGACGCAAAAAATTGGGACAAGTGGCTGGAACCCCTTTTGTTCGCTGTGCGCGAGGTCCCGCAAGCCTCCACTGGGTTTTCCCCCTTCGAGCTCCTGTACGGCCGCCAGCCCCGCGGGGTTTTGGACGTCCTGAGGGAGACTTGGGAGGAGGGACCTTCGGAGAGTAAAAATGAAATTCAGCATGTGCTGGACCTGAGAACAAAACTCCACACTCTGGGGCAGCTCTCCATGGAGAATTTGTTACAGGCCCAGGACAAGCAAAGCCGGCTATACAATCGGGGGGCCAGATTACGCAATTTCACGCCGGGAGATAAAGTGCTTGTGTTACTCCCCACCTCTAGCTCTAAATTACTCGCCAAGTGGCAAGGACCGTTCGAGGTCACACGGCGGGTAGGGGATCTCAATTATGAGGTGGTTCGAACGGACCGGAGCGGGGCACATCAGATTTACCACCTCAACCTCCTTAAAAAATGGAACGAGGTCGAGCCGGTGATGCTGGCGATGGTGGTAGGTAGCGAGGAAGATCTCGGGCCAGAGGTGAACTCCAAAGTTCCATCACTCACTCTGGCCCCCGGGGGGGATCACCTCTCGCCCTCCCAGCTCACCGATGTAGCCCGGTTGCAGAAAGAGTTTATGGACGTTCTCGCCCGGCCCGGTCGAACCAACCTTATCCAGCACCATATTGAGACCGAGCTGGCATGGTAGTGCGCAGCCGGCCGCATTGCCATCCGGAGCACAAGAAAAAGGTGGTCCAGTCGGAATTAGAGGCGATGCTAGAGATGGGAGTAATAGAAGAGTCCCAGTGACTGGGCAAGCCCGATCGCTTTGGTACCGAAAACAGACGGTCGGGGTCCGGTTCTGCGTGGATTATCGCAAGGTGAATGCGGTGTCGAAGTTCGACGCCTATCCAATGCCGCGGGTTGACGAGTTGCTTGATCGGCTGGGTACCGCTCGTTTTATTCGACACTGGACTTAACCAAAGGATATTGGCAGATCCCTTATCACCCTTATCCAAAGAAAAGTCAGCCTTCTGCGCGTTTGGATTGCACCAATTTGTCACACTTCCGTTTGGGTTGTTCGGGGCTACCTTTCAGCGCCTCATGGACAAAATCCTCCGACCGCACACCGCATACGCCGCTGCCTATCTGGATGACATTATCATCTACAGTCAGGACTGGCAGCGGCATATGGTGCACCCGCGGAGAGTGTTCTGAGAGCGCTGAGGAGCGGGGCTAACGGCCAACCCAAAGAAGTGTGCGATTGGGCGGGTGGAGGTTCGTTATCTGGGTTTCCACTTGGGCCACGGACAGGTGCGTCCCCAAATTGATAAGACGGCAGCTATTGCGGCCTGCCCGAGACCCAAGACCAAAAAGGAGGTGAGGCAGTTCCTGGGGCTGGCGGGATATTACAGGAGGTTGATTCCTGACTATTCGGAGCTCACCAGCCCGCTGACTGACCTCACTAAAAAGGAGGTCCCAGATACGGTTCCGTGGACGGAGCGGTGCCAGCAGGCTTTCACCCAAGTGAAAGCTGCTCTGTGTGGTGGGCCGCTATTGCACTCTCCTGACTTTTCTCTCCCCTTTTTGCTGCAGACGGACGCGTCGGACCGGGGCTGGGAGCTGTCCTGACCCAGGAGATAGGGGTGAGGCGCCCGGTGCTGTACATCAGTCGGAAGCTCTCTAAGAGAGAGCGATGTACAGCACCATTGAGAAGGAGTGTTTGGCGATCCGTGGGCGGTCCTCACCCTCCGCTATTATCTCCTGGGGACGGAATTCACCCTCTGTTCGGACCACGCGCCTTGCAGTGGCTCCACCGCATGAAGGATACCAGCGCGGATCACCCGTTGGTATCTGGCATTACAGCCCTTCAAATTCAAGGTGATCCACAGGCCGGGGCGCAGATGACTGTAGCCGACTTCCTCTCCAGGAATGGGGATGCAGGCGGAGGGCTTCCGGCCTGAGTCGGGTGGGGGTATGTGGCGAGGGTCGTGGTTCAGCGAAGTCTGCAGCGGGAGAAAGACTCAGCAGACAGCGGTAAGTAAGTGGGTCAAGTGCAAAATGAGGAACACCTGTGTCTGATTGCAGTAATTGGCGTGAGAGACCAAATAAAGCATCCGTCGAGCAGGGATTCAAGGGAGAGACGGAGTGAAGACTCGGGCGCCACGGTCTGTGAGAGGGAGACAGCCGGAGCGAATGCTGAGAGTGATCGCTGAGACAACCGAGAGAGTTGATGTTTTAGGACGCACCTGTTTAAGTTTATCTGTAAATAAAATTCACCCGAGTCTTCACGAGCCAACCCTGTCCGCTTCCTTCCTTCCTTACGAACTTTGTTACACTGTTCAAATGTGGAGTTTTGCTCGTCGCGTGTGAGAGAGAGAAAGAGTCACAGCTGCAGCGTCGTGTGTGTGTGTGTGTGTGTGTGTGTGTGTGGGAGACAAGGTCACACAACCGTGGCTTGTGTTTCCTCTGGCTTGCTTAGTTGGGGACACTTCATTTCCAGCGATATCACCGACTTGATTGCACAGATACTATTTAAACTGAACTGAGCTGGACGATGACATCACTGAATTAAATAATGAAATGCCTTTAATTGAAAATTGAGTGTTTAATCTTGTCATTTTATATTATTGACACACTATTTTGATATTGTGAGGTTGCTTTGTTACAATTTGTATTGTTTAAAGCGCTATATAAATAACGGTGACTTGACTTGTGTGCAAATATATACGAGTATCATCACTGTGTCTGTCACGCGACTACGTTCCCCTTTCAGGCTTGAACTGAGGGTAAAACTAAGGACATTATTAACTGACTTTACTTTAGTTTTGGAAGCTGAAGCTGGTGATTATGGAAAGGGGAGTTACATTTCCGACACGGCTTGTGGTGTTCGGCCAATCACAATGCACTGTGTCAGTTGGCCAATCAGAGCGGACTGTGCTTATCGGAAGGAGGGACTTTGTAGAAAACAAAACATTTGAGAGAGGTGGGGCATAGAGGAACTATAATAATGTACAGTATTTGAACAATAATGTTCTTTGAACATTAAAGCATGCCAACATATTCTGTTACACCAAATACGCCAAATAATGATCTTTAAAAAAGCATCATATGACCCCTTTAATAATGAAGAGGAGCATATTGAGTTTGGTCTTTATAGTCTTAGTCCATTATGCCACATTATTCCACGTTTTGCGGTATGGGAGGAAAACACTATACACATTATATTAATAAACTGTAGGCCTATATTGAATTTGATCTTTTAATAGCACCTTAACACATTAAGCCATATTAAGTGTTTATGGTTTTCTACGGGAGGTTTAAAAGTGCATAGCGTTCATATTCAGCTGTTTTGTGACCATGGATTTGTGGGTCTTGTCTTTTTCTCCTGCAGATGACTTGCAGGACCCTGTATGTTATGATATTAAATTAGTTTTAATCGTTTAACCTCTGCAGTGTCTTGTCTCCATGTCTTGGCAACACGCAACATTCTTGTGGATTGCAAGTGACGCAGCGAAAAGTGCAAGTGATATTGTAATTTAGTTTATTTGTTCTTGTATTCACCACCTTGCTACTTGTGTAAAATGTTGAGAGATTCAGTTAAAAAAATAATTAATCAATTAATTAAAATGTAAAAGTAAAAAAGACTGCGATTGACATAACTTGCTGAAAGTGCAGGTGCCTGAGAGTGCAAGTCTGAGGGTGCAAGTGCATGTCTAGCATGAAATAAGATTACAACTAAAATTTTGGAGAGTTACAGCTGTGAACAATTAGTAGAAAGTGTAGATGCCTTTGGTTTGAATGAGGCAGCAGGATATCACTTATTTCTCATACTGTGCAGCTGTGATCTTGAGTCACTCTTCTTCCAGCCTCTTCCATAATTCAGTGACTGTTATGGGTTTCTTAGCAAAGTATTATCAGTCGGGTTTAGATCAGGACTCTAGGCTGGCCATTTCATTATTTTAATGTTTTCAGCTTCCAGGAACTGCTTTACCCATTTTTCTGTGTGATGGGGAATCGTCTTGTATGAACATTTCTAACTGATTGGGAGATCCTTGCAGGGAAGGAACTGTATGTTGCTGAAGGAGGTTCTGATAGACATTTGCATTCACCCTGCCATGTATCTGTATAAGAGGCCAAACTCCTACTGCAGAAAACATCCCCCAAACCATAAAAATCCCTCCTCCACCTTTCACTGACTTCTTTACGCAATCGAGGTTTAGGGTGAATCCCAATTCTCTGTCTTACCCCTTCCCCTTCCCTTAGTTTTGCGCGTTCACGTGAGAGTAAGGGCTAGTTCTGGTTTTGATCGAGGGTAGGGCTAAGGGGAAGGGGTAGATACCCCTTAAAACCAAGAAATTTTGCGAGCTTACTTGAAACCAAGGGGTACCCAGAGCACAATGCGGCAAGATTTAAAAATTGTGAAAAGTCTTGTTTTGTGCTCTACACAGTCCTGTACATATATATTTGCAACCATGCTCTTAATTGAAACATTTTTAAAATTGCAATTTTCCACGCTTGTGTTACATTGCTGATTTGCACAACAGTCCCGCATTTCTCTGACTAGATAAAAACATCACTAAAACCCACGCAATCGACACACACACACACTTGCAGACGTTTGTGATCAACACTTGTCGCCTCTGGTGACCTAGCAGCCAGCTAGCGACGATGTATGATGACGTAACAAGCCATCTTGCGATCTCAGTGAAAATTGGAGGAATGTTGCCAGTTAAATTTTTTTCGTATGATTAAGACAATTAGCACCAAGTGCCAGATTAACAGCAATAAATTGGAGGTATATGTAAGTGTTTTCTAATTTTGATCAGAGTTCTTTTTCAAATATTTAATTACATTTGTTTTTATACTGTGCTTCAGAATAAAATTAGTCAATTATTAAATATGCTTAAAAAACTGCTCTTCTACTCCTGTTAGGACAAGTTCAAACAGGACTAAGCAGTGAAATGTAGGGTTGTTCTCTAATTTTAATCTCTGCAAAACAAAAACTGTCACACATATACAGAAATGTCACTATACCTTGGAGACCTCATCCAGTTCAGAGTTGACATTCTCAGAAAGTGAATCATCTGTAACTGAAAGAGTGGAATTATGTATAACTATGTTTTTAACAAGCATTGCTGGACATTTTGTTGTCAGTTCAATAATGCCTAATCTGTTTGTCTACAGCATTAACCCCTGTTTCACAGACAAGGCTTAAACCTAGTCCTAGATTAAAATGTAAATCTGAGCTGTTTCAGCTAAAATAACTTGCACTGACTGATCTTAAAATATATCCATGCTTTTGGTTTGTTTCAAGATGCACCGCAGTAATGTTTTTGTCAAAAAATAATAATAATAAATAACTTAAATATACTAATTGAACTATGGCCTAATCCTGGCTTAGTCTAAGACCTGTCTGTGAAACCGGACCAAAGAGTATTTCAGGATTGATCTCAAAATATTATAATTATTTGTATTGTTTAGAGGCAGTGGTTCTCATCTGGGGAGTTGCAACCCGAAATGTTGGGATATGCTCATTGGCAGCAGGAAAAAATAAAAAACTATATCCAATGTCAGTAAAAATCATGAAGTAAAGTGTGGCCGTGTATCAGAGTCATATTCAGAATCAGAATGAGCTTTATTGGCCAGGTACGTTTACACATACGAGGAATTTGTTATAGTGACAGAAGCTCCACAGTGCAGGGAGTGTGTCAAAGAGGGAGTGTTACGGCTTATGCCTTGAAGGTGTATCCTCCGTAGGACGTCATGTCTCTTCTAATCTCTCTCACTGTCGGAGTCTGATTTGTAGGTCTGCCTTTGCGCACCTGCGTCTGAGGGCATGAGTGCTGATGAGCTATATTAAGGACGCTGAAGTGGAGCATGGAGGAAGGGCAGGAGAACTACCAGCAAACAAGATTTATTACCTTCTTTCTTATTTTGGTTGATTACTTTTTGTTGCCTTTATATTTTGGAGATGTTTCATGGCCTGGTGGTATTCATTATCTTTCATTAGATGCTTTAGGAACTTTTTTATTTTTGATACGTGTTTCCTTTATGTCATGTTTTGTCTTATTATCTAAATAAATGTTTTTGCCCGATATATTGGTTTCACGTGTGCACTTTTATGTTGCATTCCCCTTTCTGGCTAACCTAAACAGGGGTTCGTAACAGGGAGTGTGCTGGATGTGAGGGGTCCAGAGTGATTTGCCAGCCCTTTTGCTCACTCTGGATGAGTACAGTTCTTGGAGAGTGGGGAGGGTTATACCAATGATTCGCTCAGCAGTCCGGACTACCCTCCGTAGTCTTCTGAGGTCAGATTTGGTAGCTGAGCTGAACCAGACAGTTATTGACATGCAGAGGACGCCGCAGCATGGTATTGTGACTAATACTCAGAATTTGTGCTCCGCATTTAACCTATCCAAGTGCGCGTGTGCGCACACACACACACACACAGCATTGAACACACCCGGAGCAATGGGCAGCCATATTGCTGCGTTACCCAGGGAGCAGTTGGGGTTTGGTGCCTTATTCAAGGGTCTCACCTCATTCATGGTATGGAGGGTGGAAGAGTGCTGAGCTCTCATTTATCAACACTATATATGCTCTGTGCGTAATGAGTGCGTAAGAACAATTTCACGCAAAGTGTAGGATCTACCAACTTGTACTTATATGTAGAAATGTGTGAAAATATAAACACAACTCTGAGCATGCTTACGCTGATAATATAGTGGTAGAATGGCGATACTACAAAAAGAAAGTGCCGCCGCATGTGTCCTGTGTCCTCTAATTGCAAATACTAAATTAATAATTTCAGATTTCAAGCAAAAATTTGCACAATTAGTGTGAAAATCTATAAAGGACAGTTGGGAAGTCGATTTGAAATGTAGCTAAAATGGTCATGGCAAACCATGCGCTGCGCAGAGAATGCGTTTTTCAAAGAGCATGCCGATCTGTTTAATAAGAGCACAGAATGGCTTTTCAGTCTGTACCGCTTTCTTTGTCATGATTTTGGTGAGGATGTATACATTCACGTGATAATAAAGGGAGGTGTTTTCGCATACACAATCAGGTGTATGCGCTCACCACACACCAGCTACAGGTGGAGAGGAGAGAGAGTCATAGAGACAATCAAGTGTGTGCGCTCACCACACACCAGCTACAGGTGGAGAGGAGAGAGAGTCATAGAGACAATCAAGTGTATGCGCTCAGAACACACCAGCTACAGGTGGAGGAGAGAGAGTCATAGAGCCAATCAGGTGTATGCTCACCACACACCAGCTACAGGTGGAGAGGAGAGAGTCATAGAGACAATCAAGTGTGTGCGCTCACCACACACCAGCTACAGGTGGAGAGGAGAGAGTCATAGAGACAATCAAGTGTCGCTCACCACACACCAGCTACAGGTGGAGAGGAGAGAGTCATAGAGACAATCAAGTGTATGCGCTCACCACACACCAGCTACAGGTGGAGAGGAGAGAGAGTCATAGAGACAATCAAGTGTGTGCGCTCACAGTACAAACAAATCAAGCAAGTCAAGTCGAGTCCTCATAAGGGTCAAGTCAAGTCAAGTCACATTATCAAACAGGAACAAATATATTTTTGCCACATGACCGTATTCATTTTTTCACAGAAATTAACTTTAATTAAAAAATGTAAATAATGTTTTAAAAATAACATTTTGAAAATAGGCAAAATACTACTTTGTATTAAGTCTGTAATTAAGAAAATATTGATGAAAATACAAGATAAAAATATGTATCTCATATTTATATTATATTGAATTTGACCATCCAAGGAGACAGATAATATTTAACAGATGCTTGAAAATTATTTTGCACTAAATATCTCCAGCGAAGATTGGGATTCAGTCTGGGAGCACGCTAAAGAATTTCAGTGAGTAACAAAACATGCTATTCAATTTAAAATAACATGCTGACTCCAAATCACCCCTTATATCAGAAATAAAATGGACCCACATGTTTCATCGGACATAGACACCCTATTTGGACTGTTTCTTTTACTTTGCATGATTGCCAACATTGTTCTTGAAATCTATTGTCGTCATGGCTCAAAACAATAAGCCTATTGCTGTTAATGTTTATGTATCTTCCCCTGAAACTTAGCGATTTCTTTGATTTTATCTAAACTAAACTAAATTGACAGCTGTGAATTTAAGGTCTGCCTAAGCTTTTTGTTTTGTTTCGTTTTTGTTTTCTGTTTGTTCTGTTGGAAAAAAAATAATAAAAATATTGAATATAGAAATATGAAATTAAATGATAGACCTAGGCAGTTTCTCAATATACGTTCTTGGCTCTGTCCCAAATGGCACCCTAAACCGTCGCGGTATTCTCCTGAGTCCACACTTTCGTGATGTAATGCCACTTTGACTGTCGGGTTGAAGTCTGCTGCGAAGCTCGCCCCACTGCAGGCTTGGCAGAAGAGCGGATCAAGGGCGCATAACGGCCGCAAAGGGGGCACTCGCAAGCACCATTCTGAACACTAAAATGAGGAATGGGACACCCTACAGACCGTGGACTTAACAGACACGGGCATGCTGTGGCCATTGTAAGACCGCAAGTGCAAATTAAGTGTTCCATTTGGGACAGGGCCCTTGTCTGTACTTGTGGACTTTGTTGCATGCTTAGTTAGACTTATAATCTGTTGTTTAATTCAAGTAATGTGTTTGTTACATTGATAAGAGATAAAGAGCACTGGTCACTTTAAGAGTTGGGAATGAGCAATGACGTTAATGCTAGAATGTTTTCACGGAGTTCAGTGACGTGAGTGTCAGTTGATGCAGTTCAGTAAGGTTGACGAGAACAATAAAAAATAAAATAAGTTCAAGTACGAGTCCTGAAACGTCATCAGTCGTCGCCCAAGTACTGTTCAAATTCAAAGTTCACATCTAGCCAAGTACAGTTAAAATCCCCGGATGTGTTCTTGCTCCACCCCTTTTATCAAGGACGCATCAACAGGTGACTTGTGCAAACATGAGGCAGCCAGGTATCCCAGAATGCAGCACTGACTTCTTTTTACATACATTTGACTACATTGTTTGCCTTTGCCTTTTGTTTGTCTTTATTTCCTATTACATAAGTCTCTTATTATACTTCTACTTTTATAATGGCTATTAATGTTTATTAAAATTGACATTTAACAAAAAAGGCAGACTTGTGATTGTCATATTTCATTTTATTATGCATAAAGTAAAGATAATCAGAGTATATGTGCACATATAATCTAAACCACATATTAATGTTTTATATTTTTCAAATAAAAATTAAGAGTTGTTTTATATTTTGAAGAAAACGAAAAGGTAGTGATGTTTCATATCATGTTTTGTGGCTATTCATATTTTAAACTAAACAGAAAAGATGCAATGCTGTTTGATACAATACTTCGTTTCACAGTAATGTATGTACGTTCCCTGAACTACATTTTTGCTGCTATTAATGTGTTAACATGAAAACAAAAAGAGGCAGTGTGTTTTATATCATATTTCGTCGTATTGTAATACAGTGTAGATAACTTAAGCGAGCTGACTGATGTTAACAACTACGCTGCTGTTCCATTTGCAGAATTACTGGACTTGTGTCCTCCTGTCCTCAACAGTTCGCACTCCCAAGTCGAACTTATGAAGTCCGAACCAGTGTTGCCAACTTAGCGACTTTGTCGCGACAAATCTAGCGACTTTTGGAAAAACCTTAGCAACTTTCCAAATGTGGCCAGTACTGTCCTGCGAGCGCGAGATCTTGAGTTACACCTCTCCCTGTGTGTGCTCTGATCAGTGAGCGCTGGCTCCGGCTGAGAGGAGCAGCAGAGCTGACATAGATGTGAATGAGCTGCGCATGTGCACACGCTGTTGCCACGGACCAATCACTTGCCTGCTTCTCCTTTGTTTGAAATAAAACTATTTAATTTAACCGTTTTTTCTTCTCTCTCTTTTTTTTTTTATCTCATGCACTTATATTACTGACTGTCACAGAGCTTTAGTTCATTCCAGTTTCTGAACTCCTCTGAGATCGCTTACTGGGCTACGTCTGAGAGACTGTACGTGATTGTACTTACTCATACACAACAATAAACTTAATTACACTTATTAAACTCATATACACATACATTGCAGATGATGTAACTGCTGGTTAACAAGTTCAGTTCCGTTGTCTGACAGAAAATTTGTAACGTTAAATGATAACAGTTTTATACTGGACACTCGGCTTGTATATTAAAGTACATTATGTGAGCACGGATTAGAGAAAACAGTTATACACCGTCATTTTAGGCAGAATGCAAAATAGGACGTGATTATGCGTCATTAATATGCATATTTGCGCATGACATCATCTAGCGACATTTAGCGACTTTTCGAGCAGACTTTAGCTACTTTCCATTGAAAATAGTTGGCAACACTGGTCCGAACTACAGAGGAAGCAAGTCCGAACTTTGCGTACTTGGTATTGAGAAACGTCTCTACTGTATGAAATTAATGTTGCCTGTAAGTGGTGGCAAATCACTGCTTTATCACAGAAGCATTCATTGAACTGATTCATTCAAAACAGTAGATTTGTCATGAACAAGCAAGAATGGGCCACTGAATCACTGAACCGTTTCGTTCAAATCCCTGGATTCGTTCAGTCTTCAGTGTGTTGCTTAGAGACATGCGTAACCCTAGCTGTGGACTGAACGGAACTGTTGGCGGCCGTGCTGCAAACATTATACATCATATGCTATATATATATATATATATAAAAACTCATACTAGGGCCATTTTGACACTATGTCTTGGATTTTGGGATCAAGAGAAATATCACTAACTAATCGATAAAACACTGCAACAATTCCGTGCAACAATTCCATATATTGATTTACAAAGAGGGAAACTTGACACTAAAGCACTGTTTTGAGAGGCAAACGGCAGCTAAATTATAGTTTGACGTCGTTCATTACAATCACGAGATTAATAATTTATAATCACTTTAATTTAATGACAGACCTAAGCTGAATTTTAAGACCAATGCTGTTTTCAACTAATGAACAAGCTAACATACCTTTCCTTTATGAAGTGGTGACGCAAATGCATACAGCAAACACACACAGATTTGAAGTGTTAATTATCCAAACATCTCGGGTGATTCTCTGTGCTCCTGCAGTGTCATGAACTGCGCAGACTCGGATCACTTCTGCCGCTGATTCAGTGGCTTGCGTTTTGTTTACAAAATTATGTCACAATGATTTATAATAATAATCAGAGTTGTTATAATGTCAAGTCCTGCCGAGTCATGAAGGTAAAGTCAAGTAAAGTAATTTTCTTTATTTAGCCAAGTGTAACCCCCCCGACACGGGTCCGCACCAACTCACCGAGCGGGTCGCGAACCCAGGACTCCGGCGCGGAGGTGGGCGCTCAACAAGGAACGCCAAAGGCTACAGCCTCTAGCGTCAGTCGCCAGGCGCCTCTTTTGAGGTCAGGGAGTGAGGTTTTACACACAGCCCTTACTGGCATACATCCGTTACACTCACCCCCCTAAACCTCACTCCCATCCGGGTCACGGCACCAATGAAACCCCCGACGGGTCCGCACCAACTCACCGGCGGGTCGCGAACCCGGGACTCGGCGCTCTAACAAGGAGCGCCAAAGGCTACAGCGTCAGTAGGCGCCTCTTTGAGGTCAGGGAGTGAGGTTTTACACACAGCCCTTACTGGCATACATCCGTTACACTCACCCCCTAAACCTCACTCCCATCCGGGTCACGGCACCAATGAAACCTGACACGGGTCCGCACTCAACTCACCGGCGGGTCGCGAACCCGGGACTCGGCGCGGAGGTGGGCGCTCTAACAAGGAACGCCAAAGGCTACAGCCTCTAGCGTCAGTCGCCAGAGCGCCTCTTTTAAGGTCAGGGGAGTGAGGTTTTACACACAGCCCGATTCGAGTCAGACTCGAGTCAAGTCATGTGACTCAAGTCCCCCAGCTCTGCTACATTGGGGCGTTAGGACCTACACAGACCACAGGGTGAGCACCCCTTCTGGCCTCACTAACACCTCTTCCAGCAGCAACCTAGTTTCCCAGGAGGTCTCCCATCCAAGTACTGACCAGCTCAACCCTGCTTAGCTCCAGTGGGCAACCGGTCTTGAGCTGCAGGGTGATTTGTTTCATTTTTGAACTTTTTCATTTTTGGGCGAACTTTCCCTTCAATACAGCTTTACTACTTAGAATTGATTTAGACAACTTGAATGGTCTCCAATAGAATTAAATAGTCTTTTATCAGAACATCTTCACATTGCTTCAGCGATCTTCTCTCCAAAATGTCCACAGTGGTTTGATGATATTGAAATCAGGTCATTTGGTTTGCCAGGACATATGTTGAAGTTCATCATTTTTTTTGCATTTTGCAAGTGTCTGTGATTAAAATTTTAGCAATTGCAGTCACAGTACACCTGACAAACTGTGCATGGTGGCTGGGACGCACTGGCTTACAGAATATTTTGGTAGCAAAGGAAAATCTCTGTGGTCAACTCCACTCATACATGCCTGTTCCATGTGCATAAAATAATATTCAAAATAATAAACTGAACCTGAAACTTAATTTAATCAATATAAATAAGTATATAAAATATAAAATGTACTGCTGTATACAATAAATACCACTCTTGCTGTAGCACTTAATATTGAATCGAATTGAGTCAAAGCAAAACCAGTTGAGAACCACTGATCTGTAACTGTGCAATGTACTGTATATCTCTCCATGCATACACTTATTAACTTTGATTGTTTTACCCTTCTTCTGGTTTTCAGTCAGTTTCTCCCCCTCAGTGGACATATACTCATCCTTCTGCTGACCGTCCTCTTCATCCTCAAAAGCACATAAAGAGTTTCAAACTAAAATGTTCAACGCAGAAGTAAATGTTAAAAATATAAGCTTTCATTCAGTAACTGATCTATTTTAACAAATGCATTTTTAAACAAAGATAAAGAAAATACAGAATAATTAGAATTCAATTTGCAAGTTTAGGGGCAAAATATGCTTATAAAAGATAATTTACATTTAGTCATTAAAAAGATATTATTTCTAGGTTAATGCTCAATACACCTTTATTAAATCTAAATGTCAAGCCACAACTATGAAACTTAAACCCGCTTGTATTATATATGGTACACACCAGGCTTTGGGTCGGAGATTCACAGAAGCTCCCAAAGCTAGATCTGCTGGTGCTAGCCAGAGAAGTTCCAAAGCGGAGTGTGGAATACACAGGGTCCAGCTGTGCTTTTGACTCTATCATATCACAAACACATACACCCAATATATGAGCTCTGTACACATACTCATGCTTACAAAAACGTTTACAGTGGTGGCCAAAATTGTTAGAAAACTTGGCATATTTAAGTGGTTTCAGTTGTTTTGTTGAATTGGCCATTACAATACCCGTAAAAATAACTATTACTGGAACCACCTGCGATGGAAGGAATCTGCTGGAACATTGAAAATGATGGCCACCTCAAAGTCCGAACCTCAACCCCATCGAGCAAATTTGGGGCGAGTTAGAAAATAAACTGGACAGATCTATAGTATATTCTAATGAAAGCCTTTGGCTTGAGTTGCAGAAGGAATAGGATAACATTAGTGTTGAAGTTCTCAGGATATATATTGACTCTATGCCAGAGAGATATGCTGCTGTAATTGCTGCTAAAGGTGGAAAAACCAAATATTACAGTTAAAAGTGTATAATAACAGTACGACTCATTTCATCTGATATGTGTTGTGCTCAGAGCAGCCATCTACAGGTTTCATGAATATTATGAAATTGCATCATGTTTTGGAGGCAAAAAAAATCAATATTTTCAGATCTGTCAGGTGTTCTAACAATTTTGGCCACCACTGTAAGTTCAAGAACATCTTTTAAGTATACTTTAAGCAGCAAGTATGCTAAAATCAACTAGTGCTTCTAGTAGATAAAACAATTGAAAAGGCGTGGATAGTTATTTTGGGACCCTATTTGCTTTTGCATTTGTTGGAGTTTTCCTTTTAAATGCAAAATGTATGGGGGGGATTTAAATAAATTATGCAATGCGATTTATTGAGGTTATTTAAAATAGCATGTCTTAAACCAGATGCTAAGTTGGTAGATTGCGTTGGTCATTATGGAAATGATCAGAGGTGAAGTTACATTTACTTCGTTACTTTTACTTGAGTAATTTTTTGGGGTAATTTTACTCTTACTCAAGTAAATTTTTTGAGAAAACAAATGTACTTTTACTTCGTTAATGGGTGACGCTCCTCTTGTTAATTTATCTTAATACAATACAAGTTAAAAATGCTTCAAATTATTCCAAACGCGCCGTCTGCTTTTCTCTGGGCAATGACAATGCCCATTCGTGAATGATTCATTCTTTTAAATCAATTCTGTTCAAATTCTGTTCAATTGAAAGCACATTATACATTATACTTATACATTAAATACAATGTAGAATTTCTACGTTAAATAAGCTGTCACAGAGTATGAAATGAACACCCGCCAAACCTGCGTTGGCTCTGCGCAGCGGCACGCAACCTTTTCCAGGAGGAATGCTTATTTTCACAATATACATTTGTTTACATTTTGCAAAACAGACGGAAGAAGATCCGTCAATGTGCATTTATTTCGTTATGTTCAGATGCTCGGTAGTAGTCATGTGAGGAGTTTTCACTCTTCTCCGTGTCAGAGTTTATATATACACTGAATGAATGAATGAATGAATGATGCATTTATATAGCGCTTTATTTTGTATTGTTGTACAACCAAAGCTTTTTACAATCATGTGGGGGGGTCTCTCCTCAACCAAGCCGCTGTTCCTTTCCCCACAGAAGTTGGAAAGGATTTTGACCAACGGAGAAAGATAACTTCAAGTCTTTCCTATTTTTTGTTACAGCTTGGCGGTAACAACAGGGAAGTGGTCCTTCCAGAGAAGGGCGCTACGGAGGCCACATCCTGCCTGAAGGGAGGTAGCATGTGGAGACACGGATATGGACTGACCTAGGCCAGGGGCAGTACTACATATGACTGGACTCTGGGGCAGATCCTAACTAGGCGTAGGGAGGAGAGCTGCCAGCAGAGCCTGACAGAATACTCTGTCAAAGGGAAGACACAGGCTTACCGTGAGGGAAACCTTACCGTGGAAGAATACACATATGGGATTACCCTAGGGGAATCAGGCCATACCAACACCTAGCAGTACAGGGGCTGACCGGAGACCTGGGCGAGCTAACACCAGTACTGGATCTGGCGTCAGACTGCATCGCCCAGTCTGACCGCCGGGGGTGCTGGAGGAACTCTACCAGGGTTCGCCATCCGGCGAAATGAACTGGAGGAGGAAAAAGGTGCTCGCATCCCCAGAGCAGCAACGCAGCAAGCGTGACACCGGCCAGCTCTTCCCGCCCATTACCTATTACCCAACACTCGGGAAGAAACTGGCTCAACGCGGAGACTGTAGAATCTCGAGTGAGCCCTCACCCCCAGGTTCGCCTTGAGATTGGTACGACAAGGCGATGGCATCCACTAGCCAGTGGGCCAACCTCTGCTTGGAGACAGCCTTGCCTTTCTGCTGACCTCCGTGGCAGACAAAGAGCTGCTCAGAGCTTCTGAAGCTCCGGGTGCAGTCCATGTATATGCGCAATGCTCTTACGGGACACAGCAACGCTAAGGCTGGGTCTACATCCTCCGAGGGTAGCACTTGCAGGTTCATCACCTAAACGCGGAAGGGCGTGGTGGGAACCTTAGGCACGTATGAAGGCTGGGGTCTCAGGACAACGTGAGAGTAGGCCGGCCTGAACACAAGGGAGGTCCCCAACACTCTTGATGGAAGGAACATCACTTCCATCACTTCCTTGATGGAAGCGGTCAGAAGCGCTGTCTTAGCTGTAGGGTTGGGTATCGTTTTTTTTTCTCGATACCGGTGCCAAATCGATACTTTTAAAATGGTACCGGTGCCTGAAACGATACTTATATATTAAAATCAATTACCAATTAATAATCGAAGTGGCCATTTGCACTAAACACATGGGTCCAGTTTCACAGACAGGGCTATAGACTAAGCCAGGATTAGGCCATAGTTCAATTAGGACATTTAAGTAATTTTTTATAAACATGCTTAGAAAAAAACATTACTGGGGTGCATCTTGAGACAAAACAAAGGTACTGATATATTTTAGGATCCGTCAGTGCAAGTTTATTTCAGTTAAAATAGCTAAGAGTTCCATTTCAGTCTAGAACTAGGTTCAAGCCTTGTTTTTGAAACCGGGGGGTGATGTCTTATTCGTTCATACTGGGGGCCAGAGGGCGCCCTCAAGCAAAAAAAAAAACACAGATCCAGTCACAGAAGTAGCAAACTCATGAAGCTCCAGGGATATGGATAAGTACACAGAAGATAAAAACCTTTTGAATGATAAAATAAATACAATAAACACTCGACCACAACAATGTATAGTTCATCTGTGTTATTCAAGCCATCTCTGGTATTTTCATATTAATTAAGTATATTTATAATCTATTGCTAATCAATGTATTAGTAGCCCATAGAGTAGTAGTAGCTTAGCTAGTTAATGGAAGGATACCTGCTGCCGTCAGAGCAAGTGTAATTACTGCATTCACGCACTCCTCGGATGCTCTCATTTCCCCAGTTGTGCTTTTAAGTCAGAATGTGAAAACCGCACACTCGCGTTACTACAAAGATTTAACGGAAATTATGCACTGACTCCACTTCAGTGCATAGGCTTGCCTTGTTGAAGGAGCTCTAGCCTGAGTGATGGTCTTTACCACAGCCTGTAATAAACCATTCAAGTCTGCTACGTCCCATCCAGGAGCCACATATGAAGGTTCCACAGATCTGGACACGGGTGCCATATTCGCCCCTGCGAAAGGAGGTCCTTCCTCAGAGGAATGCGCCAGGGAGAGGCTGTCGCAAGGAAAATGAGTTCGGGAAACCAGGTCCAGGTCCAGTATGCACCTCCCTGAGCTTGCACAGTGTCTGTGCGAGTAGGCTCACTGGGGCCTGAGGCCAGCTGTGTTGCAGTGCAGGAGAAATACAACTGGCAGTGGGAGGACTCGTGGGAAGCAAAGAGGTCTACCTGAGCTTCCCTGAATCGACTCCAGATCAGCCGGATCGTCTCGGGATGGAGTCGCCATTCTCCGGGAAGGTGAGCTGTCGAAGGTGAGCTGTCGTGCATCGGCTGCACGATTGAGCTTCCCCGGGATGTGGACAGCGCGCAGCGATTTAAGCTGCGTGTGACTCCAGAGGAGGAGCTGTGACATGCGGTGTGATCGTAGAACTCCCAACCGGTTGATGTACAAGACAGCCGCAGTGTTGTCCGTACGAACTAACACATGCTTGTCAAACAGTAGTGGCCGGAACTGCCGCAAGGCTAGATGCACTGCCAACAGCTCTAGGCAGTTGATGTGCCAAAGCAGTCGGGGCCCGTCCAGAGCCCCAAGGCTGCCAACCCATTGTATGTAGTGCCCCAGCCCGTGCTTGTTCTAGGGGCACCACGGCCCGTAGAAAAGCAAGGTCCGTCCAGGGGCTGAAGGAAAGGCACTCCCGTGTGATGTTCACTCGAAGTGTAACACGGCACCATGCCCATCTCAGGACTCGGGAGTGCAAACAATGCTGAAGTGGTCTCATATGAAGCAACCCAAGCGGCGTTACTGCAGTTGCCATAAGCCTCAGGAACCACATTCCTGCCTCTGAAGGACCTCAAGCAGTTCAGCACTGATTGGGCAAGCTCGTCTGTGAGGCACGCCGTCATACTCACCGATACTCACTCATGTTCTAACTCCATACCGAGAAAAGATATTCTCTGCACAGGGGAGAGCTTGCTCTTTTCCCAGTTGACCTGAAGCCTCAACTGGCTGAGGTGCCAGAGCACTAAGTCCTTGTGATCGCACAACTGTTCTCGGGATAGGGCCAGAATGAGCCAATTGTCAAGATAGTTGAGGACCCTTCCGCTCACTTCCCGTAACGGGGTAAGGGTGCCCTCTACAACCTTCATGAAGACATGGGGAGACAGGGAGAACCCGAAGGGGAGGATCCTGTACTGCCACGCCCGACCCTCGAACACAAACCATAGGAACGGTCTGTGTCGCGGAAGGATGGAAACATGAAAGCGTCCTTCAGGTCGATCACTGCAAACCAATCCTGGGTCTGAATGCATTTGATTCATGTGCCTGTGCAAGGCCCAGTTCAAGACTCGCAGATCCAGGATTGGTTCGAAGACCACTGCCTTTCTCAGGTAAGATGAAGTAAGGGCTGTAAAACCCCTGCCTCATCTCGGCTGGAGAGATCGACTCGATTGCACCCTTTGCCAGGAGGACAGCAATCTCCTCGCACAAGACAGGGGCATTCCGTGCTGCCACTGAAGTCTTGAGGACGCCGCTGAACTTGGGAGGTCGCCTGGCAAACTGAATCATGTAGCCGAGTCGAATTGTGTGCGTGAGCCAACAAGACGTGCTGGGTAGCGCGAGCCACGCCTCCAGACGCCGTGCAAGTGGCTCCAACGGCACAATCGGCATACCCGGGGACAGTGGTGGCTGACGGTGCATCTATCCAGGGCAGGATGTGCTGGATCGCCTCTGTCTGCCTCTGCACCGCCGAGAACTGCTGGGCAAAGCCCTCGATGGTGTCGCCGAACAGCCCAGCCTGGGAGATGGGGGCATCGAGAAAGCGTGCTTTGTCGACGTCCGTCATCTCTGCCTAACCCGTCAACTCCTGCATCAACCCCATGTCGGAACTACCCTTGTGCATCTGTTTGAGCACCTTGGCTTGGAGTACTAGCAGGATAGCCATGGCATGCAGGGCAGAGGCATGCACCTCCAGGATAAAATGCACCAGAGCAGAACACGGTTGTAAGCTGTGCCCCGCTCAGAGAAACCAATCATCCAGCCGCGAGGGCTCGGAACTGGGCGGTCTGTTGACCTCCAGCCCGATTCTCATGGCTGCCCGGGCAAGCATGGCCGTCAGCTCTGGGTCCGGTGCGGTGGTGGCGACAACACCCGAGGGGGGCAGCCCTGCCGACCCTTCACCCTCAGAGGACGTAAGCCCATTCCTCGATGCAGCGATCGACATCATCCTATCCTCGGGCGGTGCACCGAATGAAATGCTGGCCGCCCCATGGGATAAACTCATCACCAAACACCAATGACTTGTACATTCATTATATGGACAAAAGAACTGGGACACCCCCTTCTTTAGAAGAGAAAAAGGCACTTCCAAACTGGCAACAAAGAAATTAATGTACTTAAAACATTTTATTTCCACCTCTGTTGCAACAGTTTTGAAGCGTATGAAATGACTGTACCCATATGTCCAAGTCATTAGTGTTTGGTGATGAGTTTGTGGCTCATTAAAGTCACACCAGGTGTTCAGCTGCTTTCTGCAGACCAGTCAAGTTCTTCCACACTGACTGAATCATCATTTCTCTTTGACCCTTGTCTTATACACAGAGACACTGTCATGTTAGAATAGAAAAGAGTCCTGTCCAAACTGTTTTTATACAATTAGAAGCACACAATTCCGTAGAATATAATTATATGCTTAAACATTAAGATTTGTACTCATGGACATTACTAAAGTAGTCAAACCTTTCATTAGAAGGGGGGACCCAATACTTTTGGCAATATAGTGTGTGTGTGTGTATATATATATATATATACACACACACACACACACACACACACACACATTTCTTTAAGCTAAAACTAAGGAAGAATGTTTATATGCATATTAGCTCTGGGCAATGATAAAAAAAAAAATCAAGATTAATCGCATGATTTTCTGCCATTAAAGGGATACTCCACACCAAAATATATATTTTGCCATTAATCACTTACCCTCATGTCGTTCCAAACCCGTAAAAGCTTCGTTCATTTTCTGAACACAAATTAAGATATTTTTTATGCATTCTGACAGCTCTCTGACCCTCCCATAGACATCAATGTAATAAACACGATCAACATCCAGAAACGTAGCAAGGAGATCGGTAAAATAATCCATATGACATCAGGGGTTCAACCGTAATTTTACGAAGCTACGAGAATACTTCTTGTACAGAAAGAAAACAAAATAGCGCCTTTACGCAACAGTTCGTCTCCCCCACGTCTCCTCCGCATCACCGTAGCGACATTTTGGAGAGTATCTACAGGACGCAAACTGAATATGCTGTTCTGTGTCAGCTGCGCCATGCGGATACGTTTTCTACGCGGCTTATGCTTTGATTTGAACGAAAACAACGTATTCATGTGGCGCAGCATGTCCCATGGGCTCCCATGACGTGCCCTTTTGGTAACTCATTACTGTACTTAACACTGCAGGACGTGACTTTTAATACACTAATAAAAAACATACAGAGAAAAAAGCTAAATAAAAGATAATCGCAATATAAGTTTTTTCACTGTAGCTTTCACATTATATTAATCTCTATAATAGAGTGTAGAAATCAATTTGTCCGTATTCACTCCATGCCAAATCTGATGTATGATTCATAAGCTGTAAAGCATACTAAGATGTGTGGGGAAACAAAAAAAACTAACTGGCTACTCTATCAAAAAAGAATAGAATATTTAATACAAATGTTCATCAGTATATCGCAATTAAAATATTAAGTACCCACCTTATTGTGTAACGTAGAAGCTATTTTCTGGTAAATGGAAAAACCATTTGAGCTGACAAACAGTGTACTTACGAGTACAATAATATAAATGCATCATTCATTCATTCATATAAAAAAATAATATCATGACAAATACCAGCAGCATAATGGACTGTTTTTGTACAGCTAAAATAACTAGAAGATAACTTATTTGCATCTGCCCCAAATACACTTAGATTTTTTTTTTACTTATATATCTCTGAAGCACATAAAAGTAGACTAAAAAAACATTCTCCCTTAATTTTAGCTCAAAGAAGTACACTAACAACACATTTGATTAAATCTTTTTTGTAAGACCTGCAAATAACATCTTCTAAATCCTAAATCCCAAATCTAACACTGGATGCTAGGTAGAATATATAATAATAATAATAATAAGTTACATTTATATAGCGCTTTTTTGGGTACTCAAAGCGCTTTACATAGAAGCGAGGGAATCTCCTCAACCACGTATAATAAACACAACTGATCATTGCATTAATAATCATGCTATTTCATTATTTTACACATTAAATCAGGTTTTCACTCATACACACATACCCTGTGTCTTCACAGCATGCAACTGGTCATTGGTCAGTACAGGTGTGCTTAAGTTCCTCTTGAACATGCCAGACTTGAAAAAAAGAAAGAGAAATACACAAAAGAGAAATAATTAATCTCTGTTTTACATTTTCAGCTATTAAAGATATCAATAGTTAATGATATTATTACTAATATTTTTATATTATTAAATATGTGCACAGTTACTGATAGATTTACCAGGATGGGCGGATGCCAAGATTAGCATATAAGTATATTTAATCCCTGCTGTTTCATTTATTTGTGATGGTTTTATTAATTTACTCAGTTTTCTTCATAGTTGAAGTGGGTGTCTGTTTATTGTACTGTTGTTTATTACTGTTTTGATACTACTCTCCCTTGTCACTGAGTCCAATATGTAAACAAATCCATCGCGATCTTCAAGTAACATGTCTCCCATGAATGCCTGACGGTGAATGCAATGCGCAAAACTAATAATGCACCGACATCTAAAACGAAACTCCTACTGTGGTGTCTTACTTTAATCTCTATCCTACTGTAATTCTGGATCTTTGAATTGTGTCACTTTATCAGAAGCTTCCATCAGGGATTTAGGCCCATTATTGATTGCTGTGTTAAATTTTGAAGGCTGCTATTGCAGCTGGACTGAACGAGCTCAAGCTTATATTGTGGCTGGGGCTAGACAAATCCATAAGGAATACTGTCACACTACTGTGAGCTATGCCAGCCAGTCTCGGCCATCTACTCACCCTGTCATGGCCAGGAGTGCCATCACTGTGCTCCCTGGGTTCTCTGTCACAAGCCAGGATCAACCAAGCAAATAATAACTAATTAATTATCTATCTAGTTATTTGCTAGTTATGTGTAGTGCCACACAACTGACAATAGCGCAGTATAAAAGGGAAACTTTACTGCAGATATGATCTAGCACAAGTCAAACGTACCTTTCCTTGGCATGGTTTCTCTGACACTTCAGAGACACACCAAAGATGAGCTCCCATCTTACATGTTTTACATCGCAGTCCTTGTTTAGAGTTGCCTACAAAGACATGGGAAAGAGGCTTTAAAATGTAAAAGGGTTATTACATATACCTTTTAATTTTTTTTATATGTTCTTTGAAGTTCAGTCACAATGGTAACAAAATTTGCATTTGCAAATAATTTTCCACCATCAGAATTGTTTGTTCATGCATCATTCTCCTGGTCACCTAACTGCTGGGCAGGTAATGGAAATGGTCAGTAGCTGTTGGTGTGTTATGGTAGAGATGTCAGGTGAAAATGTCTACTACAGTGTGATATCACAATGGGGAAGAAGTAAAACAATTTTTTTTTATTGTTTTGAATGGATGAATGATGCATGATGCATCTGGTGCTTTATTGTGTATTGCTGTACACCCAAAGCGCTTTACAATCATGTGGGGGGTCTCTCCTCAACCACCACTATTGTGTAGCATCCACTTGGATGATCGGCGGCTGCCACAGGACAACAGCACCAGTGCGCTCACCACACACCAGCTACAGGTGGAGAGAGAGAGTCATAGAGACAATCAAGTGTGTCGCTCACCACACACCAGCTACAGGTGGAGAGGAGAGAGTCATAGAGACAGTCAAGTGTCGCTCACCACACACCAGCTACAGGTGGAGAGAGAGAGACATAGAGACAATCAAGTGTATTCTCACCACACACCAGCTACAGGTGGAGAGAGAGAGAGAGAGTCATAGAGACAGTCAAGTGTATGCTCACCACACACCAGCTACAGGCGGAGAGAGAGAGAGACATAGAGACAATCAAGTGTGTCGCTCACCACACACCAGCTACAGGTGGAGAGGAGAGAGTCATAGAGACAATCAAGTGTATTCTCTCACCACACACCAGCTACAGGTGGAGAGGAGAGAGAGTCATAGAGACAATCAAGTGTGTCGCTCACCACACACCAGCTACAGGTGGAGGAGAGAGACATAGAGACAATCAAGTGTATGCTCTCACACACACACCAGCTACAGGTGGAGAGGAGAGAGTCATAGAGCCAATCAAGTGTCGCTCACCACACACCAGCTACAGGTGGAGGAGAGAGAGTCATAGAGACAATCAAGTGTCGCTCACCACACACCAGCTACAGGTGAGAGGAGAGAGAGAGTCATAGAGCCAATTGAGTGGATGGGGATTATTAGGAGGTCATTATAGACAAGGGCCAGTGGGGGGAATTTGGCCAGGAAACCGGGGTTACACCCCTACTCTTTAACGAGAAGTGCCATGGGATTTTTAATGACCACAGAGAGTCAGGACCTCGGTTTAACGTCTCATCCAAAAGATGGTGCTTTTTGTCAGTATAGTGTCCCCGTCTCTATACTGGGGCGTTAGGACCCACACAGACCCAGAGGCGTAGCAATGGGGCAGGCAATTGCCTGGGGCCCCGTATTTTGAGGGGAGCCCCCGACAGCTGGCCATTTGAACAATCGGAAATGTCATTATTAATAATATACACGTAACATGGAGACGTTACCCCCCCTAGGGGGCTCCCTCTCACGTTACGCTGGATGTGCGTGATTTTCCTCGTGATGCGTCGGCAGCCGCTTCCAAACTGGCACAGCACTTACTCGTGCATTTACTCGGCTGTTTTAAAAATGAAAAGGACTTATACATCTGGCAGCCAAAAGCGGAAAAAGCAAGAAAAGGAGGAAAAGAGGAAACATGACAGCGGTAAGTTAAGTGATGGAGATCAGATTGACTTAATGATAATTATATGACAAACAAATGTGTTTGTTGTTAATTCCAGCTTATTTTCATTTAATTATTTGCTATATGAAATACTAGTCCAATTACTTATAGGGTTACTGGAAAACAGGTTAGCTAGGGTTGCACTTAGCAGCAGCATGTATTATATAGCATTTAGCAGGTATTAATATAGGCTGCAGTAGAATAGGTAATTACGGGAAAGCAGCACATCACCGCTTGGCAAGTTTGTAACGTTACTGTGTCTTGCTGCCAGTGGGGAGCTCACGAAACAATATAAATAAATATCGTTATATTTACTTAGTTGACACATATTTTTTTTTAGCTCTTCTACATTAAATTAGTTGAGTTAACATAATTAGTTGTCAACAAACAATGAACTAATAGTTAATAAACTTTAAATTAAAAAGATTAAATTAAAACGCTAATCATATATTTCTGCATGCAGGAGCATTACTTGAGTTCCGGTCACTCATTCCTCAGTCCCTTCTCCTGACAGTGAACATTATAAGTTCAGTGTCAGATATAGTGTTACTTACTATATCAATAGATTTACTTGCATTATCCAACTCTTCTATTAAATAAGTTAACGTAGCTAGTTGATAAACTAATAATAAATAATAAATTAAGATGCTAACCATATATTTCTATAGGAGTATTGCTTAAGTCCCTATCACCACTGCCTCAGACAGAAGATACTCAGTCCATATGAAGGGCTTTGAATATGGAGGACATAGTGCAGCATTTGCTGTAGCTAAAGCTCATAAGCACCATTTTTAAGGCGACAATCCGTTACTGTAAATATGAAGATTGTTCAGTATCTTCAAGATTGTATTGTACAGTATTGTATCTTCTGCCATGAAGATGATTACAATTTTGATAAAGAATAAGCACATTGTTAAAAAAATATATATATATTTATGTTATATTATGTGTTTTGACTACTTTTTGTATGTTGTATGAATATATATCTAGGTAACAAAGATATAGTAACAAAATAATATTTTAGAAGGGCCTCATCTATTCATTTTGCCTGGGGCCCCCACTTCATCTTGGTTCGCCTCTTTATTTATTCATGCAAAAAAAAGCAGAGGAGAGCTCAAGTCAGTATTCACGCAGAGTTGACGCGGCTGTCTGTGATGTGTGTGTGTGCATGCGCTTCAAATGTGAGTGTGTGCATGCGCTTCAGATGTGTGTGTGTGTGCGTGGGCTTCAAATGTGTGTGTGTGCACGCGCTTCAGATGTGTGTGTGTGTGCATGCGCTTCAAATGTGAGTGTGTGCGTGCGCTTCAGATGTGTGTGTGTGTGCGTGGGCTTCAAATGTGTGCGCGGGAAACATCTCACAGCGCTTGACTGTTACTTCAACAATCCCGAGAGTCTTAAATGCTCGCCTCGTGTCTTTGGGTAGTCCTTATATCGAGTCCTGACACGTGAGATTGACGAGAATGCACTCGTTGGCTGTAATGCATAGACGGACATTATATGAAAATGTGGACAGTGCCAAAATAAAGGTGCCTTTTTATACTATATATCGATATTTTACGCGTGGCATCGATGCATCGTATCGTCATACATTGTATTGATATATCGATCCATATTGATTAATCATTACACCCCTAATAATTATGCTGATTAGGACAGCTAGGGTTGATTACTTTAGCTAACAACACAGTTGACTTAACCTTCCAGTGACGACATTTTTACAGTCTGTGGATTTAGCACAGGGTACAAATGGACACAATTTAGTTTGTTTATGAAAAAAATTAAGGACTCCTGCATATTCATAAAAAAAGTTAATTGCGTCCATTTGTACCCTGCAGGCTTTTAAAGAGTCTGCAAGTGTGTGTGTGTCGATTGCGTGGGTTTTATTGATGTTTTCTCTATTCAGAGAAACTGGGACTGTTGTGCAAATCAGCAATGTAACGTTAGCGTGGAAAAATAGCGATTTTTAAAAATGTTTCAATTAAGAACATCGATTGCAAATATATATGTGCAGGACTGTGTAGAGCTCAAAACAAGATGGTCATAATTTTAAATAAATTATTTAAGCTGAAAATACTCTCTGGATGATCTGGCCGCGCTGTGTTCTGGTACTGCTTGGTTTCAAGTAAACTCGCGAAAATGCTTGGTTTTAAGGGCTATCTACCCCTTCCCCTTACCCCTACCCCTCGATCAAAACCAGAATTAGCCCTTACTCTCACGTGAACGCGCTAAACTAAGGGAAAGGGGTAAGACACAGAATTGGGATTCACCCTTAGTCTCACTATGTCACAAGATCCTTCAGAAAATCTTGGAGAGGATAAGTGTCCATGCTGGAAGTGCTTCAGGGCTCAGGTGTTGGACCATTCCTCTTTTGATATAAACAATATTACTGGGACCTATCATACAGGCACAATGTTAAATGTACATGGTTCTACTTTCTCATTACAGCATGGAAATTATCCCACAATGACTGCACATAACTCATCTTTCCTGGAAGGTATCTCAGCCAGGATGACAGATAACCACCCACTCAATCTAGTCATTCCAAACAACCCAACTATTTAATAGGGGTGTAATGATTAATCGATATGGATCGATATATCGATGTATGACGATATGATGCATTCGATGCCATGCATAAAATATCGATATCTGTGGTATAAAGAGGCACCTTTATTTTGGCACTGTCCACATTTTCACATAATGTCCATCTATGCATTACCACCAACCGTGCATTCTCCTTCAATCTCACATATCAGGACTCGATATAAGGACTGCACGAAGCATAAAAGACACTCGGGTTTGTTGGAGGAACAGTCGAGCGCTGTGAGAAGTTTCCCACACACACACGCACACACACACATCTGAAGCGCACGCACACACACACATCTGAAGCGCACGCACACACACACATCTGAAGCGCACACACACACACATCTGAAGCGCACGCACACACACATCTGAAGCGCACGCACACACATCTGAAGCGCACGCATACACACACATCTGAAGCGCACGCACACAAACACACCTGAAGCGCACGCACACACACACATCTGAAGCGCACGTACACAGATGGACGCGTCAACTCTGCGTGAATACTGAATTGAGCTCTCCTCGCTTTTTTGAGCATGGATGAATAAATACAGACTAAACTACATCAAAATGCACGTTTTGGCTAATATCCTTGTAAACAGTAGGTTAAGAAAAGCATAAGTCTTAATGTAAATAGTGGAGAAAGAAAGCACATGTGTATCAGTTTATTAAATCTGTGCTTTCGTTCTTAAAGTGAAAGAAAACTAATAATAAATATAATGCTGTCAAAGAAAAATACAAGTGTTCACTGCTCCTGACTAAATAACCTTTGTAACATCAAAAACTATTCATTTATAGGCTATTTAATTTATACAGTGAAGACTATGCAGTTATTTTACATTTGATTATTATATTTCTGTAGCGTACCTGAAAATGTATTTTAGACTGAGCTGAAAAACCTGAAAAGCGCTGTTTATTGAACTTGAGTCTTCTATTGTATTTATTTTCTGCTATTGCTTGTAATTTGGTTATCTGTAGAAAAGATGTTTAGCACTGAGCCCAACAGCAGCATTTCTAGATTTATGTTCATGTTATATATATTTGGTTGCATTTGTGAGTTAATAAAAATGTAGATGGTTGTTTAAAATAGGTATATAATATGATAATATCGATCTATATACTCATTTATCAAATCGTATCGTATTTTTTGAGGTATCGGCAAATATCGTATCGCTGGGTATGAGAATCGATATCGTATCGAATCGTGACAAACCATCGGATTTACACCCCTAGTCAACCTATTATTTAATACATCATAGTCCCTCACTAAAACTGAAACTCCTACTATTATCTCATGCTGTCTTACTGTAGATCACCCTTTCTATGAGCAATTCTGTAACTTTAAATTTGGCACTTCTGTTACTGTCTTTAGTATGAATCACTTACATTTTAAGCCGCTTTAGATATAAGCTTCTGCTAAATGAATAGAAATAAATGTAAATGAGTGCCTTATAGAGAAGGCAAAGGAAAGGAGGGTGGAAATGCCAAGTCTGGCAAGAGTTGCTAAAAAGAGGACAGGAGTGCAAAAATAGAAAGGCTTTTCATTCCCTGCTTACCTGCAATAATGAGCTTGCACAGACTGCAGCTGGTGGGTCGACGGAACACATGCTCGAGGAAGGAGTGTGTTTGTGCTGGTTGCGGCTGCACACCAAACGGAGCAGGTCTAGAGCTGATGCTGGGGGAGGGCAAAACAGCACTGCTGCTCCCAGGTGTAAGCGTGGTAAACAGGCGTGGGGAAGATGGCAGGGCACCAGAGAAGAGCTCTCTCGGTGGGCAAGCATCGCTCTGAGAACGCTGGAAGAAGTTCTCCACACTTTTACTCCGCATAAATGTGAGCGAGCGTTTCAGACGCAGCAGCTATATTAGAGAAAGAGAGAGAAAGATCAACAGATAGGATTATTAAACCAAAACCAAATGTCTTGATAATTATATATGTTTCATAGCCCATTGAATTATTCCCAGACTTAATGCAGGAATCACTTGAAATTTAGCTCTCTGCATTTGACCCATCCAAGTGTGCACACACACACCTGGAGCAGTGGACACACACACACACACACACACACACACACACACACCTGGAGCAGTGGACACACACACACACACACACACACACACACACACACACCTGGAGCAGTGGACACACACACACACACCTGGAGCAGTGGACACACACACACACACACACACACACACACACACCTGGAGCAGTGGACACACACACACACACACACACACACCTGGAGCAGTGGACACACACACACACACACACCTGGAGCAGTGGACACACACACACACACACACACACACACACACACACACACACACACACACACACACACCTGGAGCAGTGGACACACACACACACACACACACACACCTGGAGCAGTGGACACACACACACACACACACACACACATGTAACTTTATACAAGATTCACTTGTTTGAAACACACTAAATTATATTAACATTTACTATAGAACCATTATTTCACCAATAAACATCTAAATAAATACATCTCTATCTAAATTAATGATTTATTATCTCCGCAAGCGATCGCAGTTTGAGTATAGTTCTGTGTAAATAGATAAACCGCTGTCAGCAGTTTTCATAATTTAGACAAAAACATTTTAATAATTCTGATAAAACAGTTAAGAAATGCAATAAAATACGATGTTTTGTTTGTTATAGCTTATTTCAATATTCCAGAGAATATTATTCAGTGAATTATTCTTCACTCTTTAGTCTATTAAACAGATTATAAACCTAAAACTGTAGTTTAACATGAAGCTGATATGACTTCTGTCCTTTATTTTCTACATTTGAAAACATTAGACATTATTTTGCTTATTGTTAATATCAGTGTTGCTGATGATGCTTTTTATAAATAAAATGTTTATATTGTTGTAATTTGAAGATTCAATTTTACATGAAAATGTTAATTTTCAACAGTTTTTTGTTGTTGTTAAGACGACTGAAAGTGAAGAATGGACTTCACTCTGTTATTTACTTACTTTTTAACAGTAAATAAATATCGGTTCTGCATATCGGTTATCGGTACATAAACATGCAAATAATCGGTATCGGTATCGATTACACAAATCATTGTGTAAAATTAGCCATACACCCCCCAAACCACAGCATCCCCCTTGAAATATTTGTTACAATTCGACCACTGACTAGTCCTATAGCATTACATATATCATCAAATTAGCCATTGCTTTCAAATGTCCAATAAGAAGCCTAATTTAGTGATCAGAGCTGTACTGTAGACCAGTGGTTCTCAAACTGGGGGCCACTAGGGGGGCCGCAAACAAATTCTAGAATATGACATTTTTAAATGATTGAATTTTCAGGATTGTCCTATCTGAACTATGATGTATTTTTAAAAAAAATACAGCAGCCCTGCGTATAGCCAAATGTGTCACGCGATCGGGACATGTGCAGAGTGATGGTTGCATTGCAAGATTTATTTTACATTGTAAAACTTGTATAATATTGTATATGTCTTCTATATTGCAAAACGATTTCTTTTTTTAAGTAGATCATCTTTTTTTTGTTTCTTGCAGAAAAACAGATTGCTGAAAAAAACAGATTGCTGTTCAAATTGCAAACCAAACACTGTCATTTACTCCATTTAAATGTTTAATGCACTTTTTTACAAATCAAATGTAAATGAACTTTTCAGTATTGATCTTCTACTATGGACATCATAAATAACTGTTCAGTATTCAATACTTTTGTTGCACTTGTCAGACAATATTATTGTTAACTGTCAAAACTCTTTTATAATAATGTGTTATATTTTATGAAATGTAGAATTTAACAACATCAGAGACATAAGGCTACACACAGAATTGTTGTTCCAGCATTGTACAAATGCATTTGTTTTTGGTACAATCTGAGTTTTGTAAGTAAAATTGTAAGTTTAAGGATGTTTTCGTCATGGGTTATCTTTTGGGGGGCCACAAAAGGGGGGGCCTTTTGAGAACCACTGCTGTAGACGACACACAGCATCGTTTTAATAAAGACTGTCTGAATAGGATACATATGTTGCTGCGTCTTCTTCATTACAAGAAAAACTATCTAATCCTGCTGGAATGAGAGCATAAAGATGTCAGCCCAGCTTTCACTAATGTGATTCGGAGTGAATGCGGTTTACCTTCTCCGCGGGAGTTCCGGAGTCCGCGGTCCGCGTCTGCTCGCGCTCTGTGCCGCTGCAACTCATCCACGATCCGCGCTCAACACTTCTGCCGAGAGAGAAGCGGGCAGCTCAGTGTGGGTCTCACTTTAAACTCAGAGAGCAGACATTCATTTGAGATGTATCAGTGAACACGTTGCGTGTGTCCTGTGCGCATCACTGCACTGAATGTAATGCGGCTAATGTAAAGACTAAAGTAAACTTACAGTCGCCTTTAAATAAATGGTCCAGTTTTCTTCAGACCACGCCTAGCTGCTATTCTTATACTTTCGGCTGAAGCCATGACTCTCTGTGATGAGAAATAATTATTGATACATTTATATTTATGTAGGCCAAATAGATAAGACTGGGGTGCTGGCGCCAGGGGTCTTTGTCATACATACCCTTACCCTAAACCTACCCTTAAAACAATACACAATCTGATAGGTAGCACGTTTCGTCGGTACACCGGACTTTAGTTAGTATAATAGTCTAGCTCATAGTGCAAAATAGTAAAACTGATTGCTTTTAGATGGAAAGACTGCCCCTAAGTCATTGTTTATGATCTGTTTTCTTCGAAATAATAGCATAACGAAATAGATTTGGTGAATATTCCGGTGTATCTTCTGCTTTGGAAAGTTGCAAATGATTGCACAATGCGCTTTCGCAGAGGGGAGCGAAGTAGCCAATCACAGACATGTCTGTTGATTTCTACCACGCAGTGGCCAATCAGAGGTGTTTAGGTTGGAATCCACGCACTCACCGCGTTTTGTCCAGCGCTGAGGTTTATCATGCTCGTAACTAAGTTTAATTGTGTGGTCACATTCATAGATCGTGATGAATGAGTTCAAGTTTTTAATCAATTTAAAGGGAGTTCTTTACATGCTGTGGGCTATATGATAATATATTCAGAATTTAAATAAAACTTGTGTTTTTCTTGATAAGCGACCATCATTCGACACAGAGAAAGCTAACTACAATATAAATATGGTCCAAACGCAGGATTTAGGAAAGGTTATGAAACGGTTATTAAGTATCTGTATTAGCTGCCATGCCAAACCATGAACCTGCTTGCTTTTCTGTTTAATTTAAGTGTTTTTGAGAATATATGCTTTAATAACAATAATTGTAACATTTTACAATAAGGTTCCATTAGTTAATGTTAGTTTTTGGTAAGTGTTAGTGAATTAGCCTATTGTAAAATGTAACTTTTAAGCATTTACTTGAAACCAATCATTTTTATTTTATTTTTATTGGCAGCCGGGCCTGCTGGGGTGTAAACCCCTAAAAAGCTCTTGCAAAAGTCTACCCTACCCAGTAACCAGTATCCTAAATTTAGGTGGGACAGATTCTGGGTCACATCGTAGGCTATATGACTGACCAATGTTTTACATTCAGAGACTGAACACCTGCAGAACACCTGAGGCAGAGGTCTAGTGTCCCTGAGTAACTCAGCCGGGGGCGCGCTAATGAAGCAGGCTCCACATACATAATACTCAGAATATTATCTTAGAATGCACACCTCTGTGTGTGTGTGTGTGTGTGTGTGTGTGTGTGTGTGTGTGTGTGTGTGTGTGTGTGTGTGTGTGTGTGTGTGTGTGTGTGTGTGTGTGTGTGCATGCATGCGTGTGTGTTCGAATATTGATTTAGGTGTGGAGCGCATGGGGAGCAGGGTTATTTTACAAACAAAACAATTTACAGGCCATTTTTATGTAAGTTTCCTTACATACATTTCCATACAGAAAAGAAAAAAGTTTTATAACTCACATAATTTAGTCATCATAATGCCATCCTAAATGTGTGACTTTCTTTCTTTTGTAGAACATCAAACGAAGACAAAAACAACTCTCATCTCTGTAAAGTGAATGAAGATCCAAATATAAGTTCACAAATCAAAGGCGTATGTTTGATTGATTTAATCGAGGGCATGCTCAAACCTTCATTTAAACAAAATTGGCTTTTTTACTTATTTTACAGGTATTGTTGACATATTGTATTAAGTATATCTTTAATATAAATATATAAATAATAATACATATTTAATTTCAATTTTGCCCTCTTTCCATGAATGATCATTAAGAAAAATAATATTTAGCATTTGCTCAGATTTGCTGTGCATCTCTTTTCAGGTATTAATGTTAGTTTTCAGGTTCTTACACAGACACGTCATTTAGTCTCATACGACCTCGTTATATTGTCAGGAGTACATTTTTTATCTGATTTTTTTCTCTCAGTGTGGCCATTGACTTGCGTATGAATCACGAAGGACCATATTTTTAGTGTTCTGCTGAGGAAAGTCACCTATCTTCAATGGCTTGAGCGTACTTTAACTAACAGCTAAATGCGTTTATTCATTTATTTAGGTGAACATTTTCTTGAGCCCTGTTTTCTAATGTTAGCAGCATCCCTAAATCAAAACCTTAACCCAGGACCCTTTATCATTTGTTCATTCTTCACCATGAAAATAATGGGAACGCAGGGCTTTGGGAACATCTGTGAATCTGGAGCACAGAAGCAGTCATAAGCAGCACAGCTATATTTGTGGCAATAGCCAACAATACATTGCATGGGTCAAAATTATACATATTTCTTGTTTTTGCCAAAATTCTTTAGGATATTAAGATATTTTGCACATTTCCCACTTAATTTTTATTAGTAATTTGCATTGCTAAGAATTTCATTTAGACATCATTCAAGGTGATTTTCTCAATATTTTATATATATATATATTTTTTGTTGCACCATCAGATTCCAGATTTTCAAATAGTTGTATTTCAGCCAAATATTGTCCTATCATACTTTGTGCTCCAGGGTCACATATGGGGGCATTTCAGGTCTTTCAATCCTCATTTTGAATTGACAGGAAAACAAGTTCCCTTATCGCCTTTCCTTTTATTTTAATATACTATACGATTAATAATAATAAAAAAATAGTGTCCTGAAGGGTTCATATATGCCTGGAATGCTTGCCACAGCCCTGCAAGTTTAATCATTTTGTATTAATGATTGATGATCAACTATATCTTTAAAAACGGCATGTTGTCTCTTTGCCAGTGTACTGCTTGTGTGACTTTGTTAGTTGACTTCTGAGGCACTTCTCTTCAGGCTCTGAATGGATTTCCTCGTCTAATTGTTCATGCGCACATGCACGGAATAATACGGCAGTCCACACCTAAACACAGCACACGTGTTACAGCGTCCACGCCCGAAGCGCGTGCTGGAGCTCACGATCACGAACTCAACTTAAACCGAACACTTCCACTTAAGACGCGTTGTCTTACCGTAATATCATCGATGACGAGTCACAGTCTCCGTGACGTACACGCTTAAAAGTGCTAGTTTGCTACTTCACCGTGAGCAACAACAGCGTACAACCATGATTTTAGAGAGAATACCGCCAAGGATATGCTCGTTATTCATGCACAGGGTAAGTGTTGTTTGTGCACATATTCTACGCGTGCTTTTATGGGTGTTAAGCGCGTATACACATTTAAAAGGGATGATTGTTTGAAAAACGTGCATTTATTTATTAACACACAGATGCAAACTTGTGATTTTGAGTTGAGGGGTCTTGCATTAGGATATGTGGGAAGTGAGTTTGAAGTGTGTGGTCCTTCTCTTTGTGCGTCGGTCAGGCCGCGCGGAGGCAGGCCCACTCCTCGGTTCCGCCGCAGCCGGTGCCTCCGCTCCTCCAGACGCTGCAGCGCTACCTGACGGCCCTGGAGCCGCTCCTGCCGCCGGACGAGCTGCAGCACACCCGCAAGATCGTGCAGAAGTTCGGCTGTTCTGGAGGTCTGGGAGAAAAACTGCAAGGGGAGCTGAGCAACAGAGTAAAGCACTCGCACAACTGGGTGAGAAGAGAACAGCACTAAAATACAATAGAAACGGTCAATTTCAGCAGTTATTTGGAGTAACTTAACGTAGTACTACTGTGGTACTTGTTTGTTTAAATTAGAAATGCGGTAATCGGCCTAATTGGTGCCTTTCAGTTCTTAAAGGGGTCATGACATGAGAAATCAAATTTGCCTTGTTTTTTTGGTGTTTAAGAGGTCTTTGTACCATTAAAACATCCTGCAAGTTTCATCACTTAACCTTCTCCTCATTATAAACAAAGTGTTTAGGGGTGTGCATCGTCACTTGTTTCACGATTCGATTACGATTATCACGTCAATTCGATATCACGATTATATCAAATATGTTTTGTGTATTTTTATTAAATTATATAACCATGCTGCTTTTAAAAATAATCGCCAATTAATAATAACTCGTAACAATTGTTAAGAATATAACCAAATTAATACAGATTCAAAAAATCGCAAGCATTCTCCATCGGCCTCTCCATTGCTGTGAAAAACATCCACATGCTGAGAATTAAAAACACAATTCCGTCGATATGCTCCTTTGTTGTGAGTTTGTTTGTGGCGCGTTTACGGTGATGTCACGGCAGTAGCGGCGGCGCAGCTATAACGACGCGTGAATAATCCCGCCCACTCTATAGCGGTACTAAACTGCAGTGGAAATGCAAACCGGCCCGAACTGAGCCGTACCAAGCCGTGCCGAACCGTACCGTACCATGCAGTGGAAAAGCGCCAATAGAGGAGCACAGAACCGACTCTTTAACAGCAGAGTAAAACTGTGTCATATGCGCCGGTTGAACTTTTTCAGTTGACGAAGGAAGAACAACCTCTGATGAGCCTTTTTCACGATGTAGTCAATGTGATTGTCTCACTTTCAGGTCCTGTGAGATGGTGGTTCCCAGGAACCTGAATGACTCCACTGCAGTCACAGTGCTGTTCATGATATCGAGTGGGAGGGGGGTTTCTCCCGAAGTCCACGATCATCTCCACTGTTTTGAGCGTGTTAAGCTCCAGGTTGTTGTGACCGCACCAGACAGCCAGCTGCTCCACCTCCTGTCTGTAAGCAGACTCGTCACCGTCCTGGATGAGACCGATGACTGTGGTGTCATCTGCAAACTTCAGGAGTTTGACAGAGGGGTCAGTAGAGGTGCAGTCATTTGTGTAAGAGAGAATAGAAGTGTGGAGAGAACCAAGCCCTGTGGAGCTCTACAGTAAAACACTGAAACAACGGCGGGTGGAAGCACGCAGTGTCAAGCAATGCACATATTCTGTGTAACGAAGCCGCCGCAATTCTCTCTAGCGCACACGTTAAGCTTAGTTTTTACTAACTGTGCCCAGATCTTGGATTTAAAAATAGTGGCTGCATTTTTTAGTACTCGCGTGACAAGCATGTGAGAGAGTGACGTCGGTAGGCTATTATCGATTATGGTCTATTACTGCATCGATGCAGAATCCTCCGCATCGTGATGCAACGGTTAATTTCAAAACCCCTATTATATAATCAAGCTCCAAAAACGGCTCGTTTTGTATCCGAGGCGCAATGTGACAGCACGGGGGCACAAACATTTGGATAAACACGCCTCCAGAGCAAGACCTCGACGAATAGTCTTCTCACCAATGGCTGTACTTTGATCACAGTGGACTGGGACCGTATACAGATGCGGTTCACTTTCTAACTTTCTAACTCCGTTCAACGCTCGAGTCTTTCGTCAGGACAAATGCAGTGAAAGGTAAGCTTAAGGAACAAGTAGATGGTTTATTTTTATTAGCATCCCGGAGGATTGATCTTTTTTTGTCTTGTAAACGAGGCACAGTGTCATGGAGAGTTCACAAAGAAACATTTGTTGGAAAGATAAAGTGAAACTAGATCTGCGTCACAAACCGTAAGTAAATGAGTTCATAATGCTCAAAATACACATGCGGTTGCAAGGGGGCGTTGTTAATGTTTCCTATGCAATGACATTAGCCAATCATAACAGTGGCTGATTCGTGATGAGCCTTAAAGGACACGCCCCTTAAAACAGCTAGTTTGAGAGAAAGGTTCACAATAGGGTTAAAAGTAATAATTTCCCACATATTAATTTTTTAATGTAAAAACAACTATTGACATTAGAAGTAAACATCAAGGAACATACTGAAATAATAAAAAAATCCATGTCATGACCTCTGTAAAGTGTGTATCCTCATCTTCTTCCCTTGGGTCTTACCTTCTCCGTTTTAAGAGGATGTAAAGACAATGGAGTTATAAGAAGAGTATTTGTAAAAGAATGTCTCTCTCAAAACCTAATGAACCGCCTCATTTTTGGCATCATAGATGTGCATTAGTTTTCACTCTGTGCATGTGTATTTTAGGCGCACTAGCAGGCTGGTGTGTTTAGCTTGATCTGGTGTATTTAATGAGTGTGTGTGTGTGTGTGTCTTTCTGCAGATTTCAGATTGGTGGGTGCAGTGGGCATACCTGGAGTGCAGGCAGCCCTTGACCGTGCATTCGAACCCTGCCATCTCTTTGCCCAAACGAGACTTCACTGACTGGAGAGGCCAACTAGTGTATGTAACAGCCAGAATCTACACACTCAAACAAACACCCTTATAGAGCTTCCATTGACTTTAAAACAAATGGTCACCTGTAGGTTTCTAGAGGATTTTTGAAGCTCAAAATGAGCGGAGCCGGCCGTCGCCATCTTGGCAGCGTGTCACTCCCAGATAATCGAAAATGGGCAAAGTGGTGGGTGGAGCTGGTTACTGAAACCACGCCCGCATAACACAACCGCAGCGGCAATCCACCTGTCACTCAAGTGGCCACGCCCTTAATTATGCAGAACTTTAAGGCTTAATATAATTTAAACGGATGAGTAATGAAAAAATTAACCTCCTTCACAGTTGTCACGAAGGGCAAAATTAGCTATATAGACCAAAACCACTTTTTGTACCAGGCTGTAAACATACTTTATACTGCTGTAAAGTTCGGTATTTTAACGTGGGGGTCTATGGGACTGACTCCTTTTTGGAGCCCGCCTCTAGCGCCCATCGATGCCCAGGTTGCCGCTTGAGAACTACTGATACACATGTCCTCTCTAGTGATCTTAGCTTTCCTTTCGGATGGTTCAGATAATTGATTGCACCGTGATATCAAAGCATGTTTTATCTGCGTATTTAATCTACATGTGCGTAATGTCGACATTGTTTCTTGTGCAGGTTTGCATCGAAGCTAATTGCAGGAGTGTTGGACTTCAAAGCTCAGGTGGACAGGTCTGGACTATATTAACTTTCAGTGGGAAATTTACCCATTTATGTCCGAGCACATGTGCTAATTTAACCACTAACCTTTAACTCACGCTGGTCTGCATGATTCAGTCAAGCGGTGCCAAACACTGGAACTTAATATCATGATATTATTTCTAAATATATCATACTGTTGCTGTCTGTAGCTCTGTGTGACTCGATATCTCTTGTCTTTTTTTTCATTGATTCCTCTCTTGCTCGTCCAGTGGGAGGCTGGCGGTAGAGTACATGCGCGGACAGCCGTTATGCATGGAGTTGTTTCCTCTGTTGTTCTCCTCCTGTCGAATCCCAGGACCCAAACATGACCATGTGATTCACTATGGACGTCCACGCCGTGGCCCGGCTCACATTACAGTGGTCAGGAACTACCAGGTAACCTAGATTACCTAGTAAGATGATATGATCAAAATAGATAAAATCATGATTCTACAACTCAGCAAAAAAGTCACATATCTGCACATGCTGGCGCCAGTTTGCCTGATTCAGCATGATGAACCGGCATTGGTGATGTCATTGAGAGCAAGAACTCTGATTGGTTGTTCATCAAGATTTACAGACAGAAGCTGTTCTAATGTTTCGTTATCTTACCAGTACACAAATATTTCCACAACAGCACGAGCCCCTTAAAATTGAGAAAGTTATCAACATACAGTGGTGTGAAAAAGTTCATATTTGTCACACTTAAAAGATTCAGATCATCTAACTAATTTTAATATTACACCAAGATAACCAGAATAAATACAAAATGCAGTTTTGAAATAATTATTTAATTTATTAAGGGAAAAAGCTGTCTGGCCCTACGTGAAAATGTAATTGCCCCCTAAATCTAATAATAAAAACAGGAAAGGCAAAACCATTTCACGGTACTGTAACTGATATTCAAAATGGATTGAAAAAGTGTTTCCGCTTCTTTGAATGACAAATATGTACTATTGATAGCTGCAGATTAGGGCTGGAGCGATTACGTTGATTAGCATGGAGTGCGTCGATGCGTCATATACCTTTAGCCACGCCCTTTGCGCGAGCCTGCAGTTACCCCTACTTCAGACTGTTTTACTGCCATGTTTAACACAAACAAGACTCTAGAGCAGAAGGTAAAGGCTAGTATGGCAACATCGCTTCATATATATATATATATATATTTTAGTATCAGTAACTCATATTTAGGCAATCGCATGGATTATAATGTGGAAGTAGGTAGGCTAGGCTCTAAAATCAGAAATTCTATAGTTAGTAACTTAGACAGTCTCACTCCTTATGTTACGTCACATGCAAGAAATGTAGGTGTTATTTTTGACTCTGAGCTTTGCCTTGAAAAGCAAATTAGCTCAGTTGTTAAAAACAGCTACTATCAATTGAGAATCATTTCTAGACTTAAATCAACCCTTTCCTTTCAAGACTTGGAAAAAGTTATTCATGCATTTATTACATCACGATTGGACTACTGTAATTCCTTATACCTAGGTCTTCCCAAATCTTTACTGGCTCGTTTGCAGATGGTCCAGAATGCAGCAGCCAGATTGTTAACTGGTGCAAAAAACATGATCACATCACTCCAATTTTAGCGTGCTTCCTGTCTCCTTTAGAATTCAATTTAAAATTTTGTTGATTGTTTTAAGGCACTTAATGGACAAGCCCCATCTTACATTTGATCTTATCTCTTAAATCTACTTCTCAGATCTGCTAATAAAGCTCTTTATATGTCCCACGGTCACGACTTAAGTTTAAAGGTGACAGAGCCTTTGCAGTAGCTGCTCCACGGCTATGGAATCAGTTGCCACTAGGGCTGTGCGATTAATCGAAATCGAAATAAAATCGCGATTTGAGATTGCGCGATTTCTAAATCGCTTTATAGCTCGATTTTTTTTTCTCCGCCCCGCCCCAACCGCCCGCAATATGCTATCCGAACCAATCAGAATGCAGCAGAACAGAACAGACCGGGCATACAGACAGATAGTATGCTAAAGAAACAGGGAAGATGAGTTCAGAACAGGATAAGGACTTGGTGGCCAAAAAAATGCATGTTGCATGCAGAGCACACAGCGGGGAGTAGCGATCATATTTCCTTCAGAGCGAGAGCGTCTTTCTGAAGATCCCCGCTCCGCTGCTCATACGCTCAGTGCTAAACGCCCTTTGGTAATTTGTTAATTCCAGAATCTGTGGAATAGGCTAAGCAATGTTTGTCTAAGCTAATGTTTCTAAAAGCAAATTCTAAAATCCTGTGAAGATTTGACACGTTTTAATGGACCGCATTTCCCACAGTTTTGGTCTATTTTAATTTTAGAAAGTGTTTATTTTATTTACGAAATAATTATTTGTCAAGTGCATTTCATCTTGTGTGTGCTTTCATGGGCCTGATAAGTATTTTGTGAAATTCTATATCTGCTTTTCATCTTGTGTTTTGAATATGAAGCGTTGTTTTAATGGAAACGTATACTTTTTCAGTTATTTAATTTTTACGAAATGTTCCAAGTGGCTTCAAAACAAGACACGTTTTAAATTAATATTTTAAATGTTATACATTTAAATTAGGGATGTTCATTTCGGTTATTTTTCCTAACCGTTAACCGACAAATATTATAGAACTGAATTAAATTAAAAAGAATAAGTGTCTGTGACCCGTTAAAAATACTAGCATCTGTTTTTCGGGATTCATTTCACATGCTGCACAAAGCAGCAAACAACAGAACGAGGATTCACCTGATCATATCATATTACATCACGCACCTGCAGCACTTCTGCAAGCGGAGAAAAACTTAATTCACCTAGATGCTGGGTTCAGCCTTTTGGGTCATTTTTGGGGGTTATTTGTTCAGTGTTTGGGTAGTTTGTGTACATTTTATTTTATTTATAAAATTGTTTCTGTCAGTATATTGTTTAAATCTATGCAGAGCAACATTCGCGGTGTGAATCACTAACGAACGTCGCTCGCGTCGGTCTTATTGCTTGATAAAGAGATGCTTTGCATAAAATAAACGATTATATTTATAAAGATACAGAACACAAATACTTTGGATGTTAAATCATGTCCTCAGAGCTGTTGACTGTTTGTTGTTGAGCAGGTAATGAAGGCAATCGCAGTTCATTTCGTCCATGAGTGAAGCGCAGGGGGTCTTATCCGTGATCAGTTCCCGCCGAACACGACTCCAGCTCGGCGTGAGAGCCAGCGCCGTTACGGTGGAAAGCACAGTTACAGAGTGGTCGATTTACTCGTGAATTACATCGGTTTAATGTTTAATCTTTACTTCTAATGTTTGTTAAACGAGATTAAATAGGCAATGTGTAGGCTTATAGCTTATAAAAACAAGCAAATGAGAAATAAAGGAAGTTATCACGTCTGGAGTATTTTACAGAAGTTTAGAGGATTTAAGTTAATCTGTAAATATTATTTCATGCATAAAGTAAAAAAAAAGAAAAAAAGCGAATATTATAATAGAAACGAATAAAGCCATTAGCTGAGTTAAATCATCCATTAATGATGGGTTAAATAAACAATCAAATTTACTGGGTAAAATTAACCCCAAATGTACTCTTTTACCCAGCCCTAATTGGTTTGTTTTGAACCCAGTGTTTTCTAGAGTATGCAGAGTTTGTTCATTATTGTGCTGCGCGAAATTAAAGCAGACGGCAGAAAGATGCATTCTATTTTTTTCTTATTTTACAAAAAAGCAAAGATAATTTTTTTATTGTTTATGTACACAAATAAAAGCAGACCTTTTACAATTCCGATTATCTTCATGACCAAGAGGAGTTGCTTCCACTGTTGGAAGGGGAATAAATCCAGTGATTGCTTAATACATTTAAGCATTCTACCTTCACAATGCAGCCTGTTCATTATCATTATATAAACAACCGGTCAAACATATGGAAAAAACACACTGCTCAGTTTAAATATGTAGTAAAATCTGTGCTGTTTAGCGTTATCACCGTACCGCCGTGAAGTTATGCAACACATTTTGTTTTATGTGGATATTGTAAGGGTAAATAAATAAAAGGTAAATAATATTTTGGCATTTAAATACCTTGAATACAGGAACATTTGATTTTGTGTTGAAGGAGAGACCCAACATTGGTTTTAGTTTTGTTTTAGCCTAAAATAAGTAGTTTTGGTTTGTCGTTATAGCTTCTTATTTTTAATTCTTGTTATTTTCAAACCTACTGTTAATTGTAAGGATTTGTTGTGGAGTGAGGGGAACTAAAATTGCCTAGCTATACAGTGTTTATTATAAAGTTTGTAATTCGCGTCGGCCTTTTTCTGAATGAAATAATAAAATGCGACTTATAGGCGACTTGTTTTTCTCTCTCTCTCGCTCTCTCTAAAAAACGTGTTTTTTTATACGTGTAGCTTATTTTAACCATGCAGCAAACCTTTTAAAATATTTTGATAAATTACTAAAAATAAATATATAAGTTACTTTAAACCGTTTAACTGATTGTATGGGTCAAAATTATTATCGGTTGGTTAAAGGTTAATTAACATCCCTAATTTAAATGAACAATTTCACTCTGAAACATAACCTTTTCTTATCGGACTACTGCTTTAATTGAGACATTTATTCAATAATGTCACTATAAACAGGAAAAATAAATAGGCCTAACGTTACTGGAGACATTTAATGTGAGCGCGTGATTTGAGCGGGATTCGGTTTACCGGTGAGCGTGAGCGGAACATTAGCGGAGCGTTTGCTTTGGCCGTGAACGACTGAGCGGAGCGAACACACACAGAGCGGAATATTGAACCGCTCCGCTTCGCTCACATGCTCTGGTTGCATCTTGTTTTGTTGGATTTGATTACTCACATATACATATAATATATATGTATTTTGCCATTTGTCTGTTCTAGAGACATGTTACAACTTTTTGGGAAAGGTCTACTTGGTTTCCTTTGGAAATATGTTTCAAATTCACACAGAATGCATTTATAACTATAAAGGTCAAGGTTTCTTTATTTGTCACATGATAAATTATACAGGGTATAATCAAAAGTGAAATGTAGATCAAATCAGGTCCGCTCAGTGGACAGTGCAAAGAATAAAAATTATATAAAAGTAACACCACACAAGAGCATATATATATATATATATATATATATAGGTGAAAAAAAGAAATAAAGAGTAAAATGTGTAATAGAATAAAGAAAAGTGCAAAACAAGATGTGCAAGACAAGTAAGATGTGCAAAAACAAGATGTGCAAAAACAAGATGTGTAAGATAAAGCATGTCTGTTTGTGTCAAAATCGTGATTAAAATCGAAATCGAAAAAAAAATCAAAAAATCGTGATATATATTTTTTGTCCATATCGCACAGCCCTAGTTGCCACCTGACATTAAGAGTGCTCCGTCTATTTCTGTTTTTAAGTCTAGACTTAAAACACATCTTTATTCTATGGCCTTTCCTGAATTTTAATTTGTGGATTAACATTGTTATCTTGGATTTTAACTTGTATTTTATTTTATACTTTACTGTATTTTATGATTGTTTTGTACAGCACTTTGGTCAGTGTAAGCTGAATTTAAATGTGCTCTATAAATAAAATTTACTTACTTACTAGGCTAAAATTCGTAAAAATGAGTGGGACATTTGTTAATTTCCAACAAACCTGCACCTGTGGTTCTTGTAATAAATCAGGTAACATGCACATTATAATTAAACGAGTATATCATTTCTTTAAAACGAGCATTATCTATATCTTAGGGGTCGTTTAGACCTGGTCACTTCATGCGTTTCACTGATCAGATATCTATCTGATTTGTTAAATCGTTTACATTTACACCCGGCCACATAAATGTCTTTGCAAAATGGATATAAATTCAATTCACGGCTGCGCTCTATTTAAATTTAATGAAGTTCACGTCAATGAAAGCAATAGATATGCGCTGCATTTGCTTCATTATCAGCTAATTTCAATATCAGAAAGAGAACAGGAGAGAGTGTGGCATCCGCACTAGAAAGATGGGTTAGTCTCGCTACTTTTAATTAGGATGATTGTGTGTTGAGCGTCTGCGACTTACTTTCAGTTTCATTTACAGCAGTTTGCGCGTCGGCTTGCTGAAGAGATACTCAGTTACTCATCCACGGTGATGTTTGTTGCATTAGCACCGTCGTATCGGACTATAACAGGGGTCGGCAACCCGCGGCTCTTTCGTCCTTCTGCGGTGGCTCCCTGTAGCGTGGGTGTACAAATATGAGGGGGAGGTGTCCTCTGACTTTTAATACAACCTTAACTCTTCCCCTGCACTTTTTCTCGGTCCAGTGTGTTAAAGTAGAGGTTTTCAAGGGCCAATGTGAGTAAATATAGATTTAAATTAAAAGAGAAAAGATAAGCAACGTCGTTTTATTCCTATCCAACACGATGTGAACACCACGGAGCGCTGAACACTCTCACGCTTTTCATTCATCCTCGAAGCCAGAGGGCGCTCTCGCGTAGAAAGCCCAAAACGGACTCATGGAGAAGTAATAGTAACTTTTGACAGGCATTCCGCTATCGTTATAGCTAAGCTGAATAACAAGCATAAAACTTAACTGATGAAACGTGAAGACGATAATGGTTTGTGTGTCTTCTCCAGGTAATAAATATGAATGATACAGTGGTAATTGACAGCATTAATTACAGTACAGAAGATATAAAATATGTGACCATGGACCACAAATCCAGTCTTCAGTGTCAATTTTCTAAATTTAGATTTATACTTCATCTGAAAGCTGAATAAATAAGCTTTCCATTGATGTGTGGTTTGTTGGGAGATACAACTATTAGAAAATCTGGAATCTGAGGATGCAAAACAATCTCAATTGCTTTTAAACTTGTCCAAATAAAGTTCTTAGCAATGCATATTACTAATCAAACATGAAGTTTTGATATATTTACGGTACAAAATATCTTCATGGAACATGATCTTTACTTAATATCCTAATGATTTATGGCATAAAAGATAAATCGATCATTTTGACCCATACGATGTATTTTTGGCTATTGCTACACTTAAGACTGGTTTTGTGCTCCAGGGTCACATATATTTTCTCCCTTATTCTGTGATAAAAATGGAAAAAGTGTTTGCAGTATGTACTGATTGTACACTCATAACTATAAAATTGTCATTAGTAAAATATGTATCAAAAATAAGAAGACAAATTATTGGTTATTGTCCATAAAAATATATTTTATTTCTGAGCCAACACATTTATTTTGTCAATTATACATGCATAAATATTATAATACTTATTACTATATTTGACATTTCTGTCCCCCTCACTTCTGAAATGATTGCTACTCCTCTGCCCTGTAACATCTGAATATAAAACTTTAGTTATATGCCGTGTTATCTTTATTTGGGCAAATATTTTGTGGCTCCACGTGGATTTTATTCGGTAGGAAAGGGGCCAAAATGACTCTTTTGGCATTGAAGGTTCCAGACCCTGAACTATAACATGCCATATCATTGATCTCAAACCCAATTCCTGGAGGGCCACAGCTCTGCACAGTTTAGCTCCAACCCTAATCAAACACTCCTTATCCAGCTAATCGAGGTCTTCCCTGCAGGTGTGATTAAACTGTGCAGAGCTGAGGCCTTCCAGGAATTGGGTTTGAGACCACTGTGCCATATAGCCTATACAACGTCTATTATTTTGAGTAAAATTATCATATGTGGTTTCAACAACCAGATGCATTTACACTGCGGCCCAGAGCACCTCCTGAAGTGGTTTGAGCGATCACCTGCATTTACACCTGGTCTTTTCACGATCGGATAGCTATCCATTCAAACGCATGAAGTGAACAGGTGTAAATTATCCCTTAGTGATTTTTGAGTGCTTGTGTGTAGTTTTTCCAGCTGGATGTTTACAACAGTGATGGAACACCATTGACAGAAAGTCAGATCCGTGCTCAACTGTTGCGCATCCGCTCTCAGTCGTGGAAAACCGATAAGGAACCGATGGGGATTTTGACCAGCGAGCATCGTCACACCTGGGGCCAGGCTTACACGCGCTTGCTCAGAGGTAAACCTGACCTGCACACTCAATTAAACACAACCCCAGAAAAGATCCATTAGCAAGATAGGGCTGTTATATACGAGGCTACACTCATGTGACCCATTGCATTTCACATGTCACACTTTACCATCTAGTTGCATGCATCTCGAGTTTTATGCTTGATTTAAACTTTGTTTGTTTCATTTATTTTTCCCTCTTCAGATAAAATCAATAAAGAATCTGTGAGGCTGATAGAGAAATCGATCTTTACGTTGTGTTTGGACTCTCCAGTTATGAGGATTTCAGATGAGAAGTAAGATTGATTGATTGTGGATGATACTGACCGTGATTAGAGCTAATCTAGCTGAAGACAGAAGTGTGTGCATCTATACCGGTGATGGTTTGATGTTGGTTGTTTGGCAGGTATCCTAGTCGGATGGCAGCACAGATTTTGCACGGCGGTGGGACTTTCTCAAACAGTGGCAATCGCTGGTTTGACAAGACGCTACAGGTGAGCTGCATGGCCAAGGCCTGGTGGTCGTGTACGTTTTGATATTTAATAAAAAAACAAAGCAGAAATTAAAAAACTGTAGTTTTTTTTGCCTCGATTTTAGTTTTTTTTTGGTTCATGGGTAGAAAATGGATAAACAACTTCAAAATTAGTTTTCCCCTTGTGGGCGGTCGTGACACGCCCCTTTCTGCCGATTGGCCGACCAAATCTGAGCCCGTGACGTCATCCTCGGTTCATTCAGCAAAATAATAGTCCTCTGCTGCAGGTCCTAGAGATCGGGCTTTCCTCCGAGTAACATAACGTTTCACAGAAATATTAATCAGCCTTTTTATTTAGCAGTGCGCGTCGCTAAATCTGTATGGTGAAGCTGCACTATACATAGACAGCCCAGAATGGATGAGAAGCACAGATAAAAAAATAAGTCTCCGAGATTTTCTTTAGTGAAAAATAACGATGACAAATCTGATTAAGTGCACGCAGTTAGGATACGGTACATTTAGTAACTTATTTACGGTCATTCATGTGAATTAAGTCAGTTGTAGGCTGTCAGATGTGAATGCATCTCTATAGACTGCTAAGCATCATTTAGGGGCTACTTGTTTTGTGCCGCTCCAGCTCCGTACAGCAGCAGAGGACTGTTATTTTGCTAAATGAACCGAGGGTGACGTCACAGGCTCAGATTTGGTCGGCCAATCGGCAGAAAGGGCGTGTCACGACCGCCCACAAGAGGAAAACTAATTTTGAAGTTGTTTATCCGTGAACAAAAAAAACAAAAATCGAACCAAAATCTTTTTTTTTTTTTTCAAATGATAAAATCAACCGTTTTCTTGTTTCTGCTTATTTAATTTCAAATTGAAAAACAAACCATCAAACCATACACGGACCCCTGGTCTTAATGCTCTGGGATATAAACTAGCTCTAAACAAGCACCGGCTCATTAATAAGGATGGTGAATGACCCTTTTTCAGGTCATTTATTTATAAAGCAAACCCTAATGGCACAATTAACAAAGTCATTTGTGTGTGGATAATCTGCTCAACATGTCATTCATAGAGTTAATGTGAACGTCCAATGGAGGACTGCATCTTTATATGTGACCCTGGACCAGATTTGAGATTTGTCTGCATCTGAAAGTTGAATAAATAATATTTCCAGTGATGGGACAATATTTGAAAATCTGGAATCTGAGGGTGCAAAAAAATCCAAATATTGAGAACATTGCCTTTAAAGTTTCCAAGTAGTCAAGTCACTTTTATTTATATAGTGCTTTTAACAATACAAATTGTAACAAAGCACTGCCAAATACAGGTGCATATTCTTTATTTGTAGATGCACCTGTACAGTAGACACTTAAAAATAAATGTTATGTTGTTAACCCCTATAATAATGGGTCTTCACATTATTTTGACCAGCCCCTGTATAAAGTAGTGTTATTATTGAAAAATAAATAATATAAAAAATATTGTTATTATGTATTGTTTCCATTTCCACAATTTTAAAAGTAAAGATTGCGGTTTCAGTAATTTATGCAGTGCGTGTCATCACACCTAATATTTAGACATGAGCTTATTTTTTGGTTTGCTTGGAATTTAAGTCAGTAATGAGTAAACCATGATTAATCTCGTTTAAGTATTTTAATCAGTTTCACCTGTTCTTAATTCTCATTGTTAACCTATGTGTTGTTTTCCCACTGGATCGGTTTATTTGTTTTTGTGTTTACCCCCCCCCCGTTCTGTGTTCAGTTTGTAGTTGGGGAGGATGGGTCTTGGGGTCTCTTGTATGAACATGCGACAGCTGAAGGTCCACCTATAGCCACATTGTTGGATCATGTACTACAATACTGGTATTTACAAACCTAATAATCATGCCTTAAGGCAAACGTTTCTATGCATTTCTAATCTCTGCATTGCTTTATTAGGCAGCATCTCACTAGCCAAATAGTTTTGTTTAATGGTGTCACTCCTATAGCGTTTTTACTGAATCCTCGCCATTGTCTGTTGGAGGTTTGTGAGGAGATGCTGCTCAGACTCTCGGCTAGTGAGATGCTGGCCTGAAAAGAGATTAGTGTGGTAACTGTACTTGACAATGTTTTCTCTGTTAGTAAGAAACCAGACAAAATGCGAGCTCCTTTGATTCCTCTGCCCATGCCCAAGAAACTCTACTTCTACATCAATTCTGAGATCAAATGGGATCTAGAGATGGCCAAGCAGAACCTGGATATGTGAGTTTAAATGCTCGTTACTGTTTTGCAGGGATTAAAGTTCTCCGTCACTACGACGGATTTCCATCAATTGCAGTAAGTCTATGATGGATTCCATTAATTGCAGGGTTCCTGTGTCTTGCATTCACTTTTCATAATTTTAAGATCGCTAATAGGCTTACATTTCTCAAATAGTGTTATAAATGTCTTGATTTTAGCTTGAATAGGTGTTAAATGAAGGAAAGAGGAGGTGCATTCAGTCTGTTGAGGGGGGTGTGATCAAAGCCTGGAGTGGATTAAAGCACGTTCCTCTCTCCGCTCTAAGCGTTCTGTAATCACTCCGCTCCGGATCCACTCCGGGTTTACATTCCCGCTCACGGAGTTTGCAAATATGATATATTGCTTTAATACAACAGATCAATAAAGAAGTACTGCATGATTTTGCTGTATATCATCAATGAAAATAGTTCCAATAGAGTAACAGCTGAGCCGTTGTGCATCTCTAAAAGTGAATTTATATTTAAAATATTAATGTCCACATGAATCTATGAATTTAATTGCACTCGTGCCACCTCTGAGCCTCATTAAACGTCTGAAAATGTACCACTTTTGTGTTCTTCTGTAGTACAAATACATTTTTTATTAATACTAATTTCATGATTGGTAACTTATTTGTCTTATTGTACTTATTATATTGTTTTAAATATAAAAAAACAACAACATATAAACATACATTTTTTTAATTTGACATAATGGAAATGATGCCATTGCAAAGGTAAAAAGAAAATACCCCTGTAAGTCACTTTAAGGGGTCAAATGTCACCTCGTATTAGGAAGGATAATTTTTGATTATTGATCAGAAGGTGCTCCTAATTAATTTTAATTAGCGCTCCTAATTACAAGAATAAACACCGCTCTTAAACTGGGTTTGTGATTGGTATGGCTGTGGAATGGGGTTTGGCCGAGGAAACATTTTCAGTCAAAATATTTAGTTTTGCTCTAACCTCTGGTGTTGGGCTTGTTTGGTTGGTTTTATAATAATAATAAAATAATGCTCTATGAACCATAAAAAATCTGTCAAATCTCACCAAAATCCGTTGCCATGACTTATTGCGTGAGGCGAAAGGTTAGGTTTTAGTCTCACAACATTGGTTAATGGAAACGGCGTCATTTTGGAATACTTTTTTATCTGCATTTATAAAATATCGCCAAAGTTTTGCGCAAATCTGTAATGGAAACGTACCTACAGTCTCTATAGTGTGATATCTAGGTGAAAGAGTCTCCTAGTGACTAGCTGTAAAATGATGGTACAACTTAGCAGAGTTTAAATTATTATAAATATTTAATGAATAATATTAGTTGTGTCTGTTTCAATGTTGGACTTCGTCTGGCAAGCAGAAATTCAACAAAAGATAATTCAATGGAAATGATCTTTGCATATTTCTTGACATTTAAAACCTTGGACGGAGACATTCCCTTTATCTCTAATTTAGTGTGAAGACAGCACAGATGAAACGGGAATAAAAACATTGAGTATACAGTATATTATATAATGTAATATTCAATAGATTTTCATAGCATGTAATATAAAATTAAGTAATCTGTGACCCTGGACCACACAACCAGTTGTAGGGGTCATTTATTTTTCAATTGGAAAGCTGAATAAATAATATTTGCATTGTATTGGATAATGGATTGTTATGATAGGACGATATTTGGCCGAGATGCAACTATTTGAAAATCTGCAATCTTTAGTAGTAGTAGTAGCCCTTTATTGTCACTAGTAACAAGTACCAGCGAAATTAGCCATCAACCTGTCCATACATACACAACATACATATGACAACGGGGTAGACAGAACAGGAGACAGGGAATGTAAGAAAAATACAGCATTTACATGAGGAAAGAGAGGAGGAAAACAATTTTTAACCCCCAGACTATGCTCCATTGAGGAGTACAGTGTGAGAACAGAAAAAAAACACCTCAGCACAAAAGCACATATACCATAAACACATGACTTTGCAACAGGGGGAACATATCCAGCTCTGGCAAGCAGCCGTCCGGTCCAGTGCCATTTATTACGGCGCCGGTCGCAGACCTGCTCGACAGCGTGGCGGTACAAAGCGTTCGGAGGCAGTTGGTCGGGGGAGGGGTGTAATGTCTGTAATGGGGGAAGGGAGCAAGAGAGTCCCACTGCATCGCTCTCTCAGGGTAGTTTATCCAGCATGACCTTGGCCAAGCCAGCCGGTACAGGGGAGCCAGAAAAGATAAGATTAAATTTTGTTGTGTCTTTTGGGGCGAACAGCTGCATATCTTCACAGCTTTATTCTCTCTGTCCATTCTGGTCTCTAAAATCATCAATTTTCACTTGCAAAGCCGTGAGTTTCAACATGATGGCATCCATATTCCGGTTTATAGTCTCAGTCTCATTGCTGACCGCTCTTCCCACGGCTTCAATCCAAACGGGCAGCCTTGTGAGACTTTGGACAGCTGTTCCCGTCTTCCGAATTTTCCGATAACCCAGGGCAAAGCCTAATCCAATCAGCAGAATACCTGTTATCATGGTGCCGAAAAGGTAGATATCCTCAGCGTCCTCCACGGAAAGAGCCGCCAGACACACGATTTGCCACCTCTCCCACGCATCCCTCGTATATCCGGCCGCGAACGTCTCGTCGGGACAAACGGGTTCCCCAGAACCCAGACTTCTCGTTGAGAAGATGGTGTCAATCGCGCTGAGAGACCAGTTGATCAAATCCATAATTTTCCAGTTTGGAGAGCCGTGCAGAGAGAGTCTCTCAATAGATATGAGACGAGACAGAAGAAGCAAGCAGGGAGGAAAAAAGGGGAGGACGGGAGAGTGAAAAAAAGCGACTGCCTCCGTTGAGAGCCAAACGAGAGTGCAACAAATCTAAATATTGAGAAAATCACCTTTAAAGTTTCCAAATGAAGTTCTTAGCAATGCATAGTATTAATCAAACATTAGGTTTTTATATATTTATGGTAGGAAATCTCCAAAATATCTTCATTGAACATGATCTTTACTTAATATCCTAATGATATTTGGCCTAATAGAAAAATGTATAATTTTGACCCATACAATGTATTGTTGTCTATTGCTACAAATATGCCTGTGCTGCTTATGACTGCTTTTGTGCTCCAGATTCACATGAAAACTGATATTAAATAGCATATTTTAAGTACAACACAGCTGTAGCCTATGTTTTATGGTGCACACACATTAGCTTGCTATTAACCTTCATTAAACCTTCAAGACTGGCAGTTGTTGAGGTAGTGGGCACTGAATATTAATTGTTCTGGTTGGTGCAGTACGACCACAACCCAGCTTTACCATAATTAATTGAGTTTTGAGTTTTCTTAGCCAGTTTGAGAATGATGTTGTCTCTTATTAAGAAGTGGAGGAAATCAAGAACCGAATGCTGTTAATACTATGCTAATTTGTATTTTTAAAATTAAATTCTCCCTTTAGTCTCATCAACGATTTGGACATCAAATGTTTTAACTTCCAGCGCTTTGGAAAAGAGTTTATCAAACAACTTGAGCTGAGTCCAAACTCCTTCATCCAGGTGGCGATTCAGCTGGCGTACTACCGGTGAGGCTTTTAGCAGAAGTTCTGGCATCATCCAGTAACGACAGATGAATAAAGTGTGCGTTTGGCTCCTGTTCTCTGCTAGAGTCCACAGTGAGGTGTGCGCCGCCTGCGACATCGCCACGCTGAGGATGTTCCGGGGAGGAAGAACAGACTACATCCGCTCTCCGACCAATCAGATGCTGAGCTTCGTACGGGCCTTTGACGATGATGCTGCTTCTGTGAGTAATGGATCAGATTTGAGGAGACACCACAGTTATGTCACTTGCAGCTGTAGCAGAAAAACACTGACATCCAAAGGCACAACAACAACACAACTAGATAACATTTTTATAGAATACGGTCTATAACTAAACACCGACGTTTAAACAGACAAACTATGTATGAAACCTGCTATGATTGCTGTACTTATAAAGCATACATTTAATTTAAAGGAGACCTCTTATGCACCTTTTTACAAGATGTAAAATAAGTCTCTGATGCCCCCAGAGCGTCTGTGAAGTTTTAGCTCTCTAAAGCCATTTTTAGGGTATGAGCCAAAATACGCTGATTTTGTGTATGTTGCTTTAAATGCAAATGAGCACTCTGAGAAGAGGGCGGAGCTTCAAGAGCTCAAGATTCCGCATTAACAGTACTAGCCTTTGCAAATAAACATTCCCCTATTAGTACAAGCCTGTTATATTTACAGAATACGTACTTTGTTTCAAAGTCAGTCATCTGATCATACTGGGCATAATAAATTTGCGTTTATAAATTACATAGAGTATGGCGGGATAAAAATAACATAGCTGGTCTCATGCTATCACAAACTTTATAAGTCCCACTTCTGATAATGAGCTCGACAACTTCAAGCGATTTGACTCGCATTGCTTTCATATGCAACGTTTAACTTCCACATTCCTATTTAAGATCATTCTGGTAGCACTTGAACGCAGCATCAGTGAAAATAGGCAGAGACAATGATAGCATTAGCAATTAGCCTTACAGGGACGTTATTTCGGGGACGTTACTGATTTTTTTCCAGTATATTTCCTTCTAAATGAAATGTAACCACAGTGTCCTCAGCAGCTCAGATGAGGGAGATTATGGCGACTCCTATGTTCATTACTGCATCCCAAAACACACTTCTAGAGCCTCTTTGGTGCTGACATTGTGTCATATTAACCCGAATATAAGACAATGTTATTTTTCGTGGAAATACATATGAAAAAAGCAGTCTTATCATCAGGGTCTAGACTGACATGTCAATAATACATCCAAGTTCAAGTTCAAGTTGAGCTTTATTGTCATTCCACTACATGTGTGGACATATAGTGGGACGAGATGTCGTGCCTCACAGGACCACGGTGCTACATAAATACAGATATACAACACGAAGTAAAACAGTATAAACCTATACACAAACTAACCTACTGTCAGCTTTGACTATACATATGCTATATATAAAGTGGTTACCTATACATAAACTAAAAACAAGAAACAAAAATACAAACTGTACAAAAATACAAACTGTACAACTGTGCAGATGACTTCAAATACAATACTGTACATGTGCAAAAAAGAGACATTCAAGCAGCTGGCTGGGGAACAGTGTAAGGTGATTTGTGGTGCATGAGCCAGTAAACATACATACATTACAGTCATATATTACAGTCAGTCTTTTGTGGGATTATGGACACACAATGGTGTGTGAAAGTGTCTAGTGCATGCAGAGGAGAGTGTGTTGCTATAGGTGGCTTGTGCAGGCCCGCTCACCTGAATTCCACAGAGATAAAAGTTTAACAGTTTTTCCTGAGATGTGGTAAGGTGGGGGGTTGTTTGGGGTTTCAGAGAGGGGCTGTGTGATGTGAGTTCAGGGCTCTCACAGCCTGGGGGAAAAAGCTGTTGAGCAGTCTGGCGGAGCGGGCTCTGATACTCCGGTACCGTCTACCTGAGGGTAGGAGCTGGAAGAGACTGTGGGAGGGGTGGGTGGGGTCCTCCACGATACTTTTTGCTTTGCTGGAGCATCGTGTAAGGAAAATGTCCAGGATGGAGGGGAGAGGGGCACCAATGATTTTTGCAGCGGTGTTCACTGTCCGCTGGAGGGTCTTGTGGTCTGCTGCACAACAGTTTCCGTACCAGACAGTGATGCAGCTGGTCAGCACGCTCTCAATGTAGAAGGTGGTGAGGATGGGTGGAGGGAGGCTTGCTCTTTTCAGCCGGCGGAGAAAGTGTAGGCGCTGTTGTGCCTTCTTGGAGATAGACTTGGTGTTGGTAGTCCAGGTGAGGTCCTCTGTGATGTGCACCCCCAGGAATTTAGTGCTGCTGACTCTCTCCACAGTCGAGGTGTCGATGGTCAGTGGGGGGTGGTCAACAGAGTTTCTCCTGGAGTCCATCACAACCTCCTTTGTCTTCTCCACATTGAGGGACAGGTTGTTAGCGCCACACCATTCAGCCAGCTGTGCCACTTCCTCCACAACAATAGGTGGCGCCAAATACACATAAAACGAGTGTGCCATGAAGTACATAATGCAATGTGTGATGTAAAGATCGCGAGTTTAAACAAAAGAAAAGCTTACAGTAACCAAGTTTTCATTCAGTTTTTGCGATGGTATGTTATCGACAAAGTGAATGTGCGGGAAAAAACTTTGTGATATTTGCCGTGTCCAGCCTGTTCCCATCCAGCTGGTGTTTTACGTTAAGTTAAGTTAAGTTTTGGTGTCGCAAAAAAAATTGCCCTTGAGCTGTTTCCATACATAATTTCTCCTATTGCGTAAATTATAGTCGGTTCTTCATCCATTTGAAACAAAACAACCTATTATTAAATTGTATAGGCCTACATAAAATTTGTATTAACAAGTGTCATGAGTGTTTTTTTTACTTTATTATAGACTATTAGGCTACTTAATGAAGCAATAATTATAAACAGGTGCAGTTGTATTATTATTATTTTTCTGATTAATATTTAGCCGATAGAAATGTTCATTTCGGATATTTTATTTCTCCTAATCGACGGTCATTAAGCCATATTAACAGTTAACCTACAAGATTGTTAAATTTCAATAAATTTAAATGGATAGGTGGCTGTTATTAAAAGTTAATGTTATTAAAAATACCTAAATTAATGCAAAAAGCAGCATAAACAACATGAACGTGAGGATTCACATGCACGTCACGCACCTGCAGCGCTTTTGCGAACGGATAAAAACATAAGCTATTATATAGATAAAAGAAATAGGGCCATATGTAAAATATATATTTTTCTAAATTAATGAATTAACTAAACGAAAGAAAAAAACTGCAACAATTAGCACCCTATATGGTGAATTTGAGAAAGCGGCATCCTTGTTTGTTCCCTTTATTTTACAAAAGCACTATGTTTTGTTAAAAAAATTAAATACATGTTTTGTTTTTGTGAATGTACACAAATGAAATATTTTATTTTAATAATGTCTTACTCTTATATTACCACAAATTAAGGAGTAGGCTATTGTAAGTTGTTTACACTTTTATAAGGAAAATAAATAAGAATCAAGTGTTAAGCATAGCATACTAATTAGATAACGCAGCCTGTTCACTGTCATAATAAAATACAGCCAAACATATTGAAAAAAACATGCTGTTTTATTTCCCCTCACTCCACAACAAATCCTTTTAAATGTAATGGTAGAAAGAACTCCGAACAAAACAAGAATAAAAATACAAGAATCTAACAAGCCAAAATTTGTAAATAATTTTGAAATATAAACTCAAAATGATATTTTTTGTTCTTTCATTCCATAGACTGCATAGTCATTTTCTGCCACCAGATAGGCTCCAAACACAGAAATTGGTCTATTAGCATGGTGGAGAGGAGACCACGTGAGATATAACGCTGATCATTAAATGTGTGTGTGTGTGTTTTAGCGAGAAGCGAAGGTGCAGCTGCTGGGAGAGGCTGTTGATGCATACAGCGTCCTCACAGAGCAGGTGAATAACATGGAAACTTCTGACTCTCTGCCCACATCCTAATTTATATTGAATGCATAATGAGTGTCATTTTTTTGATCAGTCGCTGATGGGGCAGGGTATAGACCGCCACTTGCTGGGTCTTAAACTTCAAGCCATCGAAGAGGGACTGAGCGTGCCCCGAATCTTCATGGACACGGCCTATGGACTTGCCACTCACTGGAAACTCCGAACAGGACAGGTAACTGTGATACATTCAATCAAAGCTGCTATCATGAACCAAAATTCCCTTGATCTTTTGACATATATAAGAGGTCATTGTACTATAAAACATCCTGTACGTTTCTGAACTCAAAACTATCTTGTTAGTCTACAAACAGCTTCTATTGAAGGCAGTCTGCTAAAACCACAGCTTGTGGGATGTTCTACTCTATTGTGTAATTGTGTAGTTTGGAGAAGCACCGCCTCCGCGGAAGATCAACGCCTGCTTTTACATTGCTGCCTGTTTAGCCCCGCCCACCAATTCTACATTGCCTTTTTAGCCGCGCCCACCAATTCTACATCGCTGCCTGTTTAGCCCCACCCACCGTTTCTACATGGCTGCCTGTCTAGCCCCGCCCACCAATTCTACATCGCTGCCTGTTTAGCCCTGCCCACCGATTCTACATCGCTGCCTGTTTAGCCCTGCCCACCGATTCCACATATCTGCCTGTTTAGCCCCGCCCACCGATTCTACATCGCTGCCTGTTTAGCCCCGCCCACCGATTCTACATCGCTGCCTGTTTAGCCCCGCCCACCGATTCTACATCGCTGCCTGTTTAGCCCGCCCACCGATTCTACATCGCTGCCTGTTTAGCCCCGCCCACCGATTCTACATCGCTGCCTGTTTAGCCCTGCCCACCGATTCTACATCGCTGCCTGTTTAGCCCTGCCCACCGATTCTACACCGCTGCATGTTTAGCCCGCCCATCGATTCTACGCTGCCTGTTTAGCCCGCCCACCGATTCTACATCACTGCCTGTTTAGCCCGCCCACCAATTCTACATCGCTGCCTGTTTAGCCCTGCCCACCGATTCTACATCGCTGCCTGTTTAGCCCTGCCCACCGATTCTACATCGCTGCCTGTTTAGCCCTGCCCACCGATTCTACATCACTGCCTGTTTAGCCCCGCCCACCAATTCTACATCGCTGCCTGTTTAGCCCTGCCCACCGATTCTACATCGCTGCCTGTTTAGCCCTGCCCACCGATTCTACATCGCTGCCTGTTTAGCCCTGCCCACCGATTCCACATCGCTGCCTGTTTAGCCCCGCCCACCGATTCTACACCGCTGCCTGTTTAGCCCCGCCCACCGATTCTACAGCGCTGCCTTTTAGCCCCACCCACCGATTCTACAGCGCTGCCTTTTAGCCCCGCCCACCGATTCTACAGCGCTGCCTTTTAGCCCCGCCTACCAATTCTACATCACTGCCTGTTTAGCCCTTTCGATCCTTTTGTTTACTTCATTCGATGCAGGATTTTCATTTATGTTGGATCTGACAGTAATGTCGCACAAGTGTGATTAACTGGTTTCATTATGTGATCACTATTGCTTTGTCTGTTAAACAGATCGTTTGATATGAGTGTCTGTGTTTTTGACCTAAATCACAGCAGCGTCCATCTGTGAGGAATGTAGGCTGTCAATCATACACAACTATTAGCCAATCACAGCAGTGGGTGTTTACTTCCGAGTCTACAATCCTCCACGCCGGCCTATTCAAACAGAGCGCTCTGATGAGGGGGTCAGAAACAGGACCGAAAACAATCATGATTTTGATGTAAAAATCTTGATAACGTTAAGTGGACCTCAGCTCAGAGAACAGTACAAAATAAAAAACCGAGGCAGTTCATGACCCCTTTAATTAATTCTCAGATCATAGCCATTATGAGTGTTAATGTGAGTGAGTGTTAGCACCAAAATGATATAACAAGAGTGCAAATATTTGATTCTTCTGGTTTGAAAGCCAAAACTGAAAGAATAGAAGATTCTTGGGAGTTGTAGGGTTCATGTCTCTTCATCCCCATATTGAGTGCATTGCAGGTCTGTTATGTTGTGGCTTGTTACCCTCTTCTCACCATAGACTGTAAAAATGACAAATGAAGCCAAAATATCCCAAATATGGCAGCTGGCATGGATGTTGTTTGGAGCCAGAGTAAACTTGAAGTGGAGCCACGGTATCAAGGTCTCATTAGAAAAAAATGAACACTTGAACATATATCAGTGTGATGAGAACTACCCAAGATGACAGAAACCATATTTGGGATTTATAAAAAAAAAAGCATTAATTCATTCGTCTCAGGCCCCATTCGTTTACATGGAGTGGGTGTGGTTTTTGACCTCTACTGCAGCCAGTATTGTTTTGACTTCACTTTTCAGCATCTGTGCACCACATTTGCGTCCCACCCTCGGCCTTTCCAAACCATCCCCCGCCCATTCCAATTGTTCAGTTTACACATTCGCCCTAAACGTTGAGAAGACCATGATGTTAAAACCACTTGCATGTTGCATCTTCCTCACAGGTGCCCTCCAACACAGACAGTGTGATGTGTTTTGGACCACTGGTTCCAGACGGCTACGCAGTCTGTTACAATCCACAGCAAGACCACGTCCACTTCTCCGTCACCGCCTTCAACTGCTGTGAGGAAACCAACGCTGAGAAGCTGGCTCTCACATTGGAGCGATCGCTGCGTGATCTCCAGGAGTTATTCCAGCCCACCGTCTAGACCTGGTTTTAACGCTCTAATCCAGTGTTTGGGCAGTTTCAGGAACACAGTCTTTAATATGCGGTCAACAGTATGCACTCCTGAAAGTGCCAGGCTTTGTTAAACCAGTGGTCTTCATGGAAACTTGCAGTGCATTTTGGATGCAGGTGTACATGTATGATGGAACATTTGCTAATAAGAAGTACATCTATTTTTGGTATTATAAGAACAGCCATGAAAGCTTTAAAACTTCAATCTAATGTAATGCCAAACTATATAAATATGAAATGATCTCATTTTGAGCATGTGGGTCCCTTTACAGCATGGCGTTTCAGATAAGTCTGTTTTTGTGCGACACGTTACAATTTAATGCACACTTCTTCCTCATTAAATGTGTGCTTTGTCAGGAAGTGGCCAAATACTTAACACGCACATTTATAAGTCACTGATTGTGTTACAAAATCTGTTATTGTTACTATTGAAACATAAGGGAGATGTCTGTTGCTCATTATGTCCTAAAAAAAATATAATAAATGAGTTTTCTTTGCCAGAGTTCTCCAAATGTCACTTCGTTCTGATTATATAAAGTTTGTTTTATCTTATCAAGAAAGCTGCAAACAATTTCATATTGAAGCAATTACCGTTTTCTCACGAGCTATATCTTTTATCCATAAGCTATAACTCTTATTAAATCCTGTTTAAATGATGTGCTAACTAGTTTTGAGTCAGCGTTAACATTGAAGTGCTACCTATTGCAATACAGTATAGTCCCACCAGAGCGATGCTCTTCCACATAATTCACTTTTTTAGCTTTCACAGTGCTGGAAATGCACAAAAATATTGATTTATCTCAGTGAATGTTCTGCACCAGTTTCTGTGCAAAATCAGGGAGGATAAAGGAGTGCTGCTAGTTGCACCGAAATGGTTTCCGGACCCGTTACAGTGTGGATAATCTTAACATATTCATATAAAAATACAAGGTGCAAGAACATATATTCCATTTGTTGTAATTAACATGATTCAGTGCATTAAACATTACAATATGTGAAGTTTCCCAAAGGTTTATAAAAGTACTGCGGGGGGGTCGTGAGTTTAATGAAAAGCTAATAATTAAATTATAAAAATTTAAATAAATCAAAATGAAAAGCTTCTTTAAAAAAAAAAAAGGTATTTTAGTTGTTTACCTGCTTGTCATGTGACCATCAACCAACATCAGAGAACGTTCAAATGTGATCATTATTACAATATGTATTTTTAAGATTTAAGGGGAATTCAAGTATAAGCGTTTCAGATTACAACAATGCCTGCATTACATGTAAATAAGAAATTACATTAATTTGTGGATTTTAAAGACTTGTAATTGTTAAATAAGTGATAATTCAAATAAACATGAATGTTCATCAATATTTAATGCAAACACTTCTTAAAATGACTTTTGTAAGACCATTGCTCAAATGCTGCAGAAATCCTGAATAATGACGGCGTGTGAATGTCCAGCCTTTTAAAGTGTATTTAAGCTGTAGGCTGTTTTAGAAAGGAACATTTAAAAGATGAAAAAGCGGAGTTAGGGAGAGTCAATCAATTCTGTTGTGTGAATATGTAGCCATTTAATCAATAAAAAAATAACTAGTCTTATGAGTATTTTAAAATGTAATATTCCCTGGTTTCACAGACAAGGCTTAAACCTAATCCAAGGCTTAAGTCTGAGTTGTTTCAACTGAAATAAACTTGCACTGACTGATCTTAAAATATATCAGTGCCTTTGTTTAGTCTCAAGATGCACACCAGTAATGTTTTATCTAAACATGTTTATAAAAATGACTTAAATTGAACTATGTTTTAATCCTGGCTTAATCTAAACTCTGTCTGTGAAACTGGGTCGTGTTCTTAAAGATTCTAAGAATCCTTTTAGAGAGCTCCTAATTTAGCTTAAATATTTCTAACTGGGAGTCTTAGATTAAAAGTGATTCAGGAGCAACTCTGAGAGCGAGGAGAAGACACAAACTTGTATCATAGTGAGGAGGCGGGGGTGACTCCGTTGCTATCTCTCTCTCACACACACACACACACACACACACACACACGTTATATGTATATGTATCTTTCTTTTTTTATTTGCCATGCTGTCATACTTCTTCTTCCTTGTCATGTTTCGTCCATTTTCTCCACTGCTAAAGAAACTCTTAAGCCTCTTAAAAGTCCTAATTCGTACTACTAACAATTTATTTATTATTATTATTATTTATTTAGTCATTTAGCAGAAGTTTTATCCAAAGCGACTCACAAATGAAGACATTATAGAAGCAATCAAAACCAACAAAAGAGCAACAACAAGTGCTATTACAAGTCCTGGTTAGCCCAACGCAGTACACGTAGAGAAGGTTTTTTTTATTATAATTTTTTTATGCAAATGAGTATATAGAATATAGAAAAAAAAGACACTTAAGAGTTAGATTGACAAGAAAAGCTAGTAGAGAATAAAAATGCAATTGATAGGGGGTCAAATGTGTTTTTTTAAATAAAAAGATTAGATAAAATAAAATTAGAATAGAGAGTGCACGTGTTAGAGGGTCAAATAAAGATGAAGAGATGTGTTTTTAGCCGTTTCTTGAAGATGTGTAAGGATTGCGTTTGGCAGGTCATTCCACCAGATGGGAACAGTTAATGTAAAAGTATGTGAATGTGATTGTGTCTCTTTGGGATGGTTCAGTAATGTATCATTCGCTTGCAGAACGCAAGCTTCTAGAGGCATATAAGTCTGAAGTGATGGATTTAGGTAAAGGGGTGCCGAGCCTTAAGACCCCTTTGGATCTTAAGACCTCTTTTAAGAGTTAAGATGCTTTCTGAATTGCTTTTTTCTTTACTATAATCTTTAATTTTAAGAGGAAACGCCCACATTTCTGAGAATTTTCTTAGAATTGTGTTACTGGGAGCAACTCTTAGCACTAAGATTGTTCATGAATACGGGCCCAGGGCTTTATCTAAAAGTACTTTATTTTTGGAATCTTCCTAAAGTTACTCATTAGAATGCTGCGCTGGCTTTCTCTCAGTCGAGCACAACTACAATTCCAGAATTCCATTTTTTCCAGAAAAAAAGGGGTGTTTTGTTCAAATGCTATTAAATCAAGTATCTGTGATTTGTTGCTTCTCTTACCCCCGGTTTCACAGACAAGGCTTGAACCTTGTCCTAGACTAAAATGTAACTCTGAGCTGTTTTAACTGAAATAAACTTGCACTGACTGATCCTATAATATATTAGTGCCTTTGTTTGTCTCAAGAATAGCCCTGTCTGTGAAACTGGGCCATTCACTTTTATTTAATCTACTAAACCACAAAGAAACGATTTGCAATGTGTTCAGTGACCACCTTAATTGCATTTTGTAAATATAAACAAATGTATATTTTGATGAGTGCTACAGGAACAAACGCTTCTGTTCACAATAAACCATGCGCTCTTGTTCATGTTCAGGATAATTTAGCAAATACAGTCTAATCAACTCTCTCTCGATGCTGACATTTTTGCTCCTCCTGAGGTAAACATCCTAGAAATCATACTAAGTGAAGTTTTTTAGATAAAAATACAGAAAGTGTTGTGTGTGGGCTAGGTTTAGGGGATAGAAAATACTGTATAAAACCGTGTGTGTGTGTGTGTGCGTGTCTCTCTCTCTCTCTGTGTGTGTGTGTGTGTGTGTGTGTCTGTGTGTGTGTGCGTGCCTGTGTGTCTGTGTGTGTGTGCGTGTGTGTGTCTGTCTGTCTGTGTGTGAGAGAGAGTATGTCTGCGCGCGCGCGCGTGTGTGTGTGTGTGTGTGTGAGAGAGAAAACTCTAGTTATTTACATAATCTAGTTTACTCATATTAATGTAATCTGACTACATTTTAGACATGATAATGAGAGTGATTATTTTGTCTCATACATGGTATTCGGGGTCAAATTCATTTTTAAATTGAAATTGATTTCGAGGCATTTGCTAATGTAATTAGTGAATATAGTCAAAGCTTAAATTATGACTTTTAGAAAGGACAATCAATAATGTCCTTTTTCCCCCACAAAAATTATGAAGCAAGCCTCTTATTTTCCATAGAAGCTATCTTTGTCTGGGTACGGCAGCTGGGCACGGATATGACGTAGAGAACGCTTGTGTTGATGTTCTAACCGGAAGCAACACGAACAGATACATATATAGACATAAACATGATAGACGGAACTCCCACACAGCAGCGCCCCATGTATCACTCATAACGTTATTGTTGTGGTTTTATTTTAACTGTTTTAGACGTGTATTATTATTGCATGATGAAGGGTGTGTGTGTCGCGGTGTGTGTGTTGTGTGTGTGTGTCGCGTATAAACCGGTGATCATCATTCATGGGCTCTTCGACAGTCCTGCGGATTTCATCAACCTCCACCGATTCATCAACCTGGTAAACCATTCATCTGATTACATCATTATGTGTTTCCTATCGTTACTCTGTTTCATCAAGAGTATCACATCTGTACATTTGCACAGGGTCAATATACAGACAATAGCTCCACAATAGAGACTTGTATTAAGGACAAAAAGCCTCATTACATACACTGAGGGTATACAAAGGTATAGCCGTCGTTTTTATAGTCTACCTAAAATTGTGTGCATTTATTTAAGGTTGTTATTTATTCATTCTTATATTTTTTTTATTATTCTGTTTGTGTTTTAGTTTGCGCTTTGGGTTGAAGAAAAGTGCATTACAAATAAAATGCATTATTATTATTATTATTATTAAAATAATAATTGGCATATTAAACGATAACCAAAGTATATGTGGTTTATCAATTATCAAAAATAAATCAATAAAACACAGTAGGCTTATTTATTATCTTCAATTATTAAAAACATATTATGTACTAAAATAAAACATTATAATATTGGTCATTCTTCATTTGTGGTGGCAAGTGGTGGCCCTCTTCTTTACAACAGCTGGAATAAACTTTAAATATCAATAAATCATAAAATGTTTGTATTCTGTTGGGTAAACACAATTTGTGCACTGTTAATAGTTAAAAAATGTTTTAAAATACATATTTAATTTAGTTTACAGATTGAATTTGTAACAAAATATAGATGTTCCCGCCATACCTTAGAGTGGTTATAATTAAAGTGGTTATATTGTGAATATAGATTTTATTTAACATGTCTGTGGTGTTATGTTGATAACTTGCAGATCTGACATATTTTGATAAATGATACATTCTTATTAAAATTTCCACAATGTCCGCTGATCTTGAAATCATCATGATGGCAGCTTCTATTTTAGGCTGATTTGTCTGTGGCGTCACTGTCTGTGGGGTCACTGTCTGTGGGGTCACTGTGTGTGGGGTCACTGTCTGTGGGGTCACTGTGTGTGGGGTCACTGTGTGTGGGGTCACTGTCTGTGGGGTCACTGTGTGTGGGGTCACTGTCTGTGGGGTCACTGTCTGTGGGGGTCACTGTCTGTGGGGTCACTGTCTGTGTGGGGTCACTGTCGTGGGGTCACTGTGTGGGGTCACTGTCTGTGGGGTCACTGTCTGTGGGGTCACTGTCTGTGGGGTCACTGTCACTGTCTGTGGGGTCACTGTGTGGGGTCACTGTCTGTGGGGTCACTGTCTGTCACGTCACTGTCTGTGGGGTCAATGTCACTGTCTGTGGGGTCACTGTGTGGGGGGTCACTGTCTGTGGGGTCACTGTCTGTCGCGTCACTGTCTGTGGGGTCAATGTCACTGTCTGTGGGGTCACTGTCTGTGGGGTCACTGTCTGTGGGGTCACTGTCTGTGGGGTCACTGTCTGTGGGGTCACTGTCTGTGGGGTCGTCACTGTCTGGTCACTGTCTGTGGGGTCACTGTCTGTGGCGTCACTGTCTGTGGGGTCAATGTCACTGTCTGTGGGGTCACTGTCTGTGGCGTCACTGTCTGTGGGGTCACTGTCTGTGGGGTCACTGTCTGTGCGTCACTGTCTGTGGGGTCAATGTCACTGTCTGTGGGGTCACTGTCTGTCGCGTCACTGTCTGTGGGGTCAATGTCACTGTCTGTGGGGGTCACTGTCTGTGGCGTAACTGTCTGTGGGGTCAATGTCACTGTCTGTGGGGTCACTGTGTGTGGGTCACTGTCTGTGGGGTCACTGTGTGTGGGGACACTGTGTGGGGTCACTGTCTGTGGGGTCACTGTCTGTGGGGTCACTGTCTGTGGGGTCACTGTGTGTGGGGTCACTGTGTGTGGGGTCACTGTGTGTGGGGTCACTGTCTGTGGGGTCACTGTCTGTCGCGTCACTGTCTGTGGGGTCCAATGTCACTGTCTGTGGGGTCACTGTGTGGGGGTCACTGTCTGTGGGGTCACTGTCTGTCGCGTCACTGTCTGTGGGGTCAATGTCACTGTCTGTGGGGTCAATGTCACTGTCTGTGGCGTCACTGTCTGTGGGGTCACTGTCTGTGGGGTCACTGTCTGTGGCGTCACTGTCTGTGGGGTCACTGTCTGTGGCGTCACTGTCTGTGGGGTCAATGTCACTGTCTGTGGGGTCACTGTCTGTGGCGTCACTGTCTGTGGGGTCACTGTCTGTGGGGTCACTGTCTGTGGGGTCACTGTCTGTGGGGTCAATGTCACTGTCTGTGGGGTCAATGTCACTGTCTGTGGCGTCACTGTCTGTCGCGTCACTGTCTGTGGGGTCAATGTCACTGTCTGTGGGGTCACTGTCTGTGGGGTCACTGTCTGTGGGGTCACTGTCTGTCGCGTCACTGTCTGTGGGGTCAATGTCACTGTCTGTGGCGTCACTGTCTGTCGCGTCACTGTCTGTGGGGTCAATGTCACTGTCTGTGGGGTCACTGTCTGTGGGGTCACTGTCTGTCGCGTCACTGTCTGTGGGGTCAATGTCACTGTCTGTCGCGTCACTGTCTGTGGGGTCAATGTCACTGTCTGTGGGGTCACTGTCTGTGGCGTCGCTGTCTGTGGGGTCAATGTCACTGTCTGTGGGGTCAATGTCACTGTCTGTGTTCAATGTACAATGTACAAGTGTACAATGTCAATTGTAATGTTCTTAATCTTTCATTTTAATGGATATAACATATCAATCTAATTTTAAATGCATAGCAATATATTTTATTAGAAAAAGCAAACAAGCATTTTTTACAAATTCTGCCTCTCATTTGCCACCCCAATTGATGCATGACCCATATATATAATTAATTGCTGTTTTGTTGTTGTAGTTCGTCATGACTGAGGATGGAAATAACATGTGGCATTATTCAAACAAATCCACCACATGCTGCATGTGTTTGTTGCAGAGCAGAGTTTGTTTTCTGTTCATATGTAACTGGTTTTTGTGTGTTTTATCTGGTGACAGTCTCACCCGGGCACTAATGTGACTGTCCTGGACCTGTTTGACGGCAGCGCCAGCTTGCAACCGCTCTGGAAGCAGGTGGAGGGCTTTACAGAAGCCATATATCCCATCATGCAGAACGCAGCCGATGGCTTCCACCTCATCTGCTACTCGCAGGGTTTGTAGCCCACACATTAGTGTGTTAAACTGTGTGCTGTATTGTGAATATACGCATGGCTAGAGGCCGCTGTTCGATGACTTTACGCTGTGGTTTGCTGAGCAGTGATACGAAACAGCTTTGTTTTATAATCTGTTGCTGTGCTGGGGTTTAAACACGGCTGGAGGAGATTAATTAAACGCTAGACAGGACCAGGACTAACTAAAACAGAGGTCCCCGTTTCGGGCGTTTGATTTTTAGATTTTTTCTGAAGAAATACACGAAGTGGAAAACCAAAATATTACAGTATATTTACGCAGTAATCCACTAATTTGTAGAGAGGGGGGTCAAAATGACAATTTTCACCTGAGATTTGTAGGTGAGGGGATAAAAACAATCTTTATATAAAGTTATAATATAAACAGCATCATGTTATTTTTTTACACAGAGATTTGTAGGTCTATTAGTAAAATCTGTTGACTTTAGTAATCTTTGTTTCATTACATGGCGATAAATGTTTTATTTAGTTTTCTTCTCCTAAAGTCTACATGACTTTAACTCGAGATGCAATGAAGATAAAAATGTCCCTTTGCATTTGAACAAGCTTTTCTATTGGTCTCTTAATTGTAAAGGCCCTGTATGCTTCATTTGCAGAGATACAGGGATTTCAGAGAGACTCCTGGAGTAAAGTTGTACACCTTTTCAGTGGTCAGAAACTAAACATGGGTCACATTGCATACAGATGATGCCTCTTTATTATTAAAGAGGAATGTGTCAACAACAAATGCCGATCTTTCCATCTATCGAAACAACTCGAGCATAACTGAGTGCCACAAGTATACTTTGTCCAAAGTTTGTGCATCTAAAAGTATAATCTTTATTTATCTGGATATAATGCAACAGATGACTTAAGTCAGTAGATTTGACTAACACCTACCAATCTCTGTGTAAAAATAACAATCTTTCTGAAGTCATTTTTACCTCCCTGTAATTTGGTTCTGCATCTCAGGTGAAAATTGTAATGTTGACTCTCTCTAGAAAACATTACATTCATTTATATGCTTTTCCTTCTGTGTGTCTGTCTTCAGTATAAATAAATCAGGTTAAATAAAAAAGCACATTCTAGTTCTGCGTATAAATGCTACATTTTTGCATGAAAGTAATGAGAATTTGTGCTCAAATGTCTGGAAAGTAATATCACAATACAAACATTTTAATGGTCTTAAAATAGTTTTCATTTTGTTTGATGCTCCTTGTCCACTTTTGACTGAAAATGTAACGTTCAGATTTGTTATTATATTTATTTATGAATATGGTGAAACTAAAGCATTATGAGTGCAGAACAGACAGTTATATATACATATGTACACAGGCCTCTGGTGGTTACAGCATGATATTACATATGGATATCATTTTTCTGTCCTGATAGTCCTTCATGCTGGATTTTAAAATTGATTTTGAATCTTAAATACTGCATTAATGGGGAAAAAACTAATACATGATTATGACGCAACATAAAATCTCCTCCAAATATAAAACCTTAATCAAAAAATATAGTAAAATGCAGTACATTAATTGTGTGATGTGTTTGGTCGCCTATGAGTGAGATCCAGAAGTTAAAGTTGTACATTTGTTGTGTTTTTTTATAAAGGTAGATATGTTTTATTTGATTTTTTTAGATATGGCACTCTGTTTAATACGGAGTATTTTAAGGTGGGAAAAATTAGGGGTGGAGGAATTTTATAATTTTTTTTGCGTTCCTTAACTTCCTTATTAATTAGCAGAATAGCCCAGAATATGAATGCAATGTTCTACACGTACGTTTTTTCTCCCCCCATGAAACGCTTAAGGTATGCTGATGAATGAAAACGGTGATTTAAACAGACCAAATGCGCTGCTATTCTGCTTTATTAATAGTAATGTTATTAATATTAGCCTTATTATATTATTAAGATTCAAGATTTTTGTTTGTCACATACACAATTATACAGAATATAATCAGCAGTGAAGTGTAAGTCAGGTCCGCTCCATGGACAGTGCAATTATATGTTACACAAGAGAATATACATAAATATAGGTATGAAAGAAAAAATAATAAATGTGCAATAAAATAAAATGTGCTGGACAGTATACATATGACTTAATAAATAATAATTTGTGTCCCTGGAACACAAAAGCAGTGTTAAGTCGCTGGGGTATATTTGTAGCAATAGCCAAAAATACATTGTATGGGTCAAAATTATTCATTTTTCTTTTATGCCAAAAATCATAAGGATATTAAGATCATGTTCCATGAAGATATTTAGTAAATGTATTACCGTAAATATATCAAAACTTAACTTTTGATTATTAATATGCATTGCTAAGAACTTCATCTGAACAACTTTAAAGATGATTTTCTCAATATTTAGATTTTTTTTGCACCCTCAGATTCCAGATTTACAAATATTGTCCAAACCATACATCAATGGAAAGATTATTTATTCAGCTTTCAGAATGATATACAAATTTCAATGTCGGAAAATTGACACATAAGACTGGTATTGTGCTCCAGGTTCACATATATACGCAGGGATGTGCAAACAGGTATTTATTACAGGTATTAGTATTTATTATTACCGAGTTTATTCCTCCAATATCACAGTTTTTAAACATTAAGTGTTCCAGAATGTCCCAAAACCGTGCCTTGAACTAAACACACTCTTACAAATAAAGGTTCATGGTTCAAGGTTTCTTTATTCGTCACATAATAAATTACACAGGGTATAATCAGAAGTGAAATGTAATCAAATCAGGTCCGCTCAGTGGACAGTGCAAAAGAATAAAAATAAAAATTATATAAAAGTAACAACACAAGAGCATATATATGGTGAGAAATAAGAGTAAAAATGTGCAATGAAATAAAAAGTGCAAAACAATAAGATGTGCAAAAAACAGGTGCTTCTCAAAATGGTTCCAAAAGGAACCTTTAACATCTGAAGAACCTTTGTTTCACGGAAGCTACTTTGTGACGAAAGAAGGTTCCTAAGATTATAAAAAGTTAAGAAAGACATGTTCTTTATGGAACCAGACATGTTCTTCTATGGCATCGCTTGAACCTTTATTTTTCAGACTGTATTTCTTTATACACGAGTCCAAGTTCTAAATTAAACTCCATGGACCGCTCCATTGTGAGCATACGAGCTGTAAAGTAAACGGGAAGAGTTTGTCCGAACTCAACTGGTTTTGAGAGAGAACGTATGGTTACTCTTTACTTGAAGGGGTGTGCATAAGACTGACATCACACCTTCATAAGTGTAAATATGAAGGAGGTTCTATGCATGTTTATGACAAGTGACATTCGCTTAAGTCATTTTAATGCAAAGATGACATTGTTTGAGATGTCTTTGTTATGGGTTAGTTCAAATAATGTCATCTTTGCATTAAAAATGACTTAAGCGAATGTCACTTGTCATAAACATGCATAAAACCTCCTTCATATTCATGTCAGTCTAATGCACACCTCTTCACGTAGTGTTACCAAACTTATTTTAATTTGTTATGCGTGACCTGGGCTTATATAAACGTTAAAGGGAGGCATGAATCTGTTTCAGGTGGCCTGGTGTGTCGAGGAATCCTGTCCACGCTTCCAGACCATAACGTGCACTCTTTCATATCTCTGTCTTCTCCGCAGGCGGGGCAGTATGGAGGTAACACACTCGCTGAGAAACACGTGTACAAGCTGTCCTGGTTAAACACGTTTGGCTTCACGTTTGCTCTTCTTTTGTAGACACAGACTATCTGAAGTACCTCTTCCCTCAGTTTGTCAAATCCAACCTGTATCATGTGTGCTATACTGCAGTGGGACAGAAAATATCCATCTGTAACTACTGGAACGGTGAGCGGATGAATGGACCCGAAAACAGACCTGAAAAATACTGATGAAAAGTGTCGATTACAGCATTACATTTAAATCTGCTCATACTGTATCAGACACAGTTTGTGAGCATTATAACACATGAGTGTGTGAACGCAGTGAGCAATCAAAGGCATGTAGATTAGTTACCCTGCACTCTTGATCATTTTATCATCATTAATAACAAATTGCAGATGCGCTCGTATAATGCTACATGCACAAGTTGTTTGAGCTGTCTTTTTTGTCTTCAGACCCTCATCACAGAGACATGTACATCAACAGCAGCGACTATCTGGCCTTACTGAACAACGAGCGAGTCAATCCCAACTCTACAGGTGAGGAAACCGACCACTTCACCTGCGTTTAGCTAAAGAAGTCTGTTTTCTGTAATTGTGGTTTTGAGTGCCAGAGCTGGAGGTGGTATTGTAGTATTGTCTTTGCACAGCTTGGAAACGAAACTTCCTCCGCGTTAAGAAGGTGGTGCTGATTGGTGGAGCTGACGATGGAGTCATCACTCCGTGGCAGTCAAGGTTGGTTGAATCACTCGGCAGTTTTGTCATCTTCACATGCAATGGTTATTTTACGTTATTCGTTGTGAAGAGATTTTTAATGATGCCTTGTTTTCTTGCTTTTCAGTCAGTTTGGTTTCTACGATGAGAATGAAACGGTCATTGAAATGAAAGACCAGAAAGTAAGCTTAATCATTTCTTTGTAATTCCACAGTATATATATATATATATTAGAGGTGGGCATAGATTAATTGTTTTAATCTAGATTAAAATGGCTCATTTGAATTCTGCCGAAGGCATTCAGAATATGTGTGCTACCCAAATAATGGCTAAAAGTAAGTCTTTGAGAACGGGTTTCTCAAGCCAGGTGGCGCATTAGACCAGGGGCGCATCTCCTGTTTCCAAAATGCATCACAAACTTTAATCTCTTCCCGTCCCAATCCCACGAAAAAACTGGGGAAAATCCCGTTCCACTCCCGGAAGAATGACTCCCATTCCCTCCACTCCCGTGTTGTTGTTGTTGTTTTGCCGATAACTGTCAATTACAGTAAAAATATAGTACAGATCACAGCGTGCCCACCTTATTAGTTGAATAAAAACCCAAAATGACGTTTTTGTTATTATATTGAACTGAAAGCCATCTTCTGCACAGTGTTGCACAGATTAAATTTCATGTAAATCATCCATGCTAACACACACGTCTTCTATTTTTTTTTTTAGACATTTCACTCTCTATAGATATATTTTCTATGTACTGTATTTTTAGATATATTCGAGTTTCAGTTTCTCTCAAGTTCACATGAGACCTAAAGCGCATCCTGTTTGCTTAAAAAATGCTACGCACAATTCTGAGTGCACAAATGTCTGTTTTTGTCTTCAGATCATCACAAAGACAATTAGGCTACTTTCAACAGCAGCAAGACTATCAATAGCGCCATTTCTCTGAACATCATACGGCGAGTCAATCCCAACTCTACAGGTGATGAATGATAGATGAGTGTTTGGATGTCCTGCCCGATTGTATTACCACATAGACCAGCCGTTAACAATCTGTCCATCACGGACTGCGAGCCTCTAGTTCAAGACTCGTTCTCGCCCCTACAGTGCAATTCGGCTAGGTATACATCCGCTAAAATATCAGGGTGAAAGTCATCATAGCTTGCGTAGTATAGACCCAGCTCCCAACCCAACTTTGAGAATAGATTAACGGCGATATTTTTTTTATCGCCGATAAGAGTCTCGCGTTAACGCAGCACGTTAACGCCGATAACGGCCCACCACTAATATATATATATATACACACACTGGCGCTCAAAAGTTTGGGAAGATTTTAGTTACAGTAAGATTTTTTTATGTTTTTTTTAAAGAAGTTTCTTCTGCTCAAAGCTGTATTTGATCAAAAATACAGAAATGTTAAATAAAAATTGTTTTGCAATTTAAAATAACTTAATAATGTAATATATTTTAAACTGTAATGTATTCCTGTGATGCAGCGCTGTGTTTCCAGCATCATTACTCCAGTCTTCAGTGTCACGTGATCTTCAGAAAACATAATAATATGATGATTTATAATCAATGTTGGAAATCGTTGTGCTGCTTCATATTTATTTGGGACCTTTGATATTTTTTTTAGGATTCTCTGATTAATAAAAATTGAAAACAACTGTATTTATTACAATAAAATTACGTTACAATATACAATGCTATTCAAAAGTTTGGGGTCAGTAAATTTTTTCATTTTTTCTTTTAAAGAAATTAATAATTTTATTCAGGAGGGATGTGTTAAATTATTTAAAAACATAGATAAATATTTTTATTTTGAACAAATGCTGCTCTTTTTAACTTTGTATTCATTAAAGAAACAAAGAAAAAACTAAAAAAAACAATATGAAGCAGCACAACAGTTTCAACACTCATAATAAATCAGCATATTAGAGTGATTTCTGAAGATCATGATGCTGAATATGCAGCGCTGCATCACAGAAATAAATTATATTTGAAAGTATATTAGAATAGGAAACCAATATTAGAAATTATAAATATTATAATGTTTTTCTGTATTTTTGATTGAATAAATACAGCCTTGATAAGCAGAAGAGACTCCCTTAAAAAAATAAAAACATCTTACTGATCCCAAACTTGTGTGTATATGCTATATTGCCAAAAGTATTGGCACCCTCTTCTAATGAAAGGTTTGAGTAGTTTAGTAATGTCCATGAGTACAAATCTTAATGTTTCAGCATATAATGATATTCTAGGGAATCTAATTTAATAGCAACAGTTTGGACAGAACTCTTTTCTATTCTAACATGACAGTGTAACTGTGTATAAGACAAGGATCAAAGAGAAATGATGATTCAGTCAGTGTGGAAGAACTTGACTGGTCTGCAGAAAGCAGCTGAACACCTCTGGTGTGACTTTAAACGAGCCACAAACTCATCACCAAACACCAATGACTTGTACATATGGGTTCAGTCATTTCATACACTTCAAAACTGATGTAACAGAGGTGGGAATACAATTTTAAGTACATTAATTATGTTTCCATCTTTGTTGCCACATTTTGGAAGTGCCTTTCTCTTCTAAAGAAAGTGCCAATACTTTTGTCCATACAATGAATGTACAGTTTTTGAGAATATCATTATATGCTCAAACATTAAGATTTGTACTCATGGAAATTACTAAAGTAGTCAAACCTTTCATTAGAAGGGGGGGACCCAATACTTTTGGCATTATAGTGTGTTTGTATATATATATATATATATACACACACACACATGTATTAGTGCTGTCAAAATTAGCGTTAATGCAGGCGATTAATTTTTTTCAGTTAAGTGCGTTAAAAATATTTACCGCAGGGGCGGAGCTAAGGTTGGCCACCTGCTGTTTCTGTCACTTTTTCTCTTGACAAGAAGTGCATTTATTCAGTTGCAGTGTCTTTACGATCACATCATACGGGAGACTTTTCAGACACGCGCTCCACCTCTCTGCGCCAGGTCCTGTGCTCGTAGCGTGTGCTCTTGCACTCACAAAGGCGCGCACTGTAGCCTTTATCATTTCATATCAAGATGTGAAATAAACTACGTGCATACAATGCCTTGGTCAGTTAAGTCATGAAGTTACCAAAATGATTAAAGCTGCTTTAAAACGGTGCATGCATGTAATATATTTCATATGAGTCACATTTAAAGAACATGTCTCTGAAATGGTTTTCAAAACTGTCCTGGAACAGCCCAGTACTGTCTTCCTCATCTCACACACCCGATTCAACTCGTCAGCTCGTTAGTAGAGACCTGAAGTGTGTCAGAAAAGGTGAAGAGAGTTGTAGAGGAAATATGATCTGCGTCACGTTCAGCAGCGACCGCTCGTAAAGGAATAGCACGCTAATAACCTAATAACCAGCTGCTGTGATGACGGTTAATCAAGAACAAAAGAGGAAATCAAGAACTTTTACAGCTTTAAGGATTCATCTATATTTCATTTAGAATTTAATAATTTCAATTTCTGTATATTTCTGATGAAGGGCACAGGTAAATATGATATTTATTGTAATGGGTTTATGCAAAGATTGTTTTACGTTCACTTAAGTTAGAAGTTCTTTGTAAAGTCTAATACATGTTAAAATTGATAGCTCTCAATTATACTGTATTATAATAATTATTATAATGTTGAATGGCTATAGTCAATGGTTAAATATTAGGGGGAAATAAGTTTATAAAGACATAAGTAGGTATGAGTGATACTGGCCTTCAGTCATAAAACATATGCAATTAAACAAATATTAAGAATATACTGTCTTTATGTTGTTTGTACATTAATTTGAAGATTTAATGTGAAATTATTGCAATATGAAAGTAAAATTTTAATGTTAGGTGGGATTAATCATGATTAATTTCAGAACAAATGTGCGATTCATTTGTAAAACAATAATAATAATCAACTGACAGCACTAATACATATATATATATATATATAATATTAAGGATGCACTGATGTATCAGCCGCTGATATTTATCGGCCGATTTTTGGTTATTTTAAAGCCATCGTCATATCGGAAATAGCATGAAACCGATGGTTTATTAATTAACTGCATGGATACAATGAGTTGCATATCTGTTGCATAATCCAATGTTTTTCTCTGGGCAAAATAATTAAATACTTGCCAAAACATAATAAAATCTGTACAAAATATAGTTTGTCAGACAGCATAGTACTGCCTATGCTAATGTGACATTTTTCGTTTTAAAGCCCTGCTTTATGCAATTGACCAATGTCGGTATCGGCAAGCTGTTGTTTGTTAAAATCGGTATCGGCAAAAAAAACCCAACCCTAATACATACATTGACGGTTAGGTTCTTCTTGTGCCCGTAGCTCAGGTTCACAGCTCCTCCTCACGTCTCTGGCTTGTTTTCCAGGTGTTTCTGATGGACATCTTTGGGCTGAAGACGCTGTACGCTCGAGGAGATCTGGTTCTGTGTTCGATGGCAGGTGTCGCTCATGTCTCCTGGCACTCCAATGAAACCGTTTATAAAACCTGCATTGAGAAATGGCTTACGTAGATACTGACAAACTCCCACACCGACCCACACTTGACTACAGATCGTTCTCTATTTTCTACTCATTGATACAGTCTTGCACATTTGGTTACAGTACACTAATGCATCGCTTCATATCCGTTACTGTGTCCGCTGAATGAGACACGTTCAGTTAAATATCAGTGAACACTAAATATTAGGAATAACCATCAGTGCCTGAGGGATACATTTCTCATTTTGCAGAACCACTATTTTTTAATGTGTGTAGATATTGTTTGATTTTATGTGGTGTGTTTGATGTTTACTGTAATGCTGATGTGATGTGTTTGGACTTGGGATGTTCATTTCGGTTATTTTTCATAACCGATTATTAACCGTTAACCGACAAGATTATTTAAAATTAGAAAGAATAAGTGTCTGTGATCCGTTAAAAATACTTAAATTTGTTTTCCGGGGATTAATTTTACATGCTCAAAAAGCAGCAAACAACAAAACATGAGGATTCACATGATCACATCACGCACATGCGAGTCGAGAAAAACATAATAAAGGCATAATATATTATAATGAATAAATAATAATTTAAGAAAACAAAAGAAAAACTGTGCAACAAGCAGCATATGCAGAGTTTTGGTTCATTTTTGTGCTGCGCGAAAGGAAAACAAGCGGCAGAAAGCGGCATACTATTTTATTAGGCTTATTTTACAAAAGCACAAAGATTTGTTTTTACTGAATGTACACAAATAAAAGCAAACCTTTTACAATTCCGATTATCTTCATGATTAAAAGGAGTGGTTGCTTCCACTGTCAGACAAACATATGGAAAAAAACACACTGCTCAGTTTAAATATGTAATAGGGCTGCACAATTAATCACAATTACGAATGCCACAATTACGTTTCAAAAGCAGCAATTAATCGTTCAAAATCCTCTTATGTTATTCTGTGCGTTTAAGATGTGTTCGTTTCTTTCTACATGTTATCTTAAGGGTTTTTCCATCGTTTTTGTTTTAGTATAGCATTATAATAGCATGCATATTTTAACTTTTTTATTTAAAAAAGAAGAAACCGATCCAATGTATAGTTCACATTTGAGGCTTATAGGCCGCTATAGAAAAGCAATACAAGTTTTTCAGTTAGTGTTTTCAGTTCTAGAAATATGGCATGCGGTTGCTTCAAACAATGGTATAAACATCATTCGATGTAAATTGTGATAATCGTAATTAATAATCGCAATTACAATATCAAGGGAATAATCGACAATTATGATTTTTGCCATAATCGTGCAGCCCTTATATGTAGTAAAATCTGTGCCTTTAAGCATTATAACCGTGAAGTTATGCAAAACTTTAGTTTTACATGGACATTTTAACGCGAGTGAAGTAGGCCTACATAAAAGGTAAATAATATTTTGGCATTTAAATACATCGTGGATATGGAAACATTCGACTTTGTGTCGAACGAGAGACCCAACATTGGTTTCAGTTTCGTTTTAGCCTAAATTAATTTGTTTATATAGCTATAGCTTCTTATTTTTAATTCTTGTTCTTTTCTAAATAGCCTACTGTTAATTGAAAGGATTTGTTGTGGAGCGAGGGGAACTAAAATAGCCTAGCTATGTTTACAGTGTTTATTATAATGTTTGTAATTCGCGTCGGCTTATTTCTGAATGAAATATTAAAATGCGACTTGTTTTCTCTCTCTCTCTCTCTCTCTCTCTCTCTCTCTCTCTCTCTCTCTCTCTCTCTCTCTCTCTCTCTCTCTCTCTCTCTCTCTCTCTCTCTCTCTCTCTCTCTCTCTCTCTCTCTCTCTCTCTCTCTCTCTCTCTCTCTCTCTCTCTCTCTCTCTCTCTCTCTCTCTCTCTCTCTCTCTCTCTCTCTCTCTCTCTCTCTCTCTCTCTCTCTCTCTCTCTCCCCTCTCTCCCTCTCTCTCTCTCTCCCTCTCTCTCCCTCTCTCTCTCTCTCTCTCTCTCTCTCTCTCTCTCTTCTCTCTCTCTCTCTCTCTCTCTCTCTCTCTCTCTGTCTGTCTGTCTCTCTCTCTCGCTCTTTTTAACCATGCAGCAGACCTTTTAAAATATTTAGATAAATTACTGAAAAAAATAAGTGACTTTAAACCGTTAAATTCGTATCGGTCGGTTAATGGTTAAACGCTTAAAATGAGCATCCCTAGTTTGGACATGACTTTGTCTGAAATCCAAGTGCAGTGGGAAAGGAGAGAAAGGGATGGCGTGAAAGGAAAAGGGAATTGCATTTGTTGTATATAACATTACCTCTAACTTCACCTCCTTCAAGCCTCAGTCCAACATTGCATGTTCAGCCCTAAAGGGACTTAATATGAAATACTTATGTTACGGGATCTTTACTGTTATTTTATGCTTCTAGAAACCTGGGCCCGTATTCACAAAACATTTAATCTTACCACTAAGAGTTCTCCTTAGTACAAGTTTTTAGCGAAGAGTTTTCTCTTGAAACCTATTCACAAAGCTGCTGAGACAAACTCTTACTAATGTACGTAATGACGATTTTATATTCATATTTTCGTAACGACGTGAGTTATCACGTCACGTTTTGGTAACGGTACGGATCGCTTGGAACCTCGGCCGAGGTGGTACTAAAAAAGTATCAGGTACTGTACCCAGTGGAAACCCCAAAAGTGAACCGTACTGAACCGTACCATGCAGTGGAAAAGCGCCATAAGCAATAGAGAGAAGTCTTAAGATAAGAGCAGTGCTTGAAATGGGCCGGTACGCACTTTTAGCCTTTACCGTACCTGCACTTTTTTGTGTGTACCGGCACTTCTGACATATTGCCGGTACTCAGAGTAAAATCGTCAGGGTCTGGGTGATTAGGCTATATTATCCCATATACAATTATAAATTATATAGAAACTATGTAAATCACACTACCCAGGCGGGATCTCTTCTCATCTCGACCAATCACGTGAATGAACGCAAGCAGAGTCGGTCTACTTCATTGTGTGGTGCACGAGAGCATATCAGGGAAGGCGCTAGTAGTTGAATAATAATGAATGATTGATTACTAATTTAAATCAGTACTTTATAATGAAAATCATATCTTAAAATTAAAATAAGCTGGTTTTTGCGATCACATCATTTTAAGCCGTAAACTCCTGGAAAGTCCAAGGATCCAGTGAATGAATTCAAACAATAAGCTCAAAAGACTACAGAATACCTAAGACGTGTCACTTGTGTAGTTTTGAATGGGGAAAAATGCAATGCTTAATAGGCCACTCAACCGCAGGAAGCCCCGCCTTCTGAATGAGAGAGCCAATCGGTAATCGGTAAAGTCAGCTGATCTAGCCTGAGAAATACGCTTTTTATAACGCTATTTGAGCAAAATATGCAACATTTATGACACAGTTATCAGATTTCATCAGTGATTTCAAATATGAAATTTAATCGTAAGCTTAGTGACCAGTTTTGGAGAATGTGATGCTTCCCCATACAAAGTGATAGCAGCTGCTCTTGGATGCCCGAGAGGCGTTTCAAAGATGGCCGCCGAGTGACAGGACTTGTCTTAAAGAGACTTTGACAGTGCTAATGCAGAGAAAACACGGAGAGAATAGTGACTTACATCCAGATGTCAGGAAAGTTATTATTTTCAGCGTGTATTTGGCTTAAAAGCAAGAGTGTTTATAATGAACGCTGGTCAGAGGTTTAGTGATTCTGAATGGAGCCGTATATTAAAGGCAGGTGATTTAGTGGTCTTTGACAGTTTGACCCAGTTTTCTCATGACAATGGCACTTATTTTTTTCCCACTTCAAGCACTGGCTAAGAGTAAGTGGGCGGGGTTGACCTCATTGCTATGCGTGATGTCAGCATGCTTACTAACTATGCACTCAGTGATTGGTTGAGAGGAAAGGGGAGGAGTCTCTGTCAGAAATTGATTCCTAGAAATATTATATTGGATATTGATATTGTAGATAGATAGATATTGTAGAGCTCAATATTATGTTGCCATACTCAAATAAAGATTTTAAGTGCACTAATTAAACAAGTATATGTTCAGCTAAATGTCAGCCTCTTGCAGGTATGCTTCTCGTTGCGGATATGCATATAAGCAGCTTTTTAATTAACCGAGTAGAGTAGACGTAATCATGGCTGATAGTAAGACATGCAAACATAATAGAAAACCAAACTGGACACAAATACAGGCGTTACTTCTTGCCCAACTGGTTAATGAAAAGGATATAATCAAAGGAAAATCTAGAGTTGGGATAACCTCCAAACCCTAAAGATATACGCACATTATTATCAATTATGTATGTTCAGAGGCAGATTGCTGGCAACGGCAATTTCAGGATAGTTTGTGGCGACTCCAAACCTTTCACAGATTTAGTAGCTCGTTTTAGCGCTAAAACGCTTTGTGAAAAACTCTTAGAGCAAAAATTTAGGATTTAGGTCTGACACGCTCATTATTTTAAAGATTTACTCTTAAATCGGCAAGTTATGAGCTACTTTTAGACTTAGTTTTTCATAAAATACTTGTATGTTTTGTGAATACAGGCCCTGGTGTGTTATACTCGAAGGTCATCTTGCTCTAGGTGTTCAGTTCATATATTGTTAACTATGTTTTGATTACGATTCAGAAAAGGGATTAATAGAAGCACACTTTGATTCCCTCTCTGAGGTAAACATATGCTATACAGATGAGTACTTATATTTATTGTTATCATAGCAGTGTTATGTGTTTGATGTTTTGGCTTGTTTTAACTATTTTTAATGAAATGCTTCCCATTGGGGATAGTTTACCATAAAGTATAGTATCTGAAGTAGAAAATTCTTTAATACTGAAGTACACTTTTCAGATAAATGCGGTTTTGTTCAATATTTCTAAATCTCCAGATGTAGATTTTGTAAAGGACTTGAGCTGCATTACCAGTGTGCTTTACGGTTTTTACTCAAGCTGGCTTTCAGAATAAAATTTCCATTTTGTGTTGTTAACGCCGTTGTCTTTTGTTAAATGTCGCCCATGCAGACTTTGAAGAAATAGAAAAGGTTATAAAATGTTTTAGAAGTGTGCATAAACTCTAATAAAATGGTGCTATATAGCACTAAATGTGGTTATTGGCTCGTAATCATAGGGAACCACTTTTGGTGCTAAATAGCACAGTATCTTTAAAGGTGCTATACAGCACTTTTGTCAAATGTTGCTATGTAGAACCATAATAGGTGCCATATTGCATTGTATTTCTTCAACAAATATGGTGCTTTGTATGGCAGTGGTGCTAAATAGCACCTTAATTGCCCCAAAGAACCGCTCAAGAACCATACCGGAGCTTAACAGTTTCTGTATATGGTAGCAGACCATCAGCTATTTAGCTCCTCAGTCAGGCCAAAGAACCACTGAAGCACCAAAAAAAGTGGTTCCCCTATGATTACGAGCCAAAGAACCACTTTTAGTGCAATGGTACACACCATTTATTTAGAGTGTATACTCTTGAAAATAAAGGTGCTTCATAGAAAAACCTTTTTGTCAAAATGGTTCCATAAAGAACCTTTAATATCTGAAGAACCTTTCTGTTTCACAAAAGTTTCTTTTGTGGCTTATGATTATAAAAAGGTAAGCAATAGATGGTTCTGTCCCTCCCGAACCTATAACAAAAGTGTCCCTCGCGGGTCAAAATGACCCGAAGGCTTTCAACGTTACATTTTTTTTCAGTTCTGAAATAGTTTTTAATCCATTTTTTTTCCCGAATTATTTATGTAGGCTTTGTTATTATTTTTGGTGTTATTTTTTATATAAAATTTACCTTTTAAAATCTTATTTTTAATGAATATTAGCATATTTGCATTTTTTCACCCCCCCCAAAAAAACCTACCAGACAGAATTTCTACTTTAAACATCATAATCCATCAGGAACTTGGTCACTGAGTGTCTCTGAGGCCTGTTTGGGAGAAATGACAAAAAACTGCTTTTATATTTTCAGCCACGACATGGGCCTATAGAACCCTATGGAGACTCTGAACTGAGCTCAACAAGTGAAATCTTTAAACCTACACCAGCTTGATGCTTCATTTAGCTTTCAGATATACAGGTGCATCTCAATAAATTAGAATTTCTTGGAAAAGTTCATTTATTTCAGTAATTCAACTCAAATTGTGAAACTTGTGTATTAAATAAATTCAATGCACACAGACTGAAGTAGTTTAAGTCTTTGGTTCTTTTAATTGTGATGATTTTGGCTCATATTTAACAAAAACCCACCCAGAACTGTGTTCTAGACTAAATAGAAAGCATACAAAGTAATTAGTTACTTTTTAGGGAGTAGCGCAATATTATAATGCATTACTTTTAAAAGTAACTTTCCCCAACACAACACTGTGCAGGAACATGTGCCAGATTTGAGGATCCCTGCCTGAACCGTGTGGCGTTACATGTAGAAGTAAACCTTGCCTTGTTAGTTTACCAGCTTTAGTCCAGAAGAACAATCCATCTGAATGAATAAAAGTGCTGAGTGTCACGTCTTGTTCGTGTTTCTCTGAGTTCAGTGAAGAAAGTGGGTTATGCAGCACACCAGGTACGTTTACAAGAACAAGTGATACTGTACTGCCAAAATCCTCATAATTGCTTTATGATATGATGTACATGTAATAAAGAACTGTGGTGAGGCCTGTTAAGCCAGTCTGGCTGCTGATATAACAAATTAATCCTATAGAGACAATGAATATACAATACTGAATGAATTGAATTGACCATAGTCTCTTCCACTCAATGTTTGCAAAAACAGAATTATTGTTGTGTAGAGTGGCAGATTTACGCCATATCGATGTGCGCATGCGCAGTAGCTGGCTCCGGCGGCTCTTCCGGTGAAAGAATGACGTCAGGGGCTCTGTCCCAAATGGATCACTTCGTGTGCACGTGCAGTCTTACGGACTTTCTATGCCGCGTGCACGTGTCCGTTTAGTCCACGAGACCGTAGGCTGTCCCATTCCTCATTTTAGCGTTCAGAAGGGTGCTCTGTGGCCCTTATGCGCCCTCAATTCGGACTTCTAGTCGGGAAGACGTCTACCCGACAGTCAAAGCAGCATTACGTCACGAAAGAGTGGACTCAGAGGAAGAGCGCGAGGGTTTAGGGTGCCATTTGGGACAGGGCCGTGGTTGCCAAGTCCGCTTATTATACGCGACTTTGGGCTTCTTTTATTGTAAAGTTGCGGTTAAAAAAAATCCCTGGTTGCGGGTTTTTTTGGGCTTATTTAAAAAAAAAATATTGGTTGCTTGTTAGGGAAATAAAACGTTTCTTTATTTATGTTCGCCGTATTCTCCAATGCATTGATTGACACTCTGTCTGCTTGCAGTCAATAGCCAACCAGTGCAATAATATAAGCGCAGTAGCGTAATTAGCCAAATGCCCCGCCCCCTCATTAGAGAACAATCACATTCGGCTCGCTGTAATCCAAGCGATGACAGAAGTAGACGTAAAGGAGAGGGATGACTTTCGTTTAACCTCATTTTTACAGTGTTTTTGTAATGTAATGTAGTAGTAAACACATTTGGTTCGAATAGCCCGGGATGGAAAGATGTCTTAAAATGTATTTATTTTTTAACATTTAAACTTAGACCACATTATTAGATAACCCTTTGACTTCATGAGTACACATAAATGATAATACACATAATATTTTCTTTTTTAATACAATATATATTATAATTTAATATAATAGTTTATATATATATATATATGTGTGTGTGTGTGTCCCTGGAGCACAAAAGCAGTGTTAAGTCGCTGGGGTATATTTGTAGCAATAGCCACCAATACATTGTATGGGTCAAAATGACCGATTTATCTTTTATGCCAAAAATCATTAGGATATTAAGATCATGTTCCATGAAGATATTTAGTCAATTTCTTACCGTAAATATATAAAAACGTAATTATTGATTAGTAATATGCATTGCTAAGAACTTCATTTGAACAACTTTAAAGATGATTTTCTCAATATTTAGATTTTTTTGTACCCTCAGATTCCAGATTTTCTAATATTGTCCAAACCATGCATCAATGGAAATATTATTTATTCAGCTTTCAGATTATGTATAAATCAAAATTTCGAAAAATTGACAGAAGACTGGTTTTGTGCTCTAGGGTCACATATATTTTCTATAATATTAATTTGGCATTTTGTTTTTTCTGTCATTTATTTGATAGTAATGTATGCATTGTTTATTTTTGATCTGAAAATAAAGCACTTTTCCTCTGTACATGGCTGTGGGGACGAGCAGTTTTGTGGTGCTTGGGATGCTCTATAATTAATTAAAAACAAATACTGACACATTGATGGCTCAAGAAGGTGCAATTGTTCAAATAACACATTGTTTCATTTTAATATATATATATATATAAAACGTGTCAAGTGTTTTTCAAGTGTAATATTTCTGTTAAGGCTAGAGACAGAAAACAATGACATTTCAATAGAATGACCCATATATATTTTATGTTGCAGGCTCACTTATTGGTAATAAATAATATTGATGATAATAAATCATCAAAAAAATATTGGGCTTGTTTTTGAAGCTGCGGTTGCTTATTTGTCTCGCGAGAGTTGGCAACTGTGGCAGCTGAGACATAACTCATAAAATGTTGATATGATTTATCATTCCACACGTAATATACTTCACTTACAATATTTGGCGCGAATTAATCGAACACCGATATCTGTTGAGTGTTAAGACATGCTCCTACTAACAGTTGTGACCACGTGTGTTAGTTTGATCCACTGAGGCCATACATTCTCTTCAATGGTATAACATAAGCCTTAAATATCATTTCAGAGGTCTTACATTTGGGGACTGAACAACATGAATCGCAATATAGACTAATGCAATTATTAAACTTAAAATGTACATACAGAGCACTGTTTGCAACCACATGCTCCTTTAAAGGATTACTCTCTCTCTCTCTCTCTCTCTCACACACTCTCACTCACTCACTCACTCACGCACGCACGCACGCACGCACGCACGCACACACACACACACACACAGAAACATTTAAGAGGGTTTATTCTCCAAATAACTTTAAATTCATGCTGCTGAAAAATGCCTTAGTGTTATGTGCATGGACTCTTGTTTTCGTTCCACATTAGCCTTCCGTTCACTAATTGTTGCCTCTCTCAAAAGCCACAATTCTTCTAAGACGACGATAAAAGCTTGTGTCATGCTTGAGCTTTAGTTAGGATCAAAGCTGGAAGTTAAGTTGCACAATGTTTAGGTTTTATTTTATTTTTTTATACTATTATTTTGATTTATGTCTTAGTTTTAGGTTGTACTATGTTTACCTTATTTGTACCTTACCTTATTTTTTGTATTTGTATTTTTAATGTAATATGGCAATTAAATACACAAAATGAGTTTAGATTTTAGTAATTAATATATGCCATTTCAGCGATTAAATTTTTTCCTTTTTCTAAAAAGAGACTTGTCTTATTTTATCTTGTATATTTAGGATTGCTTTTTAAAAATAAAAAATGGTTCTTATCCGATTACTTGATTACTCGATGATATTTTCGATTATTAAATAATTCGATAGCTACTGCCCTAATGTCCACATATTCAAGAAATTACAGCAGCTGTAGCATTTCTGTCATAAAGAAATCAAAGAATATTTGTTAATGTTTTTTAAATATTGTTTTTATATTTTGAATTCTTTAATGCCAAATATGAAAGCATAAGTGTACATTTGATTTTAAATGGTGCTTGTTCAATATTAAACAAGGATTAGATCGCGCAGTGATGTGTGAAAATAATCATCAGGCCATTAGCGCCCTCTGCAGGCATTTGATATAATGCGTAATGCACTTTAGCTCAATTGTTTTTAATACATTATTAATACACATATTATGTCCAAAACTTATTTTTCGTAACAACAACAAATATATTTTTCCAACATTTTACAAAAATCAAGACAGAATATATTTGGTAAAAATAACATGTTGAAGATGAAGAGCTAAGACTATATTGGCTGATTAGATGGCTTCCCTAAAATACAATGTTTGCTCTCTCTTTCTTCACTGTTTCCACATCTCAGACCCCTAATGCATCAAATATGACATTTTTAGACAGTTTCTGGAGTAAAGAGTAAATAAAATACTACACAACTTATTAAAACAGCCAGGTGCCAGTAGCATAAACGTAGCCACCATGTTAAGAACTAGTTCAACCAACCAGCAGCTGCCAGTCTACCTTAGAACTGAATTTAAAGTTACGACCAATCTTGGGCAAAGAAAAGTTAGTCGTCTTAATTATTTTTCAAGACTATGAAAATAGTACCGCCCCGGTACTATTTTTTTGTTCGTGGTATTCAGCTGCAGCTAATGTTTGACTTCATTTTTTGCAAAACTGGGAATTGATAATGATCTGAACCAATAAGCAGAATCATAATTGATCAAATTAAAACAATACCCATCCCTTCTTGCTGCTTGTATTGGTTTCGGTTGATTAAAGTCTTCAGATTATTAGTTTTACTCTGATTTCTTCATTGGATCAAAGGGTTATTTCTTCTTCGACAGTGAATGAGACGAATGAGATCTGAATTATTCCTGTTTTGATGAAAGTAACATGTGAAGAGCGAGACTCCAGTCACATCTTGATGCTGCTGGTTGTCCTGGTGTGCTATAGTACTCGCAGAGTACCTCTCTGCGTGTTCATTGGCTGCTGCTTTTCATTGCCCAGCCAATCACAGCTCAGAAACGCATCATCATCTGATGCTGTATCATCTCAGACAAACACAAGCTGATGTCTAACAGCTGCTCTTTATTGTTTCAGGGATCATCACACCACCACCGAAGATGAGCTGGAGAGTGTGAAGCCAAACTGTTAAACATCTGCTGCTTTATAAACTTATGAATAAATGATATTTCATAATAGAGTAGACACAGCTATTGTGTGCAGTGCAGTTGGGGTCTGTTACGAAGCGTTACTCACTCGTGTAATATACTGGCGTCAACAGCATAACAGGCCAATCATCACGTAATAGGACATTTTTATGTGTGTATATTTATATGTAGGGTTGCGCAATGATTCAATGCTAAAATTGATGTAATACCTCTTGTTGCAATGTTTAACGGACCTCATAAATGTAAGTGCTAAGTGTAAGTTAAGTGTAACACTTACTAATGTAAGTGGTTTGTGTAATTTCAGACACATTTATGAAATGTGGTATTGACAGAGCCAATTTATGCATGGTATTTTCCTAATAAAAATGAAAAATGTTTTCCTAAAATGTCCAAAAATACAGCTCACGCTAAAATAAATATTTAATGGCAATGATTTGTTGACAGGCTGTAAAAAGCATGTTTTATTTCCTCAAAGCATTTTTAGCAAGCTAAAGCCTAGCATCTAACTTCTATAAAATAAAGATTCCTTTGTGTACCACTGCATTACCTTTTTATTTTTTACTTTGGAGCTCTTTTGTTTTATTTGGACAAAGTAGTATATACATATACAGATGTATACACAAACGTTAACGTAACATCCACTCATTTAACCTCTGGCTTTAATTATTTTTATTTATTTTTTAATTTGTAATCTTGTGTACTGATGGCATTTATATGCAAAGTTGTATTTCTCTTGTTGTTATATATGTTCATATGCAATAAAAAAAGAAAAAAACTTGAAGCCAGTTGTGAGGGAGTGCAAAAATGGCTTAAATCTCCTGTTTTTCCCCTTTTTCTTTCTGAATTTGACTCTCTTGTTTCAACTCTAAGACTTATAAATAACAAAAAGAGTGCCACATTTTTGATGCACTATGACGGCTTTTCTAAAACTATCTTATTTTATTTTGCACTTCTCTGTACAGATAATTCCATAACTTGATGTACGCAAATCCAGAATATTTGTCTTTCTGTCTTTATTTATATGACTGTTCTTTGTAGGAATAGTTTCATGTCTTGTTTCCCTGTTTCTGTATATTTCTACAATAAAAAAATAAAATAAAAAAAAGAAAAGTTGTGAGCGAGTACGTTACCCTTAAACACTGAAATGATATTACGACAATAATATTACTCTTAGGACATCTCAAACTAATTTGTTGCATGATATGACTTAACCTGATGAAGCACGCGCTCAGCCATTCAAGCAGTCTCTCGCGGAAGCGTTGTTTAGACATGTTTTGTGCCATTGATCGTGGTCAATATCCCTAATAAATCAAACATTTATTCATTCTAGGGTGAATCCAGTGGAGAGAAATCCCTCACCACTGTCTGCAAACTGGCATTTCATATCTGCCTCCATTTTCTTTTTATTAATGCCAATGTACCAAAGATAAAAGTACAGAGAACAGCATTATGTACAAACAGGTGACATTACCTGCAAAGCACAGTTCGGGACGAAATCAAGTCCCGCCCCCTCATTTCAGATATACGTCACAGTAGAAAAGAAAATACCGTCGCAACTTCCTACCACAACCCTAAACCTACCCTTACAGTAATGCAGATACAGTAATTACGTGTTATATCCGCGGTTGTGGATAGAAGGGATACAGCTAGTACCGGAAACCAACAATAAATATTTTGTTCTACCTATTAGATTGTGTTTTATTAACGTCTACACCAACACTAAACCTACCCTTACAGTAATGCATACACACATTAAATATTGTTGTTCAGCGTTAGAAAAGGGATGCAATATTGATGTGCGCATGCGCAGTAAGCAGAGGTAGGAAAATCTGACTGGTAGTATAAAATGTTTGGACACCAGTGTCCAGCAGAGTACTACAGACAGATGGCCCTTCCACCACATGCCCCACACAATCACACCTTCAAACTAATCTCTACTGCGCAGACTCAGGCTCCAAACAAATCTCTACTGTGCAGACTCAGGCTCCAAACGAATCTCTACTGTGCAGACTCAGGCTCCAAACAAATCTCTACTGCACAGACTCTGGCTCCAAACGAATCTCTACTGCACAGACTCTAGCTCCAAACGAATCTCTACTGTGCAGACTCAGGCTCCAAACAAATCTCTACTGCACAGACTCTGGCTCCAAACGAATCTCTACTGCACAGACTCAGGCTCCAAACGAATCTCTACTGTGCAGACTCAGGCTCCAAACGAATCTCTACTGTGCAGACTCAGGCTCCAAACGAATCTCTACTGTGCAGACTCAGGCTCCAAACGAATCTCTACTGTGCAGACTCAGGCTCCAAACGAATCTCTACTGTGCAGACTCTAGCTCCAAACAAATCTCTACTGCACAGACTCTAGCTCCAAACAAATCTCTACTGCGCAGACTCAGGCTCCAAACGAATCTCTACTGCGCAGACTCTAGCTCCAAACGAATCTCTACTGTGCAGACTCTGTCTCCAAACGAATCTCTACTGCACAGACTCTAGCTCCAAACGAATCTCTACTGCGCAGACTCTGTCTCCAAACAAATCTCTACTGCACAGACTCTAGCTCCAAACGAATCTCTACTGCGCAGACTCTGTCTCCAAACGAATCTCTACTGCACAGACTCTAGCTCCAAACGAATCTCTACTGCGCAGACTCTGTCTCCAAACAAATCTCTACTGCGCAGACTCAGGCTCCAAACGAATCTCTACTGTGCAGACTCTAGCTCCAAACGAATCTCTACTGCGCAGACTCGGGCTCCAAATGACAATTCACTCAAGATGGCAGCGGCCATACTGAGATGCATTCGCTTCACTTTTCTATAGTGGAAGGAAGCGGAAACGTGTCATCCATCTGGATTGAAATCACGCAAATTGCCTTTAAGCTATTACCTAAAATAAACTGCGAAAAGATTGTTTTCTAAAACATCATGGACGGATTGGTTCTGAAGGCGCTGCACGAGCTCGCGGCGCCATCTGCAGGACAGTTAAAAGCTTTCAAATGATTAAAAGCGCCAAACGTGAGTATAATCAGCGCTGAAACTCGTTACTAGACCCGGGGACTTTTTATGAATGGTGGTGGGAATTTCAGATAGCTAGTGCTGTCATAAAATTCGCAAAGGTTATGTAAATATATATTAGTCTGTAGTCTGACGCGCTACATGTCTGCTGTTACAGTACTGTGTTGTTTCGATTCTCTGTTACTGCTAGCTGTGCTGCGATTGGTTTGAGCCGCTTTAATTTGCATTTGGGAACGCAACATTCGTCATTAGAAATGTTTAGTTTCAGTGTCATATAATCCTTTAGAAATCATTTTAATATGCGGATTTGCTGCTCAAGAAACATTTCTCATTATTGTCAATGTTAAAAACAGTTGTGCTTAATATTTTTGTGCAAACAATGATACGACAAACATTTGTATGAAATTTAAAAAAGAGAGAAATTAATAATTCTATTCATCATGCATGAAAGTTATAAAGCGTGAGTAAGGACAATGATTTATATTTGATAAATGCATTAACACATGTAATTAATATATTTGATAAATGCTAATAAATGCTGTTCATTAAACTTTATATTTATCAAAGAATCCTGAAAAGTAAAGTTTATCACCATTTCCACACAAAATATAATGCAGCAAAATTTCCAACATTAATAATAATCAGAAATGTTTCTTGTGAGTCAAATAAATTATAATGATTTCTAAAAGTGACAATGTCACAAAGTGAAAACTGGAGTAATGACGAAGAAAATTCAGCTTTTGCATCATAGGAATAACATTACATTTTATAATATATTAAAATTTTAACAATATTTTACATGATTGCTTTTTTAGTTTATTTTGATCAAATAAATTCAGCCTTGATGAGCAGAAGATATTTATTTCAAAATATATATATTATATATATATATATATGTGTGTGTGTGTGTGTCCTGGAGCACAAAAGCAGTGTTAAGTACTTTACTATAATATATTATAGTACTTTATTATAATGTTATGATTTTTAAATGCTGCTTTTTATTTTTACAGGACAGCAGTGTATTATTACAATATATGTAAATATATTTGTGCTAAAATGTATATTTAGAATAATAAGTGCTGGGGGCGTGGTCAGATGCTGCTCCTATTTTGACTCTAGCCGATCACGCCTGATTATACAAGACAAGTTATACAAGAAATGTGAAATTATTATAACTTTTATTGAAGTAATACATATCAAAAATATCTTACAACTGTGCCTTTTTGGAGATGAAGGCATTCATGTGTTCTTTTGTTGTAAATGAATAATGTAACGCTAAACTGCTTATGATATAAACCACTGGGAGAGCAAACACTGATTTTTTTTAAATCGTGTCAATACAATTGAGGGCTACTAAAAGTACTTTTTGCATTAATTGAACAATTGAAAAGCAACTGACACCACACCATACAGTAAGACTGCTACTACCTTGACAAAACAATCCGTGGCCTCATCTATCATACTTCACAATCCCACGCGTTCCCGTTTGTTGTGGCCTCTACAGGCTATGATGACCGGACAGGTTAATATGCAGGTTTTGTAAAAATCAACCAAACACATCCCTTTCCGGACATCCTCAATGAACAAGGACCTGCTTCGGTGCTTCATTCTGTGATTTGTCTACTAACATGCACATCTTATTTGGGCAGAAATGCAATTAAATTAAAGCCCTGAGCTCTGGACCTCGAGGTGCACAATCCTGATCAAACGCACACGCTGATCAGGACTGATTACAAAAAAGGCCGGTGTGTTCGATCAAGGTTGAAGCTTGAGGTCCAGAATTAAATCCCCCTGAATTGAAACAGGACAAAATAACAACAGAATAGATTTTTGGGGTGAACCATCACATTAACCGCTCAGTCTCGCGGTGAGCGAACAGTTCATCTGTTGTTTATTTCAAGGTCATTTATTATAATACTCTCATAATGTGTGTGCATTTTATCTAAACAAACTTGCATATAAGAGAGCTAAGAAATTAAAGCATAAGAGAAACATGGATAGTTGCAGCCCCTAAAACCTCAGGCTGAAGTGCACCTAAAGTGAATATGATTGTACTGGAGCGTCTCAATAGTTGGGTTTCTTGTTGATAAGCAGGCAAAGGGAGGACAGCGCCGCCCCGAGTTTGGAGGCTTCGCTGCAGGCGGTGGGCAGCAGGGTGTAGTCTGTCAAGCGCTGGAAAGCCTGAAACAAAGAAGAAGATAACCTCTTTATTTAATCCTTCCCTTGCTAGCTTGCACTTATTTGAACACTGCCTGAGACTTGTTACGTGCACTTCCTCTGTCTGTTCTCCTCTTTAAGATGAATCGCTTATGTACTCCACAATTGTAAGTTGCTTTGGATAAAAGCGTCTGCTAAATTACTAAAAGTAATAACAAACATCACTCCGGCCAAACTATCATCCCTTACGAAAAATAAGTTATTCAAGTGTGCTAATATACTTATTTTAAACTAAAAACAGGACGTTTACTTTGTCTACTTCTGGTGTAATTCTCAGAAATATACTTAAAATGACACTTAAGTATACTTAAGAATTTCCAAAATATCTGTACGGTACCAGTGAAGATCCACGGTTCTCGGTACCAAAGCAAAACACAAAACCATGCTGATTAAAAAACACTATTTTTATTAATAAAGTCAAGTGATAATAAAATGTACAAAATAAATGCCATTCTTTGTGCTTATGTAAATATGCGTTTCAAGTAATAAAAGAATGGAAAACACTAAACAAATTCCACCAAAATGTAATTAGTCTTTTAATCAATGAAATTTAAACACTTTTTTTTGGTAAATAAAGGGATTTACTATTAAAATTAAAAGATGGAAGAAATAGTGTGATTATTTATTAGAAAATAACGTTTTAATTATTTTTAAGCAGCAGTAGTATCAAGTACATTATACAAAATTATAGTACCCCAATAATATATTTCTGGCACAATGTCTAAACCAGACTTTTATTTTGACGGGTTGCCGTGAAAACCTTTAAAGTACTTGCGTGTTTATGATATGACGCTGGTTTTACTCAAATTAAACGGTAAAATGCTGGTGAAATGACTCTCAGGGCAGTTCTGAAGATATTGTTTATGTATTGTTTGGATGACTAAATCAAAAGTAGGTAATTACACTTAAATCAAATCGCGATATGGACCAGTATCTGTTAATATTAAGCCGCAAAAGTATGTCATGACATAGTATGACACTAATCCTCATGCTGAAATCACTGCGAGCATCACACGCGCTTCAGTGTATGTAACGCAAGTAAACAAAACCGCGTGTCTCTGCCGTTCATTCATTCACAGAGACACGCAGAACATGCAGGATTCATATTTGAATCGACTTTTGTGGATTCATATTTACAGATACTGGTCCATATCGTGATTTGATTTAAGTGTAATGAGCTACTTTTGATGAATTCATCCAAACCGTGACAAATTCTGTTCTCGGTACCACCAGTACTTTACAAAACCTGGTACTGGGACGTTTTCATTTTTTTAGTACCGACTTGGTACCAAATCTTTTGACAACACTACTTGACTTATACTCATAAAAAGTCTAAATATATTTGAGCTTGTGCTCCTAGAATCCGTGTTTTTATTGTTATACAGTTGGAGGCGCTAGAACACCTCTTCTGTGCAGAATTAACGAAAAACACAAGGGAAGAAGAAACCGAAACAACAGATGCTTACGCATGTAATCTCAGTGTGCGTTCACACCTGGCCCGTTGTTTCGCACCTGACACGTTTCCCCCCCCTTAACTTGGTTCGTTTGGGCATATGTGAACACGGCAATCGCGCTCGGATCCACGCTAAAACAATCGGTCTGAGATCGCCTGAACTAAGTGATCTCGGCTCGATTGAAAACAAACTCAATCGACAAACAAACGAACCAGGCTGTATCACACTGTATAATGGGTAATTACTAGTGCTGTCAAATTGAACGCAAATTAATTTTAACGGCACTAATTTTATTAATGCAGCGTATATTTTCTTATTTTCTGTTTGACCCGTGGCTCAACCTGCAGTTGGAGAAATGAAGATGCACAGTGTTGCCAACTAAGCAACATTGCAGACTGCTTTAGCAACTTTTTCCCTTCAAAAAAGCACCCAAACCTTATTTTGTTATTGAGAATCGCCGATAACGTTACTGCCGTGCGAGCCCAAGGTCTTGCTCTCACAGCACGTGCACACCTCTCTCTCTCTCTCTCTCTCTCTCTCTCTCTCACACACACCTCTCTCTCTCACACACACACTCTCTCTCTCTCTGACACACACTCTCTTTCTCTCTCTCTCTCACACACACTCTCTTTCTCTCTCTCACACACACACCTCTCCTCTCACACACACTCTCTCTCTCACACACCTCTCTCACACCTCTCTCTCTCTCTCTCTCACACCTCTCTCTCTCTCTCTCACACACACACACCTCTCTCACACACACACACCTCTCTCTCACACACACCTCTCTCTCTCTCTCTCTCTCTCTCACACACTCTCTCTCTCTCTCTCTCACACCTCTCTCTCTCTCACACACACCTCTCTCTCTCTCTCTTTCACACACCTCTCTCTCTCTCTCTCTCACACACACACACTCTCTCACACACACACACCTCTCTCTCTCACACACACCTCTCTCTCTCTTTCACACACCTCTCTCTCTCTCTCTCACACACACACACCTCTCTCTCACACACACACACCTCTCTCTCACACACACACACCTCTCTCTCTCTCTCTCTCACACACCTCTCTCTCTTTACACACCTCTCTCTCTCTCACACACACACCTCTCTCTCTCTCACACACACACACCTCTCTCTCTCTCTCTCTCTCACACACACACATCTCTCTCTCTCTCTTTCACACACCTCTCTCTCTCTTTCACACACCTCTCTCTCTCTCTTTCACACACCTCTCTCTCTCTCTCTCGCAGGGAGGAGCAGCACTTTCAGTTAAACACAGATTATGTTGCATCTCTAATTTTACATGCAAGTACAGCCGAAATTATTGGCTGTACTTATCTTATGTGTATTTGATTTCATCAGACAAAAGCTCGATTATCAGGATTTATGTGCAGATTAAATTTACAGATTAACATCTTGGAAGGGAGAACTGGTTATGTAGTCTTAATGGATCACGTTTCAATCCCTTTTTCATATTCATTCCGTTGTCTGACAACAGAAACAGTAAAATATATCAATGAAAACAGATTTGAGCATTTAACAGCATCAAAATACAGTATGTGGGCACAGAGAAGGGAAACAAATGCAATAATAAATGTACTGTACTCTGCATGTTCAGAAGAGCTGCCCTGTCCTGCAGAAATGCAAACAGGTTTGTGTCAGTAAATTACTCCGTGCAAAGAAAGAGAAGTAATGAGAACCTGGTGTTTATTTTTTCATGTGTCTAATAGACATGAACAATTTCTTTGAAAAACATCTATTACCTTTGAAACATGTCTAGTCTTCATGCTCTGTTGATTATGGTTTCACTAATAATAAACATACATTGCGTAAAGCATCCATATTTGACCATGCGCATGTTGATTAGAGTATGAAAAACTTGAAAAGTATTAATTTAAGGTACATCTAGAACAAATACAAATCTGCGATTAATCACAATTAAAAAGTTAATCGATTGACAGCCCTAGTAATTACTGTTTTGTGAAAAGCAGTGGGTGTGCACGTCTTCGCCATTCATAATCAAAGTGCATCTTATTGCTCTTCGTAGTATGTTCCTTTTAACAATGTTACAGCTACAAAAAAACTACAAGCCCTCAAAGCTGTTGACGTTCCTTCCTGATGTGTGTGAGTGAGTGATTGAGAGAGAGAGTGTGAGTGAGAGAGAGAGAGAGTGTGAGTGAGAGAGAGAGAGAGTGTGAGTGAGAGAGAGAGAGAAATTGGCCAACATACTAGAACGCGCCCCCATTCAAGGTCTCACCCGACACGACACAGAGATAAAGTGTCTTCTCTACGCAGATGACCTGGTCCTCCTGTCGCCCACTGAAGAGGGGCTTCAGGACAGCCTGAATCTGCTGGAGGATTTCTGTCAGTCCTGGGCCCTGACACCCTCCAAAAAACTAGAGTCATGATGTTCCAGAAACGCTCCAGATCTCAGGGACCAACACACACATTCACACAGAACCATCGAGACCACAAAAACATACACCTACCTCGGCCTGAAAATAACTCCGACCGGTAGCTTTACTTTGGCTGTGAATGAACTCAAAGAGAAAGCTCAAAGGGCTTTCTATGCCATAAAAAGATCCATTAAAATTGACATCCCAATCCAAATCTGGCTCAAACTTTTCAAAGCAGTAATTGAACCAATTGCATTATATGGCAGTGAAGTGTGGGGTCCTTCTATAAAATTTGAGTTCTTAAATTGGGAAAAACACCCGATCGAAACTCTACATTTAGATTTCTGTAAAAGAATACTCAGAGTCCAAAGAAAAACTCCAAACAACGGATGCAGGGCAGAATTAGGCCAATACCCTCTCCTTCTAAACATCCAAAAAAGAGCCATCAAATTCTGGAAACACCTCAAAACAAGCGACCCCAACACATACCATTACAAAGCCCTCAAACACCAAGAGCTGAGCGTAAGTAAGAGTCCCCTGTGCCAGCTGGTGCTGAGACTGACTGATCTCACACACACCGAGATCAGCCAGTCTCAGGACACACACACACACACACACACACACACACACACAGAGATCAGCCAGCCTCAGGACACACACACACACACACACACACACACACACACACACACACACACACACACACACACACAGAGAGATCAGCCAGCCTCAGGACACACACACACAGATCAGCCAGCCTCAGGACACACACACACACACACACACACACACAGAGATCAGCCAGTCTCAGGACACACACACACACACACATTCGGCTCACACACACACAGAGATCAGCCAGCCTCACACACACACACACACACACAGAGATCAGCCAGCCTCAGGACACACACACACACAGAGATCAGCCAGCTTCAGGACACACACACACACACACACACACACACACACACAGATCAGCCAGTCTCAGGACACACACACACACACACTCACTCACACACACACGGACATACACACACACACACACACACACACACACACACACACACACACACACACACACACACACAGACTCAGTGAACACAGTCTGGCCGTAGAGACGGGCCGGCGCAGACACACACACACACACACTCAGTGAACACAGTCTGGCCGTAGAGACGGGCCGGCGCAGACAGACCTGGCTCTCTCGTGAGGACAGACTCTGCTCGCACTGCATGCTGGGAGTGACGGAGACGGAGCTGCACTTCCTCACAGAGTGCCCAAAATATACACATGTCAGAGACCACTACTACCCCAAAATTAATCTTATATTTCCCCAATTTAATACCTGTAATCCAACCCAAAAACTCAGCTTCATTCTTGGTGAAGAAGCCAAATGTGCACTTATAGCTGCAAGATTCATATCATCGTGTCATCTCCTGAGGGACAGCCAGAGAGAAACACACACACACTCATAGCCCAAACACACACACACACAACACACACACTCACAGCCAACACACACACACTAGACCTACACACATATAGATAATGTATATAATGTTCACATGCCTAAGTTCAGTTGTTACATGATTTATGTATTCTAATCTTTTATTTATTATTATAATTATTTAATTTATTCATGTTATTTTACTAATTCTATTTTGTAGCTATATCTAGTCATGTGTTTATATAATATTACCTTTTTTATTTAGTTTCATTGTTGCTATTATTTTCTCTAGGCTTTTCTAAATGTTCAGATATTGTAAATCATTTTATATGTTGTCTTAATGCTTTGGCAATACAAAATGTATGTTTTTGTCATGCCAATAAAGCTTTCTGAATTGAATTGAGAGTTTGTTTGCCTCTCTTTCCAAATGAATCATGTTTATTGTCATTCCAGCTCCGTGGAACTTTGACCAATCAGAGGACAGTTTACTCGCACATGACTTCTTTTAAAAATTTTGTTCCGTTTAGAAACTTTGCCGTGTGAAAGTGAACCACGCCAAGAATAAAAAGCAACACTGTAATACTTTTAACCCCCGTTTCGGAACAAGGCAACCGATCAACAGGCGTGAAAACACCCTAACACCATCATCAGACATAAAACAGCATCAGAACTGTGTAGCGTTATGAATCAAATATCACCAACGAAGAGGTAATAATGAGTGTCAATGTTTGGGGTGCTGATCGACTCTACATTTGGATTATCATTCTGCATCCAATCATTGTCTTTTTAAGCTTTTTGTTCTACAGGCGTATTATGTTCACTCATTTGCAACAATAGGAATGAGAGAAACAGTGAGAGATGTTGAGACCGGTGAAAAGCGTTCAGGTAATAGTGAATATTGACCTATTGTGCGTACCGTTGTTGCTCCCGCTGTTAGCGCGGTATAACCGCTGCATTTGGGGTAAAAAAAGATTATTATAATTATAAAAAAATAATGTATTGTTCCAGGAAGGTTGTCTGTTCATTCACTCATGCACGAACTGATTGGCCGCTAGCGGAGCCTTTACCGATTATCTCCATTGATCAAAGCATTCGGCACGGTCGTCTGTAAGTGACGCCCCCTCCCGACACAAACACGCCCCCTAGTATAGTCCCGCCCACTCTCATTGATTGACAGCTTTCCATAAAGACATAGGAAATTTAAATGCAAAATTAATTGCGATTCCATTTTAGTTTTGGCAGGTTACAAGCAAGAAGCAGAGAAAGTGAAAAGGCAAATGTAGTAATTAATATTGCTGTTTAAATATGACCGGCTCTTAAGACAAGGGAAATACTGTAGCAAATAGACTTTGCTTTTTCATTTGAAATGTGACAGTCACTGTGCATTCGCGAAAGCGAAAATTTAAGATTTGCAATTGCATTTGGGTTATGTCACAATTTATGCGCCCACATGTGGAAAACGCAATTGAAAATACAATTTGCTATTCCTTTTGAAAAAAGTCTTGAAAATTCTTCCATACAAAATATTGTTTATTTCTTTATTTATGAAACTTACCCACATTCAAGTGTTTAAAATAAAGAATGCATGAAGCTAGAAAACAACGTGTTTGTTTACAAGCGGATTCTTTTGATATTTTGTATGTTCAGATATTCATATAACAAAATATATGCAATAGGGGTCGACCGATTATCGGCGCCGATATTAAGCATTTTACCGATTATCGATATCGGCCATTTTCAAAACAGATTTGCCGATAATTTTTTTTAAATATTTTTTTTATATAATGCAAACAAACATACTATTTACAGGTGACATTATTTATTGGTGAATAAATAATACAGGTGAAACTATGTAATGTTTAAATGCACTATTTGGCTCGATGCAGCCTGTCTGAGCTCAACACTCTGTGAGAGTGAGGCGATCTCTCAATCTCTGAGAGCAATCTCCGCCCACCGCTCATCTGATATGTAGAGAGTCACGAGTCCGACCAATCAACGCGGAAAACTGAAGGCAGTCTCACACCGAGAGCACTTGCTAACTGGAGCTGCCTCAGTGATCACGCATCAGTTGTCTCTCAAAGGTAAAGCAGCAGCAGACGTTGCTGAAGTTGCAAAACACCTCAATATAACCCATGATGTCCGCGATGCGGAAAATGCGGGCGGAATCGCGGAATGCAGTCATATAATGGAATTTACCGTATAACGCGGAATGTCACGGAATGTGTCGAAGTTTGGATGAATTAATCAAAAGTAGGTCAGTACACTTAAATCGACTCGCGCTATGGACTAGTATCTATAAATATTAAGCCGCAAAACACTATTTAAATATGAATCCTGCATGTTCTGCATCTCTGTTAATGAATGACACAGACGTGCGGTTTCATTTACTGCACACACATACTGAAGCGCACGTGACGCCTGGCGGTGACTTCAGCGTCTGCCGTCCTCACTAAATGAGGACATAAATACACGAACAACATCCCCAGAACTGCTCGGAGAGTCACTTCATGAGCATTTGACCGTTTCATTTGAGTAAAACGATCGTCATATCATATATACATAGTAGGGGTCGACCGATATGTGTTTTTCAGGGCCGATACCGATACCGATTATTACAGATCAAGTAGACCGATAACCGATATTTTGAACCGATATACGTGTCTGGTGTAAAATGAAAATGAATGCCAAAATTAATAATAACAAGAGCTCTGACAAAAACGTTCTTTAAATGCTTTTAAACATGTCTTTAATTCTGAAAACTGTTAATAACAACAACATTAAATAAACAGTAATATTAATAATATTAATAATAACATAAGTACAGAGATCACCCAGAAGCATTCTGAAACATTTTGTAAAACTTAAAGTAAACGTATTTAGCGTATTGTGTGATTATTCTCAACAAAAGTTGTAATAATTGCTGTAGTTGTATTACGTTTACAGTAATATATTCGGCTAAACCGAACTTATATTTTGACAGGTTGCCATGAGGACCTTTTAAGTTTCTGTAGCCTATGTATATATGATAGACGATCGCTTTTACTCAAATGAAACGGTCAAATGCTCGTGAAGTGACTCTAGAGCAGTTCTGGGGATGTTGTTCATGTATTTATGTCCTCTTTAGTGAGACGGCAGACGCTGAAATCACCGCTAGCGCCACGTGCGCTTCAGTATGTATGTGTGCAGTAAATGAAACCGCACGCCTGTGTCATTCATTAACAGAGATGCAGAACATGCAGGATTCATATTTAAAGTGTTTTTGCGGCTTAATATTTATATATACTAGTCCATAGCGAGTCGATTTAAGTGTACTGACCTACTTTTGATTAATTCATCCAAACTTCGACACATTCCGTGACATTCGGCGTTATACGGTAAATTCCATTATATGACTGCATTCCGCGATTCCGCCGCATTTTCGCATCGCGGACATCATGGGTTATATTGAGGTGTTTTGCAACTTCAGCAACGCCTGCTGCTGCTTTACCTTGAGAGACAACTGATGCGTGATCACTGAGGCAGCTTCAGTTAGCATGTGCTCGTGTGAGACTGCCTTCAGTTTTCCGTGTTGATTGGTCGGACTCGTGACTCTCTACATATCAGATGAGCGGTGGGCGGAGATTGCTCTCAGAGATTGAGAGATCGCCTCACTCTCACAGAGTGTTGAGCTCAGACAGGCTGCATCGAGTCAAATAGTGCATTTAAAAATTAAATAATTTCACCTGTATTATTTATTCACCAATAAATAATGTCACCTGTGTCACCTTATGTTTGTTTGCATAAAAAAAAAAAAAAAAAAAAAAAAAAAATAAATTATCGGCAAACCTGTTTTTAAAATGGCCGATATCGATAATCGGTAAAATGCTTAATATCGGCGCCGATAATCGGCCAGGCCGATAATCGGTCGACCCCTAATACATAGGCTACAGAAACTTAAAAGGTCCTCATGGCAACCTGTCAAAATATAAGTTCGGTTTAGCCGAATATATTACTGTATACGTAATACAACTACAACAATTATTACAACTTTTGTTGAGAATAATCACACAATACGCTATTTCTTCCATGTTTTAATTTTAATAGTAAACTCATTTGTTTGCCAAAAATAAAGTCTAACTCTCATTTGATTAAAAGATAAATTAAATTAATGTTTTATGCCTTCATTTGCACTGTACTGTAAATTAAAACCAACGGAAATGTTGTTGTTATTAACAGTTTTCAGAATTAAAGACATGTTTAAAAGCATTTAAAGAACGTTTTTTGTCAGAGCTCTTGTTATTATTAATTTTGGCATTAATTAAAATTTTTACACCAGACACGTATATCGGTTCAAAATATCGGTTATCGGTCTACTTGATCTGTAATAATCGGTATCGGTATCGGCCCTGAAAAACACATATCGGTCGACCCCTAATATGCAAATTAACACCTAAATAGAGACAGACATAAAGCTTGATGTAAAGTTCACTTAAAGAAAACTTACGTGTATACTTGCAGTATAAAACTACTAAACGCGTAGACTATACTTACTATACTATACAGATAATACACAACGTGTACTAAAAATGCTACTACAAGTATTTAATTAGAAAACTATCAGTATACATATAAGTTCACATTTAGTACAGCTGCAGTACAAGCTAAACACATTGATAAAAACTAGTTGTGTACTCAATGTTTATTAATGGTGTATTTAAAAGTGTATTTCATATACTAGAAGGTGGGCCAATTTAGTTTTAAGGAGTATTGAAATAGTACACTGATATTTGTATATTTGCTACATAAAGTATACTTCAAATATACTTAATAAAATAAAGTATACTTCTTATATACACTACCCCGTACTTATATATTCGCTCCTCCGTACTTGTACGCGCTACTCCCTCCGCACTTGTACGCGCTACTCCCTCCGCACTTGTACGCGCTACTCCCTCCGCACTTGTACGCGCTACTCCCTCCGTGCTGCACGCTACTCCCTCCGTACTTATGCAGCCACTCCCTCCGTGTCGCGCTACTCCCTCCGCACTTGTACGCGCTACTCCCTCCGCACTTGTACGCGCTACTCCCTCCGTACTTGTACGCGCTACTCCCTCCGTACTTGTACGCGCTACTCCCTCCGCACTTGTACGCGCTACTCCCTCCGTACTTATGTATGCGCAGCTCCGTACATATGTATGCACTGCTCCGTACTGTACTTATGTATGCACTGCTCCGTACTTATGTTGTACTCCGTACTTGTTAAAAAAAAAGTATTAGTAAAAAAAAAAAGTATTAGTAAAAAAAATAAAAAAAAATTCTAAATGGTAACGTATTATGGTTTGCACTAAAATTATGAATATTGTGCAAAGTTACACTAAAATCAAAATACTGGGAAGAATGGTTTTCCATTGATGACAAAAGCCCAAAACAGGCGTGTGTTGATGATTCTTGTGTGTTTTACTGCACATGCTCTGATACTCACAGGAACACTGTTGGGACACTCCTCGGCTGTAGGGTGCAGGAGGAAGTCCACTTTAGCAGGACCTCTGATGTAAATGCAGTTAGCAGCGACGTCCTCGGGCACAGACAAGATCTCATAGTGATGGTCAGTCAGCTGCTCCATCACCTGAAACGAAAAGCACTCTTAGATTACGTCATTATCGAAGTGATTATGTCCCGTATTTGACTTGCACACACTCACTCTGAGAGTTTTCTTGGCCCCGTCACTGCTGCTGATGATGATGGTATCGGGGCCGGCCATGGAGCAGATGTTCTTCAGACGAGAGCCTCCACACACGGGCACGGTGGACACCGCAAAGTCCTGAGCACACGCAGCACCAGACCGATGTTATTTGCATTAAAAATGATTCCCAAGCCATATCCCCGGAGCAGAATCTCTTAGATACACTTCAGTCTGTAACCACTCATCCATGCACTGCAATGCTGTTTTTTACTATAATGCCGTTATACTTCGTCAGTAATCCACATTATACATTCTACTAACGAGAAGTAACTTTGCAACTACATGTTAACTATCTCTCGTTAGAGAACGAGTAGATGGTTAGAGTCTAAAGTGGACTACTGAAATAAAGTGTTGCCAAACAGAGAAGCACCTTGTGATCATCTGGCAAAACAGCAATTTAAGTTAAATGCATTATTAAAAAATAATAATCAATGACGACAGAAGTGTCTGCTAAATGATTAAATGTAAAATAATAGTTATCTACAATGTATAATGTGCACGATGAGTCTTACATTAGGGGTTGAATGACTTCTGATTTTTGACACGCCTAATTGAGATTGTAGATAGAGTGTCAATGGTCCATTTGAGAGATAGGTGGCAGTAATGCACTTATAAGTCTGCGATCCGCCGTAAAGCAAGAAGACGTGTCACGCGCCGGCTGTTGTGAACGCGCTCAGGACACTGGGACAGTGTGGCGGATCCGAGGAAAACAAGATATAAATACTGTTCAGTTTCTTGCACAGACCGATCGTTTCGTGTCTTTAGAGCTCAATGTATCGTCACGAGCCGCAGGTTTAATTTGGTTTTGTCTGTGTATGTTTTTTTGACTCTCAAAGCCATGAGTACCATTGACTGCCATTATATGACTGCCAGACTGCAACGGTTTGAGTTAAACATCTTCGTTTGTGTTCCACTGAAGAAACAAAGTCACCTACATCTCAGATGCCCAGCAGGGGGTAAGCAGATAAACATCACATTTACATTTTTGGGAGAACTATCCCTTTAAGCGAACCAATTCATTCATTTAAAAACGTACAAATTCCGTGGCATTCCGAATTAAACCGTAAATTCTATTTTATGACTGGATTCTGAGATTCTGTCCGCATCAGGGACATTACAGGGCCCCTAACTGAATTCGGCCCCGGTCCAATTTAACCCCTGCATGTACAGCATTCCAATCAGCCAACGCTAACGGACCCAATTCAAGCGGATCACAACGCTCACCTTGAAGGTGTCGGCCAAAACTTCTGCCCCACGGTGATTGGTGTATTTCGAAATGCCCACAAAGAACTCTTTTCCAGTGAAGAGGACGTCGCTTCCCTCCAGAGTGGCTCCAGCAGAGCCGCCTTCCTCGTCGCCCATCTCCAGCACCGTCAGCTTCAGCTCGCTCAGGACGCGCCTCACGGCCTCCGCCTGGAGAAAACACAGCGCTGAGCCCCAGTCACGACCGAGTGTCCCGCAGCCCCGCCTCGTGAAGCCCTTACCTCAGCGCGCCTCTGCTGCGTGAAGGGTCGCGTGACCAGCGCCGTGTCGCCCTGGATCACAGCCACATCTTCAATCCGCCAGCTCTCGGGCAGCTCCGAGGCGGCTGGGATCTCTATCAGCTGCAGCCCCACCTTCTGCCTCAGCGCGCCGGTCAGCACCCCCATCTGACGCTGGGCCTTGGCCAGGTCCGTCTGAAGCCCTTCTCCACCCTCCGCCGACTTCCCAAAGGATTCTGGGATACCTCTGACCACAGCATGAGTGAAGCAGCCGTACGGATATATGTTGGCCATGACTTTGTGTATATGAACGGTGGTGTGTGTTTATGTGTTTATGACAAGCCTGAATGTGTGTGTGAGGGACTCTGATTCACAAACTAAGCAATTGTGACGTCTATGAAGGACAGTCTTGGAGTGGAAGTGATTGGAAGCCAACAGCAACTGGATCAGCAAATCATTCTCGACGTCCCGAATCCACAGGGCAGACAGCTCCAGGAGTGTGTCTCTTAAATACTGCCTGATACAGAGAAAATTAATTGAGACATATTTTGAAGAGCTATAGACCAAACCAATTCATGTGTGAATCCTTGGTCTCGCAACCAGTCTACGATCTAAAGTTGAAATGAATCAACCTCATGCCGTTTGAGAGCTAAATTAAAAAAACCTTCAGCAGGATAAATAATGGCTTGTACCTGGACTTTAAAGTGGACTCAAAGATCGTGTTATTTTTTAGTTGTCACAGTGTCTCATTCCACACTAGTTTCCCGTTCAAGTAAGCAGCTTTAAACCATTCAAGTGCATAACTGCACTGTACAAATCATTTAAACTGTTTTTTTTTGTTTACCTTGTAGGGCTGAACGATTAATTGCATTTGCGATAATATCGCGATATAAAAAAACGCAATTTCTCAACGGCAGAGGCTGCGATTATACGTCACGTGACACACGAGAGTTATGTATGACGATCGTATGATATCTAAGTACGGCGAGAGAAAGCATTAGGAGACGTCCGCTCTCTTATCGACAGCGATCGGTCCGGCAGTGCTGCTTCAAGTCAAACACATCTAAACGGTCTTCAGAGGAAGCATCACGTTGGGACGCTGCTGTGTTGCCGAGTCCGCAGTTTGCCGCGGGTTGTTTTCATGTCCGTGGGTCTTTCAGAACCTTTGTTGTACTTTCCTGTCAAAATAACGGAGTTCGTTTGGAAGTCTTCATCTTTTAAGAACTGCCGGGTTCCTCCTGTAGTGGGCGGAGCTAATGCGCAAACGACAATCTCATTGGCCAGCGCTCACCTTTTTTTATGGTTATTATTAGTAGTAGAATTTGTGGTAGTTTTGTTATCATATCAGCATTATTTAAGTTTTTCCTTTTTATAAAAAACACTAAATGACAAACAATATCTTAAGCACCACCACCAGTCCTAAATTCAGACAACATGACAAATATGCATTCATACATGGTTATTATAATTACTAAAGTTCTATCATCATATAATGCTAAAATATCATAATATCATATTATAATGTTTGACTGACTGATGCTAAGTGAGGTATAAAAAACTGCTATTTTACAAACATAAACATATATACATACATACATATATTAGTATATCAGATCATTAATATTAATCTGGTGAGTAAAAAAAAAAGGACACGCCAATGGAGATTGTATTGCCAAGGTGTCCATAAAGAGGTGATAATATTTGCAATAATCAATGTAATTTGATACATGTCTCTCACATTGTCCCACAGAAACATTAAAATAATGTAGATTAGTGTAATGTTTTATAATCATAATTTATTCTATTTAGTGGCCATTTTATTCATTTAACATTTAATACTGGAACCCTTTTGAATTGAACCCTGTTTTTTAATGTAACAATAGTTACTTTCCCTGGTAATTAGTTTATTTTATAATGATGTAACTATTTATGAGAAGTAACTAGTAATATAACTAATTAATTTTCAAAGTAATATACCCAACACTGCACACTATACAATGATTTATTGCTTGCCTTTGTTGAATAATAAAGAATATAAAGAGCTTTAAAAAAATGCATATTAAATCGCAATCGCAATATTGGTAAAAAAAATTGCAATTAGATTATTTTACAAAATCTTTCAGCCCTAATACCTTGTATCTGTTATAAATGTTTAACAGTACTTCTCTAAATTACTTTAAATCTAGGTTACGGTCTTATCTTTATACGCTTGTATTTAATTCATGGTCTCATTTGAATTTATATTCAGTGTATTATTATACTTTTTCTTTTGTACAGCACACTAGTCAGCTCTTGTTGTGTTTATTTATGCTTAGTAAACAAATTAATGAAAATCAAATTAAACATCTCTGAGTGGATTGTGCACATTAACAGTTTTCAAATTAACTTGGGAGTAAATGTCATGCATATGATTTAGCATGTGTGTGGAAAAAAAATATTAATAATCAAGCAAAATCGACTTTGGTTCTATCATGTAACCAAAGTAGTACACTTATTTAATCATCCATACTTTAAGAAACTTCCACATTTTAAAACAAACATATTTTGTACATAATCTGCATTTTCAAATCATATAAAAGTCACTGCAGACAACTGTATCAACAATGTTCAGGAAAAACAAAACCAATCAAACCGTTGAATCTACTACAACCTATTAAAATATACCACCGGTAGCTTTCAAACAAAGACGAAGTAAACATGTTTGGATAGCATGTAACATGCAGCCGGTATCGGTCTTCACACAGCAGCACGCAAACCCAATGCAAACATGAACAAAACACAAACGCATCGCACTTTTCCGAAGAAATGAAGCGTTTCTGTGAAGTCACAAACGCGCTTCAACAGTTGTCCAAAGTGTCTCGGCGGCCACAGTTGACGCCCTATTGAAACACGACGAGCTCGAGGAAGAAAAGCCTACCTTATAACACGATGGATCGCGTTAAATCGGGTTGTCTCTTGTTGTTTTGACCACCTCGCGCACAAACGTTATTCTCCTCTGACCCTTCCCCCTCGGTCCATCTCACTGTCCGGTCGCTTTCTTTCCTTTCCTCCTGCCTGACCACCAGCGTCACCACGATTTAAACTACGGAACTCATAGAGCTGATGACCAGGGGAACGCAGTCTATAACACTAGCCTACATCTGAGCCAAACTCTGATCCGCATTAAAGACATTCCCGACCATCTTTCGGGATCTTCCGCTCACTCACCAGTCCTGTTGTCACACCTCCATCGCTCCCAGTCTGGCTGGACTGGAAACTTTATTAAACTGTCTTACAGATGTGGAGGCACACTCATTCGTGCTCAGTGAACTCAAGAGCTATGACACAGTTAACCAGCTCTAGTCTGTGTGCTGTTATCTGCAGCTGTTCTCTAATCCACTACTTTAATATGTGGGTCAGGTTTAGCTGTGGCCTGTGTCTCATCAAATCGCAGATTATTTATGAAATGTGTGTTGTTTTGTTATTATGGGGTGGTGGGTTGACCTCAGAACCTGGATTTGTGGAACGCTTTCCTGCAATAAGAACATTATTCTTTTTTTGTTAAAGGGGTCCTGTTATGATTTTTCACTTTTTTAATTTTAGTCAGTGTGTAGTGTGTATGTTTGGGCATAAAACGATCTACAAATTTACAAATCTCAAAGTTCACTCCAAAGAGAGATATTTCGTTTTTTTTTTGTTTATTCCTGTTCCTGTGGCTCAGTGGTTAGAGCATTGTGCTAGCAGCGCAAAGGTTGTGGGTTTGATTCCCAGGGAACACATGTACTGACAAAAAAATGTATAACCTGAATGCACTGTAAGTCGCTTTGGATAAAAGCGTTTGCTAAATGCATAAAATGTAAATCTCTTTTTAAGAACTACAACGAACGGCTCCGTTTGGACTACAATGTTGTTTTCCTGTATTTGTGACATCACAAAGATAAACCCCGCCCATGGAGATTTGAATGGTTGACGGGTGGAGAGAAAGCTTTGAGTTCTGCACGTTTAAAAATCGAAACCGGCGCTGGTGTTTTTATATCACTGTATTTCTGACGTGAACCGACTGTTTTCAGATTGGATGTCGTTTTCATTTAATCTTGCATGTAAAGTTTGCTAAAGCAGCGTTTTTTTGAGCGGAGCGCTGTTTTGTGTACAGCGTTAACGTGGAAACCTCGCTCGCTCCAACAGCGCCCCCCGCTGGAAGATAATTAATTTGCATATACATGCGGCCACAAATACTGTAAGTCTGTGGGACTATAGTATAAATAAATTCAACAGTTTAACTGTAATTCATGTTATAATGTTAGAGTTAAAGACCAATAAACATTACCGATGCACTTATCTGTACATAGTCAATGCAGTTATGTTCAAGCTGTTGTTGACATCATATCTAAAACCTGACTTAGCCAAAAAAACAATAACGTTACGTCACTTTAACATGTCTGGCAATATCCGTGTGTGCAAAGGTTCTTCACGATCCTCTTGTTCATTATTCTCGAGGTCTGAATTGATATGGCAATAGAATTGTGGAGCTATGATGTCACTTTGTAGGCGAAAACCCGGAAGCGAGTTAGCATTTTAGCACGCCGGCTCCATCGTCCCAGAGTCAATGGTTTTTTTAATGGGATTTTGGTTAAATCCTTTAATAAGATCCGTGGTTCACACAAGCTCAAGATCCTTTCACGTTGTATTCTATGATATAAAACACACCAGTTACATGACTTTTTAATTAAGCTGCTACGTTTCTTAAAAAAGAGGGTTGCTAACAAGTTGCTAAATGGGACTACATGTGCTGTCGGAGACATTAAACGTCATCACGCCGAACGTTTATCAATGTACAGTATTTTCCAGTTGTAGTATAATTTGTAGTACAATTAATTGTATAATAGCTAATGAACAGTTTCCTGCGTTGTTGTTTGACAATGTTTTCTTGCTTTGCCCCGAAATGCGACACAAGTATTTGGGGGGAAGACACTGGCATTGATTCTGGGACGATGGAACCGGACGTGCTAAAATGCTAACTCACTTCCGGGTTTTCGCCTACAAAGTGACATCATAGTTCCACCACTGTATATTGACGAGCTTGCTGCTTTGGAAGGGGCGGAGCTTGGTAACGCCTTCTAAGCTGCTGGCCAATCACAACGCACTGGGACAGCTAACCAATCACAACACATTTCATTTTTCTGAAGACGGGCCTTCATTAAATCCAGTCGTTTGTGTCAGGCTGGGGAGAGAGGTATTGTAATAATGTAAATTATGTGAAAAATAATGCAATTTTCGAACCACCGAGCATGAGAGCATGTTCTAGTACACCCCCAAAACAACATCAAGACTGTAAACGAGCATAATAGCACCCCTTTAAATACATCTTTCTGGTGCATTTTATAAGACGCCATTTTGTGATTGTGTTTCATTGACACAATTGAACATAATACAAATGTTTTGCTCTGCACTGACTTTTGTTTGTGTAAACACTGATCACTGACACAAATGTGCCTTTGATTTACATCAGTTAAGGTGATTGCTCATTAAAAACTAGTGCTGTCAAACGATTAATTGCATCCAAAATAAGAATATATGCATGTGTACTGTGTATATTTATTATGTATATATAAATACACACACATACAGTATATATTTTGTATATCTAATTACTCAAATAATTTATGTTGTATATAAATATATTTAATATATAAACCTAAAAAAAATCTGAAATATATACATGCATGTTTGTGTTTTTATACATAGATCATAAGCACACACACACATATAACAAAAACTTTTATTCTGGATGCGATTAATCGTTTGACAGCTCTACTAAAAACCCAATGTTGTAGGTCATTTTAGGTTTTATTTTGATGTTTACTTACTTTTTAATTTGAGTTTGTCCACGAAAGAAAGCATGGACCAATCATATCCGATCATAACATGATGAAAGCACATGTTATGAAAGTCTCACATGACTTTCCTCCATTCATTCTCTATTACCCCCACCAAACCCAGCAGCAAAAACAAGTACTAAAAATACATTACATTTCTCCTGCCTTTGGGTGTTTTTTGTACTTCTTGTTCTGTAATTTGACCCTCTGCTGTCCGCATGTATCGTGCATCTGCGTCTTATGCTGCCATGAAGGGAAAATCAATTAGTACTATCATAATTACTATATTATATAATCAAAAGTAGGCTATTGAAGGAAACTTTGGATCTGATATCAGAGCAAGCAAGATGACGAGGGTGAAGTCAGTAAAGCACTTATCAGATGAACGGATGTTAAAACGAATGGAGCATTAATTAACGTTTAATGAAGTTTCAAGAATTACATCAGCCAGTGTTACAAAGTCACAGTACATTTTTGTCATTAGAAGAGTATCTAACTCTAAAGTGGGCCTTTAGGGTTTCCAAAAAAAGCCATTTAGACAAATGTAGCAGAATAAATGTAGCATTATTACCTTCTTTTGGAACTAAGCTCATGATTTCATTGTTATTTTTTTGTTTATTTTATTATGATTTCGACTAAAAAGTTGCTTTGACAACTTTGGAGATCAAAAACAAGTTTGGTTCATTCTGTGACAGGACAAATTATATGGGTCACCACGGTCTATAATTAATGGGAACTATGAGGGTCTTTGTGTAACAAGTTTTCTCACTCGTGCATCATGATGCATTATTTGTGCTTCATCAGTCCTCATACACAGAATGGGGGGGGTTAAGAATTGGTGGACCATGTGAAATTCAAATATGGGTTCTGTGGCATTTAGTTCCCGTGTATCTAAGCTGATAAGAAAGCTTTTAGCAGATAACACATTTCCAGTTTTAAGGTAATGATACACACCAACAATATCTCCGTGTATCTTCACACAGAAAATCAGACTAAAATGCTCTCTTATGCACTGTGGGTGTGTTCAAATTTGTAGATCTGAAACCCTGCGGTAAATAAAACTGCACCCAGTAAGGCAATTTTACAGGACCTTCAATGAAATGAGTCAGTTATTGAAAAGGCTGTATTATACACAACAAGGTAGCACTGGTGCTGATTCGGTCCAGTAACAATAGGACATTTCACTGTTCGCATGTGTTTGCACATTTCAGACAGGCTTTTGCTGATTTTAGAGCATTGTGCCAGAAGGTGGCATATAGTGACTTAAAATCACCAAGAACGATAATGATAACAATAACGAACATTAACGATACATTTAAAAAATCATTCTAAATTTAAAAGAACAGCCGAGTCCACCCCACAACTATAATGATAATGGCACAAAGGAACAATATCACTGGATTCACTTTCAAAAAAATGTTTAAGCTAATGAATGATAAAAAACATGGACAGCCAATCAGAATGCATCCTGCTTTAACGAGCTTGAGGCGAACTTGTGAATCACTTTCAATAAAACGTTTGCATTCGGTGTGTGAATCGTCTTTTATGCATGTTTAAGCTGTTCTGATAAGACTGTGCAATGCTGACTTAAAGCTTTTAGTTTAGGCAACTTGAAATTTTAAGATTCTCAATGTTAATTTAAGGGAAAACTGGAATATTTTAGTCAAATAAACTAAACTTTTTAAGTCAGTGAATCATTTTAAGTTGAAACAACTAGTTTTTTTGTACAGTGTGGAACATTAAACATCAAGCGCTTTGAAAAACTGAATCACTAACCCATCACTAACTTCTTGTTTATTGGATTGCTAAAGCATTAAAAGCAACATGGGTCTGAATCTGCTTGTTAAGGCCCAGGACACAGCTCAAAATGACACAGAGGAACGGAGCAACAGATCGAAGACAGACACTAGCAGAGGATAGACGGGATTAAAGAACAGACCATCTGTCCATCCCTCGTTTCTCAAGCAAACAGCCTCACGTGAGCCACACAGTCGTGTCCTCCCTGCTAAAGAAAACAATAGAAGCCCAATACATCACAGAAATCCCAATGGTTTCCATTATAAACCATTAGCTTTTTCCTGTAAAACCATTACAAAATTCATTTTCTATTGTGTTTTGGGCATTTTTCCAATAGGATTTAACATCCCACCAATATAATCCATCACATCCCAGTAGACACCATTATAGTTTCCATTAAAACCAATACAATTCCCATTATAACCATTAAATCATTACATTTTCTATTGTGGAAACAATACATTACATTATCCATTTTCAGCAGGGCTCTTTGGCTCCACATGTATGGGTCAGTCCAGTAGAGGCCATGCTGAAATATCTCCATGCTGAGTCTGTGTGTGTGTGTGTGTGTGTGTGTGTGTGTGTGTGTGACTCTGGCATAATCACTAGTAAACCGTTTATCGTGACTGCGTGTCACGCTTGTGTCACAAGGTTGTTGTCATTTGATTTCCCTGCTGCGCTGCATGTCTGTAATTTGGAACAAACAGGCTGTGCATTTGTTCGTTGCTGTGCTCACAAACACACATATACACTGTTTCTTAAGCTGTAGTAGTGGCGACATCTGATTATAACATTTATGAAAATGTAGTCGTAAAAAAATATGTCCAATGTTCTGTTTTTAACGGCCAACCCTTACGAATCAAAACTATACATTTGGAAACTAGTGCATATAGTTTTCAATATACAGCATGCATTGATAATATATGGCTGTATATTGATGCATATATATTTAGAAATTAAAATAATAAATAAATAATCATGTACACACATATATCACACACACACACACACACACACACACACACACACACACACACACACACACACACACACACACACACACACACACACACACACTCACACACACTCTCTCACACACACACACACACACACACACACACACCACACACACGCTCTCTCTCTCTCACACACACACAACACTCTCTGACACACACACACACACTCTCACTCTCTCTCTTTCTCTCTCTCTCTCACACACACACACACACACACACACCTTTATTGAGTGCACATGGATAATGATGTGAATGCATGTATACACATACACTGAATGAGTTACAGCAGATTTCTCATTCCCAGCATGCTTTGCTTCTGAGAATGTATTTTTGCTCAATATTAACACAAGGGGAGATGTTTAATGTTGCATTATATTGAAGTGTAAAAGGGTTTCTGTGGTCAGGATGACGACTGGACAATCACCATTAGATTATATGTTACTTTATTTAAAAACGAATGGCTCACGCTGATAGTATGTTCACTAAGTTCTTAGTATGAGCAGATGTGCTTATGCTATTGTAAACTAGCTATATTTTAAAATATGACACATAAAAGACAAATATAAGAAATAGATAACCTATTTCCATATGTGTGTGTATATACTGCAAGAGTAAATATATGTTTCATATATTTTACACATGCAGTATCATATCCTATCTGTATATTATTGAATTGGCCGACTCCAGTTTAGTTCTCAAGCGATCGCCACTAAATCAAATTACACCGTCAGGGTGGATTCCAAGCCAGTTAAAGTTCACCACTATCCCCTTTTCAGCAACAGCAAACCAAAAGCTGTGGGAGTTACATAACGACATCCATTTAGATTCGGACTCCATCATACTCAATATTACATGCCTGGAATTAGGAAAGGGAACGTTCTCAGTTTGATCCGGGAGAATAGGAAAGGTTGACTCTCAGAGCGAGACGCACCATCATGATGAAATCTAAAGGATACCTCCTCGTCCTCATCGGCTGTCTGCCTTTAGCAGGTAGTATGCATCTAAACATGGAGATTATTATTCATTAAACCTACGAAACTTGTGATGCTTATCATTTTTGTGTCGGCTCTCTGAAGACGATGTGCTCGGTTGATGTAGTGCTGAATGTATAGGTAAGATCTCAGCAGTGATTTGCTTTAAGCTGGAGCTGTTTTCTAATTATAAAAAGCATCACTTTTTTGATCACGAGTTTTTGCCATCCATGGACTAATGATTAAGAGTGCAGACTAAGACTTGGATATAGTCCTAAGTTCATCAGTATCTTCTTAATTCACATGTTTGGAATTAATCATGCACAACTCTATCCATAACAACTGCTAAAGATTTCAATACCATGTGGCTATTCATATCTAGTGTCCAAGAATTAGCACTTTTTTAAACTACATGTGACCCCAGGTCTCCTCCACTTTGGCTCTCAAACCTAAAAGAGTTGTAGACACAAAAGCATGGGTGAGGATGGGTGAACGGGATCAGGACTCAAACCTTGCTCCCCATGGGCACAAAGACCTGACATCAGGGGCCAGTTACATAAATCGAGAGCCAGATTTTCTAATAGCTTGTGCCAGTGCAAACTCTCTTTTGGTGTTAAAAACTGTCAAGATTTACTAACGACGTGCAGTGAAAAATTATCGATGCAAAGGTCGTGCAGACATCTGACCTTATTGCATATACATTTGTAGAAGTGTCCCATTCAGACACCCTTTCAGGAGAGTATTCACAAGAATCACCCAACCTGATTGACCATAGTTTGCGGTAGTCCATTCACTGGTATTTGCTCCGTTATTCACCACCCAAAAGCCTGCGTTAACCCAATTTGTGCTTGATGTGGCTGTGATTGTTGCTGCCAGGAGGAGGCACCTCAGAGGACAGAGAGCGCAATAGAAACAAGGGAATTAATTTATTTGGAATGCCAGAGGAAGACTTCACCTGAACACATACTTACGCAAATTTGCCATTTCATGGTTTTGCATTGGTCATTATGGAAATTACATCTGTGTTCTCAGTACATAACCCGCAGAACTTTCCTCTCCCGTCAGCGCTTTTATGAGACTGTGCTCTCACGCTAATTTGCCTTTTTGTTTTTAGTAAATACGGTCCTTAGTCTCTATGTAAAGACTGTGTCAGTCTGACCAGCTAGCAGTTCACCAAGGGGTAGTGAGTTTTATTATTCAGATGAGACCAGTGTAAGTTTTTAGGTAACCAACTTAAATTATGACCAGTTTTAAAGGGGTCATGAACTGAGAAAAGAACATTTCCTTGATCTTTTGACATGTAAGAGGTCATTGTACTATAAAAATATCCTGTAAGTTTCAGAACTCAAAACTTCCTCATTAGTCTAAAAACAGCTTATATTAAAGCCAATTTGCCAAAATGACAGCTCGTGCCACTCTGTGATGTAATAGTGTGGCCAAGCACCACCTCCACATAAGATCAACGACTGCTTCTACATCTCTGCCTGTTTAGCCCCGCCCACCATTTCTACATCACTGCCTGTTTAGCCCCGCCCAACGATTCTACATCACTGCCTGTTTAGCCCCGCACACCGTTTCCACATATCTGCCTGTTTAGCCCCGCACACCGATTCCACATATCTGCCTGTTTAGCCCCACCCAACGATTCTACATCACTGCCTGTTTAGCCCCGCCCACCATTTCTACATCTCTGCCTGTTTAGCCCCGCACACCGATTCCACATATCTGCCTGTTTAGCCCCACCCACCAATTCTACATTACTGCCTGTTTAGCCCCGCCCAACGATTCTACATCACTGCCTGTTTAGCCCCGCACACCGATTCCACATATCTGCCTGTTTAGCCCCGCCCACCAATTCTACATCACTGCCTGTTTAGCCCCACCCAACGATTCTACATCACTGCCTGTTTAGCCCCACCCACCAATTCTACATCACTGCCTGTTTAGCCCCACCCAACGATTCTACATCACTGCCTGTTTAGCCCCGCCCACCAATTCTACATCACTGCCTGTTTAGCCCCGCCCACCAATTCTACATCACTGCCTGTTTAGCACCACGCAACGATTCTACATCACTGCCTGTTTAGCCCCCGCACACCGATTCCACATATCTGCCTGTTTAGCCCCCAACGATTCTACATCACTGCCTGTTTAGCCCTGCCCACCAATTCTACATCACTGCCTGTTTAGCCCCGCCCACCAATTCTACATCACTGCCTGTTTAGCCCCGCCCAACGATTCTACATCACTGCCTGTTTAGCCCCGCACCGATTCCACATATCTGCCTGTTTAGCCCCGCCCAACGATTCTACATCACTGCCTGTTTAGCCCCGCCCAACGATTCTACATCACTGCCTGTTTAGCCCCGCCCAACGATTCTACATCACTGCCTGTTTAGCCCCGCGCAACGATTCTACATCACTGCCTGTTTAGCCCCGCACACCGATTCCACATATCTGCCTGTTTAGCCCCGCCCAACAATTCTACATCACTCCCTATTTAGCCCCACCCACCACAAAAACAGTCTTTGCATTCCTTCTTTCTGATCCTTACGTTAGGAAAGAGTGATTTTTATTTTCTTTGTTTATAAAGATCCAGACCGTGTCAGTTAGAACTCAGTCCTTTTGTTTACTTCATTCGATGCAGGATTTTCAGAAAGATTGTAACTAAAAGACGATGCTGTACAACTATATTGGATCTGACAGTAATGTCGCACAAGTGTGATTAACTGGTTTCATTATGTTATCACTATTGCTTTGTCAGTTGAACAGATCATTTGAGTATGTCTGTGTTTTTGACCTAAATCAAAGCAGCGTCCATCTGTGAGGAATGTAGGCTGTCAATCATACACAACTATTAGCCAATCACAGCAGTGGGCGTGTACTTCCGAGTCTACAATCCTCCACGCCGGCCTATTCAAACAGGACAGAAAATATTACTTCTAAATAATGTTTTTTTAATGTAAAAACTTGATAACATTGGAAGTGGACCTCAGAGAGCAGTACAAAATAAAAACAGAGGCCTTTAAAGAAAAAAAACACACATTTGAGGACTAAAATGTAAGGCTAGCCTAAGCATTTCATGTATCAGATGCTGATTCTGAGACGTTCACTGACTATCCTCCCTCTCTTGCAGTGCTGTCTTTGAGATGCTACACATGCATGTTTCCAGCCATCTCTCCGCTGGACTGTCTGAAGTTCATCCAGGAATGTTCCGCGGGCCAGCGATGTCTTGCGAGCACAGCTGTAGGAGTGAAAGGTCAACTAAACCAAACACTGCGCACACAGTCACTGCACTATTGTACTGACTTGATTAACAAATGGAGCAAAAGAATGAATCAGCTGAGTATCAATCAGCACCGTCTGTGGGATGTGTGTGATCCTGATTTGATTTACTTTCCCACACCATCATGCACACACACACACACACACACACACACACACACACACACACACACACACACACACACACACTCGGAAGGTTTTTAAGGCGAGGTCTGCACTAGAGAGTGAATAACAGGGTGTTCCCTAATAAGCCATCTGGACCTGATTTTCTTAGAACCTGATTTAACACTGCATAACACTGTTAGTTTTGCAAACAGGGCTTTTACTATCAACAAAGTTGGGTACATATTGTCCCTTTATTACCATTCTAGCCATATGAAATAGACATAAAATGATAAGCGACAGGTGATTTATTTCTCATCAGGTGTGTGTGGCAGGAAAGCCTGTGGCTGTCGATGGTACAATAATAGTACACCATGCAGCATGTTGTAGCTTGTTCAAATAACGATACAGCGGTTTTCCCATGTGCTGTTGACTATAACATGTCTTGTTTACTTGATAATAACTGCCTGAAAGGAAACACCTGAATGTCTTTTTAAGATTCAGTGTCAGAAAGCTCACAAGCAGCACACATTGTAACAGCACGGAAACTTTGTTTTCCAATGGATTGGCAAAGACCTGTAATTCTGGATGTTGCATCTGTTTCTTACCAAAACTCAGAGACTTTTGTTGCTCAGGGGATAAAGTAGATAAGTTAAATAATATATTATCTGTATGTCATTAAACAGGCAAGTAACATTGACAAGATTTATAAACATTAACTTCATTAACAAACAAGATCTGAAATTAGGTCAAGTATTGTATTTCAGAATTTATCTCAATTGCATTTATGATGAAAATAATACTATAAGTCCATTTGTGGTGCTGGAAATAATTTTATTCTGGTCTGGCTATAACACCACAACATGAGCTTGTGCCACAATCTATACTGTCTGAATAGGCACAGCTATGAAGGTAATTTGATGCCATAAAGATTTGCATGCACAGGGTAAGATTTGTGAAAGTGTACATTAGATTGTAAGCATAATTATAATTTTGCATGTGCAAGAGAAGCTTTGTAAAGATGTAAATAATCGCGTTTCAAGCACAAGAACAAATTATTTGCAGCATTTAGCTGTTACTCGTAAGTGAAATTCGTGTATTGTGAAACTGCAGCTTCATGCTGAATGGTGGCAATACCGCATATTTAAGAAGAATAGTGTATGCAGCTCTACACACACATGAAAACAGCAGCGCAACCAGTGTTTATATAGAAAAGGCAACACATTCAGATGTATTCCGTGAGCGGAGGACAGGAGTGCCGGAGTTTATGGCTGATAGAATAATTCTCTAGCATTAATTCTGCTCATAGCTCGTCTTGTAAAACGGACACAGTTTGACATTCATCGTATAGGGGTAGTCACACTGCAGGATAGAATGACAAATCTTCTGACACTGCCAGAATTTGATCACTACAGCCATTAATCGGCTGTCGATGAACATGTCAAACCAGCGATCAAAGACGACAGATTTTAGCCTAAGATTATAGAAATATTTGAGGATTAATTTTTTTTGTCTCAGATGACCAAATCATGGCCAAAATCGCATTGTGAGCCGAGCTTTACTGAGTTTAGCAAGTGTCAGGGGGAGGGCGGACCCACTTTCTTTTTGTAGCCAATCAAATGAGGTACTCGCTGACTCTCCATTTACTCTTATCTGATTGGTTCAATAAACACAGCATACACCAAGACATTTATCTTCATTTAGTTCGGGAACATGTTTTAATTAAGTTGATATTTATTACTTTTTTTACTGTATGTGTATGTTAAAAGTATAATTCCGGCAGCGAGATTGTTTCCAAACTAAATGAAGATAAATGTCTTGACGTATGATGTGTTTATTTGCATCAGCATTGAGACGTGATGTTTGTGTGTGTGTCCAGGGTCAGTGTCTATTGTCCTGAACGAGATGAGCTGTGCCCTGCCATCACAGTGTGGCCGGAGCGGAGAGAAACACGCGGCAGGAATACACTTCAACTACACCAACGTGTGCTGTGACACGGATCTCTGCAACACTGCTGCGCCCCTCATCTCCCCCCGCTGGACAGGAGTCGTGCTGAGCCTCTGCGGACCGGCCCTCCTGCTCCATCTGGGATGAGGAGCTCGCCTCGAGGTGCTAAAGACTGCACCATCAGCAAAGTCTGAGATTCATACCAACACCGTCTGTTTAAAACCAATGCATCTGCTCGAATTTGACATGCACACAAGACTGAAACTGCAAGTCCATCTACGCACTTTCTTGCAGACGTCATGCTTGAACGGAAGTGCCTGCAACCACACCCAAACACACACACACACACACACACACACACACACACACACACACACACACACACACACACACACACACACACACACACACACACACACACACACACACACACACACACACACAGAGTTAAGACTCATGAGAATGAGTCATGTATGCTCAAAATACTGAAACTCTTCTTCTAAATATGAACAGTTAAACCCACACATCTGCTAAATCTAACAGCTAATTTGCTTTCTTTTTGCTATAAATACTAATGACAGTTACTTTTTTTGTCATTTTATTAATTCTAGAAACATAAATGCATATTTGTTTATATGATCAGGCTGTGTTCCAGAGGCTGTACCATTCCTGTAGAGCACAACACAATATTTTCCTTCCTTCTTTACTTATTTTTCAAGTTTTTTTAAATAAATGTTTTACTCTTTGAATTAATTTCATTAAACAACACACACACACACACACACACACACACACACACACACACACACACACACACACACACACACACACACACACACACACATGTACTCAGCATTTCTTTTTTAATTTGAACTTTATTATAAACTGTATTGCTTGAATAACAATTTTAGAAATGCAGGAAGAAACTGACTTTGTTGTAACATCCCTCTAATCAATAAAATCCTCACTAATCAATATTTGCACTGATGTTGTGTTGTCTATTTGAGTGCAGATTAAGATTTGGAAATGGTTAAGAGGAAGAGAAAACAGAAGTGCACAGGGAGAGGGCTGTGGACAAATCATGATGCTATACATATATAAAAATATCATGGTAAGGTCATCTTAGAAACCGGCTGAATCAACTTAAAACAGGCAGCAGTTGTTCCTGTCACTTGGTTCCTCTTTTACAGAAGACAATAAATGTGCATGTATATCATAACTCTCCACAGACAATAAATAAGATTGTTTTCAATGTGGACGTCGACAGTCATAATTAGAGACGGAAGAATATTTTAGTGACTCAAATTTGCACATGCATCATATCAAGATGAAACTGATGATTGGGGTCAGTAACTGATCGAAAAGATTTTCAGTGAATGACAACTTATTTTAGTTTTTACTTCTCACATAATGTATGAAACTGCACACACGATTCCTGTGGAGTACTTTTGTGACACCTTCATAATTTTGTAACATATCAGTCAATGGAATCTAAAAGCAGCTTGAAAACCAGTTTATGACATGTACGTGACCAAAGCTGCTGTGACCGAAAAGCTGTTATTACAGACTCAATGACACAGAGACAGAGAGATACAGAGATAGAGAGAGAGAGAGAGAGAGAGAGAGATACAGAGATAGAGAGAGGTAGAGAGAGAGAGAGAGAGAGAGATAAACAGAGAGAGAGAGAGAGAGATACAGAGATAGAGAGAGAGGGGAGAGGGGAGAGAGAGAGAGAGAGAGAGAGAGAGAGAGAGATACAGAGATAGAGATAGAGAGAGGTAGAGAGAGAGAGAGAGAGAGAGAGAGAGATAAACAGAGAGAAAGATACAGAGATAGAGAGAGAGAGAGAGAGAGAGAGACAGAGATAGAGAGAGAGGGGAGAGGTAGAGGGGGAGAGAGGGGGAGAGAGAGAGAGAGATAGAGAGAGAGAGAGAGAGAGAGAGAGAGATACAGAGATAGAGAGAGAGGGGGAGAGGTAGAGGGGAGAGAGAGAGAGAGAGAGGGGAGAGAGAGAGATACAGAGAGAGATAGAGAGATAGAGAGACAAACAGAGAGAGAGAGAGAGAGAGAGAGAGAGATAAACAGAGAGAGAAAGATACAGAGATAGAGAGAGAGAGAGAGAGAGAGAGAGGGAGAGGGAGAGGGGAGAGGGAGAGAGAGGGGGAGATACAGAGATAGAGAGAGAGAGAGAGGGAGAAAGAGAGAGAGAGAGAGAGAGAGAGAAGGAGAAATAGAGGGAGGGAGAGAGAGAGTAATGGAAGGAATGAGGCAACAACATCCTGTTTGTAACTGCTATCAATGCACTCGTCCATAAACCAGTGAAAAATACTGAAAAACAACCACTGTTGCTGCCTGTAAAATATTTGATGATATTTTGTAATGTTTATGAACAGAAATAACCTTGACCTTGCAGTTCAGCTGCTTTAAAGAAATATGAACTATAATGCTGCCTTCACGTGCTATCGGAAATGTGATAATTCCCACTTCTTAAGTTGTGATTACGAGCTTGTGTGTTCAGGTGCTTTGTTGTCAGAAAGAATTGAGAATGGCCATTGTTTATAACCATATTCACAACAACGGCATGATTTAGACAAGTTAAGGTTGCTTAAAAGGACTAAAAGGTAATATGTGACACTGAATCACAAAACCAGTTATAAGGGTCAATTTTTGCATAATCTGAAAGCTGAATAAATAATATTTCCATTGATGTATGGTTTGTTATGATCAGACAATATTAGAAAATCTGGAATCTGAGGGTGCAAAAAAAATCTGAATATTGAGAAAATCATCTTTAAAGTTGTTCAAATGAAGTTATTAGCAATGCATATTACTTATCAAAAATTAAGTTTTGATATATTTACGGTAAGAAATGTACTAAATATCTTCATGGAACATGATTTTAATATACTAATGATTTTTGTCATAAAATAAAAATCTATAATTTTGACCCATACAATGTATTGTTGGTTATTGCTACAAATATACCCCAGCGACTTAAAACTGCTTTTGTGCTCCAGGGTCACATATTTTCCAACCATACATCCCACTGTATAGTTTTACCGCACTATCTAGTCTAGATATTCTATTCTATTCTATTCTATTCTGGAATATTGGTGAAACACATGCTTTTTCGCTGTGTATAAAACACACAATATGCTTCAAAGGATTATTCATATTAAAATAACCTACTACTTTAACAATAAGACAAGGCAATGGGAAAAACTACTAATAAAGCATACAAAGTAGAAACGCTTCTCCAAGCGCCAAGGCCTGTCCATCTCCCACTTCCCACTGGTAAACACGACATCAAATGGTGTTCAAGAGCACTTTTTTCTAGAAAACTTGTATTTGCGTTAATTCCAAGAGCACGTGAAGGCAGCAGCATAAGACCACGTTTAGTTAAAAAGTGAGACCTCAGCCAGTGCAAACAACCTCAGGAACATATAGGAACCAATTGAAACACTAGGACAATTTGGAAAGAGAATTGGTAATAGCGCACATGAGTGTGTGTGTGTGTGTGTGTGTGTGTGTGTTTCCTTCTTCTTTCTATTTGAGCGCCTTCACGACGGAGGAGTAGGCCATGTGGATCTCCTCATCGCTGGGACAGGTGGAGGAGAACTCCTCTCGGGCATACGCCGCATCCAGGTATCTCCACAGAGACGTCAGTGAGCGAGGGATGGAGAAACCTCGAAACTTCTGACACACCACCTGAGAGCCAGAAAAGAGAGGCTGAGCATTGCATTCGTTAACTCTTTTGCTTAAGCATCAGTCAGTCAGACTCACTCCATCTCTAACCTGGCTTTACACATAACACACTAATGGCGCTTTCCCACACTTCCCATAACACATGTGGCGCTTTTCCACTGCACGGTACGGTTCACTTTTGGGGGGTTTTCCACTGGGTACTGTACCTGGTACTTTTTTAGTACCACTTCGGTCGAGGTTCCAAGCGATCCGTACCGTTACCAAAACGTGACGTGTAAACTCTGCTGATCACTGAATGGCCGGAGAGAATCATCATTACTGCGTCACTGAACTTGTGACACGAGATCCTCCTCTACAGCCCGACCCGCTAGATTTAAATCAGCACCGCCAGCGAAGGATCGGACGCTGCTTCTGTTTGAACAAACGCACCTTTTTGTATCAACCACAAAATAGCAGTGTCGTTCTCTGTTGAGGAAGTTCAGACGTTCCTCGTTGATAGCCGAGGAGCGGATCCAGTGAGAGCTTGATGGCGCCGGCCGAAGGAAGTTATGTATAACGTTACTTTTGAACTTGCTATATTTTCAGAGTAACGTTATGTCTTCTGTTTATATTTGTAACTTTGTATCTGTGTTTTGCTTCAATTAAAATCAATCTGATCGAATAAGTGTACCTCCAGACTATATTAAATATGTATTATTGTATGAGCACGTAATGAACCTCTTGAAAAAGACAAATGATTAATGCCACGATTATAAAAACCAACACATAAATAAAAAAAACAAGGAATACATTGTACATTTTGAAATATTCAAAGGTTTATTGATAATTCACAGAACACGCTGCATTAAAAAGTTAACTAATCAAGTAACGCAGCACACCTGCACGAACATCCCTGCTCTCCTCCTCTACAGCCCGTGTCACTGCACCACAGTCTCTGCTGCTGGGGGTAAATCACAAGCGTTCTCATAGACCTCTCCATTGCTGTTAAACACATCCCTGCTCTCCTCCTCTACAGCCCGTGTCACTGCACCACAGTCTCTGCTGCGGGGGTAAATCACAAGCGTTCTCATAGACCTCTCCATTGCTGTTAAACACATCCCTGCTCTCCTCCTCTACAGCCCGTGTCACTGCACCACAGTCTCTGCTGCTGGGGTAAATCACAAGCGTTCTCATAGACCTCTCCATTGCTGTTAAACACATCCCTGCTCTCCTCCTCTACAGCCCGTGTCACTGCACCACAGTCTCTGCTGGGGGTAAATCACAAGCTGCTTCTCATAGACCTCTCCATTGCTGTTAAACACATCCCTGCTCTCCTCCTCTACAGCCCGTGTCACTGCACCACAGTCTCTGCTGCTGGGGTAAATCTGCTGCTTCATAGACCTCTCCATTGCTGTTAAACACATCCCTGCTCTCCTCCTCTACAGCCCGTGTCACTGCACCACAGTCTCTGCTGCTGGGGGTAAATCACAAGCATTCTCATAGACCTCTCCATTGCTGTTAAACACATCCCTGCTCTCCTCATCTACAGCCCGTGTCACTGCACCACAGTCTCTGCTGCTGGGGGTAAATCACAAGCGTTCTCATAGACCTCTCCATTGCTGTTAAACACATCCCTGCTCTCCTCCTCTACAGCCCGTGTCACTGTCACAGTCTCTGCTGCTGGGGTAAATCACAAGGCGTTCTCATAGACCTCTCCATTGCTGTTAAACACATCCCTGCTCTCCTCCTCTACAGCCCGTGTCACTGTCACCACAGTCTCTGCTGCTGGGGTAAATCACAAGGCGTTCTCATAGACCTCTCCATTGCTGTTAAACACATCCCTGCTCTCCTCCTCTACAGCCCGTGTCACTGTCACAGTCTCTGCTGCGGGGGGTAAATCACAAGCGTTCTCATAGACCTCTCCATTGCTGTTAAAAACATCCACATGCCGAGAATGAAGAACACGATTCCGTCTCCTTTCTTTGTTGTGAGTTTGTTTGTGGCGCGTTTACGATGATGTCACGGCAGTAGAGGCGGCGCAATTATAACGACGCGTGAATAATCCCGCCCACTCTATAGCGGTACTAAACTGCAGTGGAAACGCAAACCGACCCGAACTGAGCCGTACCGAGCTGTGCCGAACCGTACCGTACCATGCAGTGGAAAAGCGCCAATGATGTACTTGTTACACCGTTGTGGCATCTATGCTGTTTCTTTCTAATTCCGAGGTCATCGTAGCCAACCGATCCGGTCCTTATCCAGCCCAGATGATGGATCAGCACCTAGAGACGAACTCTATAGCCCTGAACAGCCCAGCCCCAGAGACAGACACGGAAATTACCAATTAATAATTGGATTGGCCATTAGCACTAAACACATGGGCCCGGTTTCACAGACAGGGCTTAGACTAAACCAGATCTTTAAAAAAACGGGTGATTTCTTTTTCATTCATACTGGACGCCAGAGGGCGCTCTCGCACAGATCCAGTCACAGAAGCAGCAGAACTCATGAAGCTCCAGGGATATGGAGATGTGAACAGAAGATATAAACCTTTTGAATGATAAAACAAATACAATAAACACTCGACTTTGACTGTGTATAGTGTATCTGTGTTATTCAAGCCATCGCTGGTATTTTCATCATAATGAAGTATATTTATAATCCATTGCTAATCGATGTATTAGTAGCCCATGGAGTAGTAGCTAGTAAATGGAAGGCTAGCTGCTGTCGCCAGAGCAAGTGTAATCACTGCATTCATGCGCTCCTCGGATGCTCTCATTCCCCGAGTTGTGCTTTTAAGTCTAAATGTGAAAACAGCACATTGGCATTACTACACAGATTTGTTGGACTTGTATTATTAGAGCTTTCTGAATTGAGTGCATGTGCATTTTCTCAGTCGGGAAATCATTTTTCACGTGCGGTACCGGTGATGATGCTTCTTACGTCCGTTTCGGAGAAACAAAGGACAAATATTTCAACCGATCGCTCAGACATTGCGCCGAAATAGTACCTACCGGTTACATAGGTACCGGAGCCATATTGGTACCCAACCCTAGTGAGGACCCCGTCACCTAAACAGCCATCGGGACATGACCACTGGAACCAGATGAGTCCTCTGCACAATCTGTTTCTGCTGCAGCACTGAATTAAACTGCTGGCCAGAGGAGAACTTGCCCGACTGAGCCTGGTTTCTCCCAAGGTTTTTTTTCTCCGTTCTGTCATCGATGGAGTTTAGGTTCCTCTGGCTTGCTTAGTTGGGGACACTTAATTTCCAGCGATATAGTCGACTTGATTGCACAGATACTATTTAAAATGAGCTGGACGATGCCATCACTGAATTCAATAATCAAATACCTTCAACTGAAAATTGAGAGTTTACTATTTTACATTATTGATCCACTATTTTCCTATTTAATACTGTAATGCTGCTTTGACACAATCAGTATGATTAAAAATGCTATTTATATAAATAAAGATGACTTGACTCACTTTGACGATGTGGAGCTTGGGCAGCAGGTTGCAGTCGGCCAGAGTGAGCTCCTGACCGTCCAGGAAGGGGCGGGAGGAGGAAGTGACATCATCAGCGCTGTTCTCGTCGATCTCGTCCGGCAGAGGAGAGCTCAGGTAGTCATCCAGCTTCTTCAGGGCCTTCAGCAAACCCTTCTCCAGATCTGCACAAGCAAACAGTTCATACAGCGTCGTTTAAACAAGAACCCACAAAATGACCTGACAGGCGCAATTTCCTTTTCCTGTGACGATTTCCTGTTCGAGTAGGGGCTTGTCCTATTTATAAAAGCCTATTTTAAGGTAAAGATAATTTTCTATGGCAGTGGCCTGTTCACACCAACATGAATTATAATATAATATCTGCCTTTTAGGATGCTTTTTTTCTATTTCTGACAGCTGCTTATCAACAAAGATACGCATGTTTTAAAACAGCCATTCATTTTTGTATTAATTTATTTTATGATGTTTATCAATTATTATTTATTTATTATCGGTACGGCTCGATACAATGCTGTTTATTATCGGTATCGGTATGCCGGTATACATGCTGATACATGCTAATTGTTTTATTATCGGTATCGGCCGATACATGCTCATTGTTTTATTATCGGTATCGGCCGATACATGCTAATTGTTTTATTATCGGTATCGGCCCGATAAGACAATTTGACCGATATCTTTAAGCTGATAAATAATGCATTATTTCTTTCAGAGACACATCAGATGTGCACTGTTCGCCATGATGGTTTTGAATTGTTTTAAATTTGATTGGAATCACTTTGAAAAGGACAAAACACTTATGTGCGACATGTGCAGAGCAAGTCTGTTATAAAGGCTACATAATTATAATTAAAATAAGAACATTACTGTAATATTTTGATTCTTTACACATGAAATGATGATCCAATGACTTGTTTGCATTATTTAATTTTATTTGTGAGACTTTTTTATGGGGAAATTTGGTAATGGGAGAGTAAAATATTGTTTTAAACACTGTTCAAACTAGGCTGCTTATGTTGAAGTGTT